>JARFIX010000006.1:3600000-4200000 GCA_036346125.1 Lycocerus yunnanus
AAGTGAAAAAAAACCTTAAATCGAATCAAAGTACTCGCTTCAATTGCAATTGAGACCTTTCGGCATGAACGTAACGCATTCTACCAGAAGGTAATTGAGGTAAATGATTAAATCGTTAATTTAAGATAATTGGACGCTTAATTGAAACAAAAAGCGACGTTGGATATTTTTGGATCATCCAGCTCTACCATTTCATTAAAAATTTAATACAGTTAAGACTGCACCTTTACAAAATAAAACATTACAAATGCAATTAGGATAACTATTCGTAATTAAAAATCGATTTACTTGCATGTTTAAGTAACATTCAAAAAAATTTCCTCTGCGAAAGGTAACAGAAAATTTTCGTACAAAATGTAATCTGCTTGAAATACCTACATGTTATTAAAAAACGTTTTAAAAAACATTTTCATTATACTGCCAACATGAGATAAAATTCAATCAAATTAAATTTATATTTAACTTTTTCGAAATAAACTTTCAAGCATCAATTTTCTTAAAAATTTGTAAGTGCTTTAAAGTGATAAAACTTATTTAAAAAAAGTAATTAAAGCTTAAAAGAAATTTTTATACTTTCAATTATATACAAAGCGCACTTTAATAACCTCATCAAAATGTTCTATGTCGAATAATAAAATCAGTTTAGTTTTTGTATTTTTTCTTTGATAGAAAATTGATGTTTGCTGAAAATAACATTATGTAAACTAAACTTTTCTCCTCTGATATTTCCCCTAGGAAAAACTTTTTTTGATACAGGTAGATAGGACTTCTCTATTATAATAAAACAAAACAAACAAATTTGGTTGTCCATTTAAGTTTGTTCCAGCTTAATGATACGATAACTTAACTAAATTAGGGAGCATTATTATTATGTTCTGTTTCGAAATTAAAGTCTTAATGGATTGACATTACGAGGAAGTTGAATTTTGGTCTTTTATTGATTTCGCGTTGTTATTATTTAATTTGTTTTCTCCTTTTAAAAATACTTTCGTGACACTCGGAGCAATTAATTAAATTTATAATAATCTTTTAAATTGAGAAATTAGTCGTTACACTGCACAAGCTTACAATTGTCACGCCAAGTTTGTTTAAAAGTGTATATATGTTTATTAAATTGTTAATTTTGGACTCATCATTTTAATTACGTAGGTTTATTAAGCAGTTTCTAAGTTTATTTTGAAACCATTTGTAATGTTTATTTTGTAAGGACCAAATAATTAAGCAACCCGTAAAATTAATCTTTATTGCGTACAAGTAAATCTTTCTCGGTGTTTTAATAATTCTCGAAATAAATCACTTTCTTTTAAAAAAGTTTTTAAAAGAAAATTATAAAACACTTTTTTCGTGTCAAGTGAGTCTTCGAGTTACGATAAATCAGACTAATGTAATAATTAGTACACCGTAACGATAATAGATTAAAAGACGTTTTATTTTCATAACTTTCGTTTTCAAAACAAAAACAGCATTTCCTATCGAGATGTGACTGGGTTCCCGGGTTATGTCTCCAAAGAATACCACCTTAGGGAGGTCAGAAGACTTACTTGCTGTTAGCTTATGGAGATTACATTGTATTATGGATGAAAGATATTTCATGTCCGTTCCCAGAGTGTTTCACTTGACACTATTTACATAAACGTTTGTGGAAAGCGGTTACTAAATGATATGGTGCTTGTGGAAAAGAAAACTCACGAATATAACAAAATATTATTTAATGTGCAAAACACCTGCTAAACTATTTTTTAGTAAAAATGTGTTTACATTGTTAATTTGAACGAAATAGTTATAAATCAAAGTATTAAAAATCAGTTAAATAACCGTTAATAAAAATTCAAACAGATCATAACCTCAAGTGCAGCGCGTCATCATGATGACGTACTGTAATAGCGTCAGGTGGTTTGTGTTGTGTTATGAGAAGAACGTTAAGTTGGAAGTAATATCTTTTAATATCGTCTGTACATAGGTTACGTTGGTCAAATACTAAATATTTAGGGTAATTTTCAAAGTGCTTTTTATGTATTATGTATTTGGTATTACTCTAATCATATTATTTGATTAGTTCTTTATCCAACTCAAAACTCTTACTATAAAACTACCACATATTGTACTTACAGACAATTCTAATAATCCTCTTAAAGTGGTAATTAACCAAGCTTAAGTAGATAATCCCAAATACATTACACTTTGGAATTGTTTGATTGAAAATTTAACATTACCTGTAATTGATTGTAACTTGGAATTTATGCATATTTTGATTTAAATATTTGCTTACAAATGCCATAAAATATCACGTGAAAATATTCATGTAAATACAATTAAATATAAATTCCATTGCTGATTTAAATTAATCTCGATGAAACAATAATGCATTAACTGACATGAACACGAACTGAATTTACGATAAACTTCAACATATAAAAATGCTTGTAGCGTGCAATAAATCACGGTTTTGTTCCTAGATGTCTTAGTGTAAATCTAGTTTTGTAGTTTAGAAATGTAGGAAGTACATACAACAGTTTTAATAAAAGAATGTCAAACATAGCTTTAACTTGTTGAAATGTTCACAACATAATTTAATTTTTAATCGCAGTGATAGTTTTGTTGAAGTATGCCCTCAGGTTTACATTATTCCACCATAAATCAATGAGGTTTTTTAGTACTTTTATTAAAAACCAATGTTTCGAACTTTCCTGCTCATTCTCAGTAACGCAGGTTATTTTAACCCTGAATGTGAAATTGTACAGTTTGGAATAAATACAATAAAATATTTTAGACCTGGTTTTATAAAAAATCTTTTGACATATCAAACTTATTTTTGAAAATATCACTTTTTACATTGTCTGGGAAAAGTACCCTTGAAATTGAAAATTTTCTATGCAATTACGATAAGATACTATATAAATATGAAGATTATTTACCATGAACCATTTATAAATTTTTAAAAATTAAGGCTTAAAAATTCAAAATAGTAATCGGATTGTTTGATTGACCAAATTCCACCCCCACTTCGGCTGTCAAATAGACACGTAAATACATACATCTATGTAAGAGAAGGCGTATTTTTGATTAGTTCTAGGGTGTGAATGAATAAGAAAGCTTCTAGTATTGTTGAAATTGTAAAAACATTTCAACGGGAAATGTAGAACAAGCGTAAACAATATTTTAAACATAATTTTTCACTTATAGTAATTAATTCTATAATGTAATTTATAATTACTACCTTTTTAGTACTAAAACTAATTTCAAATTAGAGCTTCGTTTTTTGGTTGTAAACTTAGTAAAAATGTTTTTGAAGTCATACAGATCTCCCAAATGTAGATTTTAATGGCACGGGATACTGAACTGAAGTAAAACTTTGTAACTGTTCAAATATCTCTACTTATGTATGTCGAGTACACCGACGGACGACAAAAAGGAAATTTTAGCAACTTTAAATTCTAACTAAAATTATAAACATTTTTTCCAAAATCTTTTAAAACAAAAAGTTTGGGTAAAAGTACTAAAACCCAATGTAATTGGCGTATATTTTTGAAAGTTTGTGAAACCGAGATTATTCGCTTTTAATATTTTCGTGCTAAAGAAAATGTATTTTGTATTAATTCGTAAAGAGAAATTAGAGTTGCAATTTAAAAAACCCAAATTCATTGTTCGCCAAGATCTGACCCCTTTGGCCTTTTACTTGTGAGGTTACGTTAAGAGAAGGAGGTATATGAATAACGGGACGATGATTTAACCCTTGAAAAAAATTCAATTAATTATTATAGAAATAGTTACAATTATGCCTTAATGTAAGGAAAAACTTTGTAAAAATTCCAAAAACTACATTTCTTCATATCTATTTTTCGAGTTTTTAAAAATAAATCGACTACTTTTTATTGGAACACCTTATATAATTCAATCAACAAAATACCAAATATCTAATTAATTTTTCGAATAATTTTTAATATAATTTACAAAGTTGAGTAAATGAGTTGTATTTTAAATGCATCTAATACATAATTATGAAGCTTTGGAAGTTGGTGCAAGTGTCTGGTATGGTACAGCATTACAATATTCAAAATTGATGCAATATGCATATTCCGCAGGATAATTAAGACTTTCTAACTTGAAATGGTAATTTAATCTGAAATATTTTTTATCAGTAACTTATGAAATATGGTCATACATTCTATAGCGGGTATTTATTTTAAAACTTCCAACAATAAATATCTCAAAAACCAAACGTCAGATAAAGAAATCGGATGTGACTATGCCCATGACTTTATCATACTGTCATTAAATATTAAAAAAATAATTTTTAATAATAAAAAGAAAAAAAATTTTGCATCAACCAATTTAACTCAAAATCTAATCAGCTCTAAGTCTAAATACAAAGATACAAAATACTAAATTTAGTTTTGAAATTCTTATCAGTTTTTGAAATATTTAATAAAAACTAATATTAAGTAAAAATTAAAAAATTGTTTCAATCAAACAATTTCAACCAAATTTTAATCAGCTCTAATTCTTAGCATAAAAATACGAAATCTTAAAATTGGTTTTAAAACTCTTATTAGTTTTAAAATATTAAATAAAAACTAATATTAAATAATAAAATTTAAAAAATATAAAACAATAGTTCTCATAAACTCATAAATTTTAACTAAAATTTAATCAATACTAAGTATCGATATAAGTATGCGAAATTCTAAATTTAGTTTTCAAATTTCTGTTAGTTTTTAAAATATTAAATAAGAGCTAATATTAAATAAAGATATTAAAAAAAAGTAATTTCCACAAACTAATTTCATCCAAAATTTAATCAGCTTTAGTCCCAACATAAGAATGCAAAATCTCAAATTTTGTTTCAAAATTCCTGTTAGTTCTTGATGTAAAGCCCATACAAAATTTGGCCACACACACACATTTCGAAATGGTCTTATTTAGCTCATGGGACCTCAAAAAGTGTAAATTCGTCAAAATCTCAATTTCTTTTCTGCACGAAAACAATGCTTTTTTCATATTACATATTTATGTATGATAAAGTAAAAACAATTATAACTATTTTTCTCTCTCGCCATTATTCAACTTTCGTGCGAAACATTTTTTCATCTGATGTTTAGTTTTTAAGATATTTATTGCTGGAAGATTTAAAATGAACACCCGGTATGGAAGTTCGTAGGTATATAAAAACTGCATAAAATTGAAACTTCTGAAATTAGTATCACTATAATAATGAAATTATATAAATCAGCGTTTAGTAAATGTCTGATGACAGCAGTAATCATTGCTGAAAGCTTACGAATAATTTCGTTTTATTGTTTATTTAACCTATTACTTTTAAAAATCACATATTTGATAGAAAATCTATAACAAATTCTAAATATTTTATTATTTTGAGAAATTGTCTGACATAGGTACATATAATTTTCATGTGTGAAGCTTTACTGTACGTATCCTAACTGAAGTAGTGCTGGTGGCATCAGAAAATTTATTGGCAAGCAAAATACTAATAAAATTTACAATCTTTGTAAATAAAATAATAATGTGTTTATTATGACCACACTATTTGTTGTGGAAGCACTATAATTCATTTACTGGTCACGTAAGTGTCAGAAACCACTATTACTACTCTGACATATCAAAAGCCGACATGCTTACCCTGGATGCTTCAGCCTATTTTTGACGTAAAAAGGTTTTCAAGTTAATTCAGAATTACTTACTCGTATGTCAGAAACGAATAGGACCAGATTTGTAGAAAATTAACTTTCCCATAAACCTGTTCCAAGGTACGGTTTTTTCGAAGTCTTGAGTGATTGACGGATACAACTAACATTGACAAGCTTGAGAGCTTATTCTATGTCAAGAAATTTTAATTACTTTCTACACCACATCATTACGACACAAGGTATACACTTAATAAGACCTAAAGGGATTAAATAATATACGTACTGGGAATTTTATCTATGTTGGTAGAGCTATAATATTTTAATATACTTGGTATGGGTATTCAAAAAAGCACGCCAACCATAAAACAACTTAAATGTTATACGTACATAACATTTACATAAAATAAAATTACATAAAATACTTATGTGTAGAATATTTTTGATAGTAATTTTTATTATTCCATTCATTAATTTTTAATATTATATTATAAATATAACGGTTTTTGAATTATTATATACAGGACAAACATGGGTTGAGTTTAAAATCTAAAGCTTAATATTTATAACAACAAATTAACAATGCGACTAAAGACAATTCAAACAATTAATTTGTACATCTACAGATAAAAAGTCAAGATAAAAAAAGCAAATATGGCTATGTACGCAGGAGATACTTTATATACGCACAGTCAATTTACGCGCACCAAACTGACTAATTATTCTCAAAATAATATCAATAAATTTCTTCAAAACTTTTACAAAATTCTGTTTTTTACTGCTAAATTCCTAAATTTAACTTTATACGATATTTTTGCATAAGTAAGGTACATTAAAATGAATTTGTATGTTAATATTTTAAAATATATTAATAATCTCTTTTTCTAATTTTTTATAGCTGATATAAGACAATTAAATGCACATAAATATTTAAAACGTGTCTTGATTAAAATTTGTATGTATTGTGTACCGTCAAATGGAGTGTAACAGATCACAATAGGTAAGCAGGATCAAAATTTTATACTGTTGGCATTTTTCTAATCAAGAAACGTCAAAATAGAGCTTTTGCAATTGTGAAGAGAAAGAAATTCCGGTACTCCGACAAAAATAAAATTTTCATGTGTTTTCATTTTAATAAATGCCAAAAGTCTAAAACATTGATCCGTTTCACCCACTAACTATATGTGTATACCATATGTCCATATTATATCTCATAAAGGTTAAAATTTAAATAAGTTAATAAAAATTTTCAAATTTTGCAATATCAATCACTGGTTTTCCGTTTCTTTCGGAATATAACCACTTCCGTTCTAGAAGTCCTTACAATCTGTTTTTCGAGGTGGATTAATTCTCAATTTACTCTACCCAACAAGCGCGTATGGAATTCGAACCTGTGATTACTTATTCGCAGTCATGTAAGTCTTCCAACACGCCACTCTGCTGGTATCAAAATTATTATATTTTCTGAATAGATCTCGAATGCCTGTTTGCACTGTTTTCTATTTAAATAAAAACTTAATTGTTTTTGAAAGCGCTAGAATTCAATTTTTATAAAATTAAAAACTTTTAATTAATTTGCTCGTGTGAATCGCACTATTTAAGATAAACTGAAGTTTAAAAAAATCGCACCGCTAATAAAAACGTAGGAATTATATATGTATTATAATAGCAAAAAATGAATTATTCTTAAAAATACATTAATAGTGCTTACCTCAAAATATACTCGTATTCGTTCGTAAAGATGAACAAAATATATATGTATATTTTGGGCTTCCTTTTGCAAGGATACAACTTACGTCGTTTACCCGTTCTCTCAAGAGGGCACTCTAGCAACTAATACTTCAAAAATGTTGCCAGCATCTTGCGAGAGGACCACCGTCTTTACGTGCCTTCCAAAGCACGGAGACGGCTTTAAAAGTGAGCCCCTATCCGGATTTGAACCGGGGCGCCTTACATTAGCAGTTGATCGCGCTAACAACTAGGCCAATGACCGTCTTTATATAAATGAAATACAAAAGCTAAAAAAATCTTAGTTTTTGAGCGGATAACTTAAGTTTGCTCCGCAGGTACTATATAGCTAGTACAAAAAAAAATTCAAAATAAATATTTTCGTAGAAAATCAATATTTTGTTTGGGATAGATAATTCGGTTTTCCAAGTACTGAAGTCTCTCTGTAATATTAGCTTTTACAACTTATGCAATATGCTCTGTTAATATTATGGATCATTTTTCTCTATATCTTGAAACTTTATTTTATATAGTAATAGAGAACGGAATAAAACTACTTTGGCATGAACGGCATCAAGTTTATTCGGTACGGTACATAATATTCACTTGGTGTGAGACAATCATGTATTATTTAAAATAAATTTTAGCCTAATTATTTTAATAATAATTATAATCGAAATATCCGATTTTTGTACTTTTAACGTATTTCTATTCAGTTTCCGTTTGAAAAAATTTTGATTCCCTATGGAAAGGGGATTGAAATTTAAAGAGGTATAGAATGTTTACTTGAGTCTTATCAAGTAATTTGCAAGGAGCTTGAAAAAAAGAAGACACACGTCAATCCCAACTTTTTTTCGCCTTGTTTGTCTAGACTCGTATTTGTATTTTAGTTTGCGTACTTTGATACACGTCTTAGTTGAACACATTTTGTTATTAAATATTAAAACCTTTATATTCTTTTAATAAAAGTTTAAGCTGATAGTTTAGTTTTCAATTACCTTTATTGATATACGATGTATAATGAATGGAGTGCAAAAAACCAAGATCTTTTACTTAAATTCAATGGTGTTTCATGGTGTGCCATAAGAAGAGCGTGACGACTACAAATGAACGGAGTTAGTCTATTAAAAAATTTATTTAGAATTAATATTAATGATAATAATTGTGGTGTAGGTACTTCAAATTAAACAATAATTCCATTTCGGTAGGACGGGGCTCTTTTTCCCTTCCGGTATCTGTCGCGATTGTTAAAACTGAGCGTTAGAATATTCAAAATTAAAATAAAATTTAAAAATGCAAAAGCATAAATTGAAGACAAAATATTTTAGTTTTTCAACTTCTGATTCAAAAAATTTTCTAAAGTTTTCTGGTGATTTCCATTGTTCCCCAAAGAAAGAAGTTTTTTGGTAAGGCCCTTATCAATTTCTAATTTTCCTAGTATGTATTGTGGAGGCATATGATCCACACCAAGCGGCTAATTCCCTACATGGTGATTTTTAGGATAAATTTGCACCTGATGTGGTCCAAGCCTGATGTTAAGAGCTGATGGTCCGATGCTGTAAAGAGTTTAAGCCATAATAATGCATTTTCAAATTATTTTCACGAGTATTATTTTTTAGTCACGTAATATGTAGCTAAACTATAGTATCAGATATATCAACCTTATAAATTTCGTAGAAAACTCAAAAATTAAATCTGTTCAAGTTTTATTTAGTACTATCAGATTTATTTGGTAATAATGCTATTTTTTAATTATTGGCAAAAATGTAACAATAAACTGCTAATAATTACCAATAAACAAAATTTCTAAAATAAATTTGGGGTGGTATAACACTAGAATCGTAATTCAATAAGTACCAAATAAAACAATACAGTAGAGTTCATATATAGCGACTTTGCTTATAACGACTAACCGGTTTTAACGACGAAAATGTTTACTCAAGTTAGGTTTATATTCGTATGCTAAGTACTTAAGAAATAATCCGTTTTGTACGTTATCCGGTTAGTACGACATAGTATCGCCGGTCCTTTGAAGGTCGTTATATCCGGATTCTACTGTATATACAACTAAAATTGTATTTCTCAGAATATTTATTTTAGATATAATATAATGTTGTGCATATAAATTATAAGATTTCACGCATATGTGTGGTTGATATAATAAATATTACATGTATGTATGTGCAATAAAATTTAAATGATATAATGTAATATCTGTATTCTGTATAATAAAAGCTCCTTATCCGCGGTTCCGTTATTCGCGGTTTCAGTATTCGCGGAAGAAAAATTGAGACCACTTTCTGTATTCGCGGCCGAAAATTTCATTATTCGCGGATTAATAATTTACGATTTTGAATATTATAATTTATATTCAAAACTCAAAATTAAATAATAATATTTAAACGAAAAAATTTAGACTTCAAGGAGGTTCTTGTTTTGGACAATGCTCCGGGTCACCCTTGTGAGCTTGAAACTATGCATCCGAATATTAAGGTGATATTTTGCCTCCGAACACGACGACTTTACTTCAACCAATGAACCAGGGAATAATTCAAGCTTTGAAGTTCTTTTACATTAGGCGAACCTTTAAAATCATTCTGGATATCATGGAATGTGATTCTGACGTGAGTTTTATGGAATTCTGGAAAAATTTAACATAGCAATGTGCATTGTTAACATAAAGGAATCGTTACAAGAGCTCAAGCATTGCATACACATTGCAATCATATTGGAAAAACTATAGGTTGATCTAACAGTCTGTGAAAGTGAGGATTTAAACAAATTAAAACATTAACTGACACAATTGTACAAATTGCTAATGGAATAGGACATGATGGTTTTGAACAGATAGATTCGAGTGACGTTCAAGAGCTGCTTCAATCACACGATGAAGATTTAAGTGAAGCCGACTTGCAGGAAATGTTAAAACCCTTCAAGCTTCAACATCTTACAATGATACGATGACAATCACCTTAAAAACCAGACCGCAGGTTTCAAATGGCAAATGAACTGTGAGATCACTTCATTAAAATTGACCCGTTTTGGAAAGAAACCTTCCTTTTAAAAGGAAAATTGAAGTTGCCACAGCTGAATACCATGCGGAATTAAAAGGCATTTTAAAGACGGCAAAGCAAGAAAAATTACTAAATATTTTAAACCAAATAATTCAAACAATAATAATTAATAATAATGATAGGTATGTGATTAAACTGATTTTATTTTTATCTATTTTATTTTATTTTCGTACCTTGGAACCCAACCCTTGCATTTCCATACAAATCACTATTCCATATTCACGGTTTCCTTATTCGCGGCATAATTTTGGAACGTATACCCCGCGAATAAGGAGCTTTACTGTATAATAAAATGTATTTACTGTTGAATGCTTAAAATAATATGAAATATTTGCTAAATATTAATTGGCAAACGTTTGCAATCAAAAGTTGGAGATACTTTGTACCGATAGTAAATCAATGCAAATATAACAATAGAGTGATTTTTATACAGAAGTAAATATTTTATTTCAACTTCAATTTATTATTTTCAAAAGAGTTTTTGTTCTGTCATGTAAATTCATATTGAACGAACTACGCGTAGATACTTCACTGAATCAATCAATGACTCAATTTAGAACATTTCAAATCGAAACTAACCTATCATCGCTTTAACACGTTAACTATAATCTATAACATACTACATTATAACGCAAAATCATCTATTTTATATCTTTGAAAACAGCAGCAGCATATTTGCGACAAAAAAGTATCAATTACATTTAGAAATTTTAACTACACGATGACGTTCATTTATGCAGTAAATGTTCTTTTGAAACATTTTAATACGTAAAACCGCATTAATTAAGTAAAAGCTCATTAGTGTTGATTTTGCTATTTTCGTCTACAAAGTTTAATGACAGATTGAAAAGGGTCTGATGGCAACGATCATCGTTATGCATTCTTTATCTTACTTTAAAGCTGCCAATGTCTCTTTGTAAAATTAGACAAATTATTTTTCATTTAATTAGTTAATTTTGTGTCTCGCACCCCTTTTTGCTTAATTCTAATTGTCGGTAAGAACTATTATACGTAAGTGGTTTCTAATGGTTTTCCACCTACCTACATTATACGATTGATTTATTCTAATGACTTAACCTAACCAGCCACTAGTTTTTGATCCTCGTTCAAATTAGTGAAAACCAAACCCACAAAAAATTATAGTAAAAACTTTTAGTAACACTAAATTGTGTGATGAAATTGGAGATGTTATTCTCGTATGAAACTGATAATGTTTAAGCAATTTTTTTAAGAGTGCTGATTTCAACAAAAGTATATTTTCAAATAGTTTATTTAAGTACTGTTTGGGTACTACTAAACGAATTGAGAAAGGTATGTTTTGTCTTTCTAATAAAAGAAACTTATATTCAAAGTTAAGACAGACTTGTATTTTTAGCGTATTTCCCTCACAAGATGCTGAGATTTGAAATATTATTAAATGTCGAGTTAAACTTAAGGTTTTTTGTGTTTGTAGGTAAATTTAACACGTTTACTATGGACATAGAAGATAAGAACGCAAAAGAGGGGTGGCATAAGTAGACACACAGTACACTTCTTTTGTAAAGCGGATATTGAGCAGAAGTAGCCTTAACGTAAAGCTTTAGTAATTGACATCGGGATAATCATTATTGCTAGGAGGTCTAAAAATGTCTTTGCATCACGCAAAGGTGGTATACTTACTTGCGGTAGGTGGACTTTTGACGCCGAAACAGGGGTATCGCCGTGTTAATACGGGTTGCTTCTACTGATATGGCAACTAATCCTACGAGCATCTGTCGATGGCTAGAACTCGTTTTTTACTTCATAAAGATAATCAGAAAATTATCAAAAATTAAGAAAAAGTTGTTTATGGAAGGAAGTAAGTGTGAGCATTCAATTAAAGGTAGGTAATAATTTTATTATCACGGTGATAATGTGGTACCTATGATATTTGTCTCGATTTGAGAAAATTATATCCCAAATCGTCATGTACATACGTTCATTTATGTTGATACATACCTTGATAGATTAGGTCAACAGTGTTTCGACCACGCGAATAAGAGTACAACTCTTGCAATTCACAATACGTGGGGTCTTTATTAATAACATAGTACATATAATATTTCTTGACTTAACAGGTCTATTACATGCAAAGTTGAGTTGATTGTTCTGAAATTAAAAGTTTAAAAATCAAGAGTAGAAATGTGACATTTGATAACTTTAAATTATAATAAAGAACAAATCTAAAGTTAGTTTATTGTTAACAATATCAGCAACTATTAATTATATATTAAAGCGTAACCCTGATTAAATAGATTAAAACCTGAAATAAAAATTGTAGCCTCACTCTTGATAATAGATAATTGAATAATATAATACGAATATGTATCGAATAAATTGAAAATTAAATTTAGTGGTGATTTTCCGAACTGTTACATTTTTATGAAACAATATTTTTTTATCGCTAATGTTATATTTTTTAAGTTTGTTTTCTCTAAGGTATAACCCTACGAAACAGACAACCAATATTTGAAAGGATTTTTATAATAGAAAATACATAAATGCTTCTACTATGTGTACATACCAAATAAAAACTGAAGTGTAATATAAATGCAAATAAAAGAAACAAATTTTCTATTTTTTTTAAGAAAGAGTTTGTGAGATATTGAGTTTCGGTTGACCTGGTAACTAGCGTAAGGGCATGGAAAGGTTTTTTATAATTTATTTAACGTGCCGCTTAAAATGATTACGTATCTTATTTTAATAGCCAGAAGCATTAGAGTAAATGAAAATAGATTACCTTCAGCTTTTCGGGCGTTGAAACAAGAAACAAATGTTAAAAATTTTCGATTTTACTTTAAGTGTAATCCTAAATAATTTATTTGTGTTTAAACGTTGCTTTGGACAAAACACAAAACCTAAAAAAAGTATTTTATCATTTTATCTGTTAAATGTTTGGTAATTTATTTGGCATTATTTGGTTTTATCAAATATTTTCGTAAATTTATTGTTAACGCGTTGAAGTCGTATTTTATTTAGTGTGGTGGTATTATTCATAGAGCTACTGAAAAAAAGGAAAAACGATGTGCCACGACACTTATAGTGAAAATTTCAACTCCTTTAGTAAATTTATACACCATAGTAAATCACGAAAACGACACCAAGCTACAAAGAAAAATAGCTTAATTTTATAACTGTGCTATTATCTTTAATTTATTATTTTACAAAATTTTTAATAAGTAGCAAAGTTGAGATAATTTGAAATTTATGTTTTCTAATCTTTTCATTTTTTAAGGTAATAAAATTTATCAACTTATCTTTAAATTGTGTGAATCTTGAATAAGAGATAATGTAATTTTATTTGTCCTAGTTTTGCATAACATGTAAGGTAATACGAAATTTAGTTGGAATAACATTGTACTATGTAATATACCAAATTACAAATTAATTGCCTAATAAGAGCTTCACCTGTAAACAATATTTGTAGGCAAATTGTTTCTCTCTGTAATAATATATTATTTTAAATAATGTATAAATAAATGATTAATTTCAAAATGTTGCTACGTATTTACTTTATTATTTCAAATTCAGTGTTGTTAGATAAGCAATACGTAGGTAGTTATTTTCAGACCGTTAGCAATATTTTATTGTAATTTCAATTTAATATATATGAGTTTATAATTATAAACTCACATACAGTTACATTAAATTGCCGGAAGCTGGTCGTAAAAACTAAGACGAAACATAATTTATTACTAAAATATTTATTGGCGTTTCTCCTTTTAATAAATTAACATAAAAATCAAAAACCAATTGCACTAAAACAGATTATGTTTTAATAATAATTTAAGCTAGTAAAAGATTTTCTCTAAGCTTCAATTGTAAATTTGGCTGTAGCTGACCTTCAAAACCAAAACTTAACGAATTCACAAAATAAAGCAATTATTCTTAGTTGAAGCATAAAATTAAAACAAATCCACTCAACTTCATAATTATCACTATGATCAACTGCATAAGTATAAGACAAGTTGTCCGTTATGTCGAACAATTTGAACATTTCATTTCTTTTGGACCTTGCTGTAAGATGACATTACTAATGAAAATTAATAGAAGTGCTTTCCAGTCGCCATTTGCACGGTTCTTACTTTTCCATTTTGAATGGCAATAACAAATCTCTGATTCAAAATACAAAATTTTTGAATTAATCATTATCCTGGATATAAGTCCATTTCCTGGATGTTAGTAATCTACAGTTAAAATTTGAAATTGTCAGAGAAATTGTCATTGTGGGGAGGCGCATCTTCCCAAAGCTAACAGACCTGGTGTATATAAATAATTAAGATAAAACTTAAAAAATTTCGAGTTAAACAAATGTTTAATATACATTTACAATTATTTTGTATTAAAGTTTTCTTTAAATCCTATGTTTTTGAGGAAGAAAACCTACAATTAGTAGGTGCTGTACGTGTGGTATTATAAGAGAAAATAAGCACTTACATACAAGTCGAACCAACCTACGACTTAAAACCTTTTCTATTGTTAAATGTTAAATTTCATGTAAATTTTGAAAATTTATTCAACTTTTGCAAATTTACTGCAAAGAACATTAAACTTATGCTTCATAATACAAACAATTGCGTAAGATAAGAGGCGCTACATCCGTCAGTTATGCTATTTTCACTTTATTTTATCTCTCAGTAGGTTAATTTGTGATTTTATCGAGTGCCTAAATTTCCTCACAGTGATAAGCTTACCTGTCAAAGAATAATATCAGCAGGTTGTTAGATGTTCTTTATCTCCTAAGGAATAGCATTAATTTGAAGTTTATGCACTGATGAACACCATCATGAGACCGAATAATACGGATATCTGTCATTATTAAAATCAGTCGGATAGTATAAAATTTCTTATCATTTAACTAATTTTAAATTGTTTTATAAATAATTTATAGTGATATAAAAACCCACATTATTGCTATTTCTCCTAAAACAATTTAGACTAAAGAAATAGCCAACTTCTTAGATAATGAAAATTATACTACGGAAAAAAGATTTTCTAAACGAACCATAAAATTGGTTTATTTTCATGACTGTTTGATTCGTAATTGAAAAATAATTTGCAAAAGAGTTTTTTATACTAGAAAATGTAAAAGCGCCAAAAATAAAATTGAAAATTTTAAGTGAAATTTAACGTTAGTACATATTAACTATGTTTGTATTATAAAGAAATATAAACTCTTTGAGGTCTAATAATAATTAATTGTAATTATAGCTTCCGAGTTTTTTTTTAAATTTTTTGCTTTTTAATAAAATAAGGTTTGTTTTAAATTAAACAATAAGTATTTTAAATAATATCTTCATTAATTTTCAAGATATAATTACTTAATAATATTGTAGTTTCTGACGTTCAAATGGAAGTTTCCAATGATTTTTCAGCGTACTAATATATCGTTACACATATTTTTAATCAAATGCAAAATAAATTAAAATACGTTTTTCTGCATTATTTTTTAAATTTTTTACATAGTCGTAACATCAAAATGTTCTAAACTCCGGTCAAAAAATTTATTGACATTTTCCAAACTGCAAACAATTTTTAATATTTCTTTATGTAAAGAATTTGTTAAATTATTTGCGGTGTATTCTTTGAAGCTTTAAATATTATTTTTCTTTAAAAATAATTTGAATTAAATTTAAAAGAACCTTTCAGCATGCACAAATCATATACAGAAAAAATAAATTTGCGTTTTCATTTAATCTAAATTATATGAATTTAAATTGTATAGTTTATTTAAAGCTTATATAATTCATTTAGAATATTTAATTGTTTCAAACAACCGATTTAGGAATTTTATCTAATTTAAAATAGATGATACAACATTTCAACTTTAGTTAAATCAATTATAGAAAATAGTAATTTCAATAAATCATTGTCTTTGATTTATTCAATAGCATTCTGTGATTATTAGAAATTTAATTTCAATGATTTATATTATAATATAAGTGGATTTCACAATTTTTTTTTGGATAATATATAAAATTTATGGTTTGTTGATTTTTATAATATACACCATTCTTAAGTTTATCAATTTAAATTTAATCGTTTTTATAAAAAATATTAGATAAAGTGAATAGAAATTGTATGGTTTACTTTAAGTTCTTTTTTTATATATTTAGAAAATTTAATTGTTTCAAATAACCGATTTAGTTTATAGTTTAGTTCAATTTTAATTCGTAGTTTAAAAATATTAATATTAATTTAAAATAAATAAAATATTTTGATTTTGAACTTGAAAATTATATTTTGGATTATTTTAAATAAGTTCATTAAAGTTATGCAATAATAAAAATGCAATAAAAATTGAGAAGAAGAAAAACACGTGTCATGATTAATTTTATTTAAAATGCACATTTTCTATTGGCCATTTAACTAAACAACTCTTTAAATACGTTGATATACCGGGCGTAAGAGATTAATAACTTTGAAATTAAAATTGAAATAAAACCTTTAAGATTAAAAAAATCTTTGATATTTCATTTTAAGTTTATATTATTTTGTAGTTGATGAAAATAACACTGAAAACTGAAATCTCTTCCTTCAAGTCCTTTTAGTTTTCAAGGCGC
Source organism: Lycocerus yunnanus (assembly GCA_036346125.1). Lineage (NCBI taxonomy): Eukaryota > Metazoa > Arthropoda > Insecta > Coleoptera > Cantharidae > Lycocerus > Lycocerus yunnanus. Next base: position 3,617,026 of record JARFIX010000006.1, read on the forward strand.
GTTTTGGAAATTTTTTTAATAATATTAATCTAATTTTAATATATAATCTTTTCTTCCCCCCAGATTCTTGGTCGCCGCTTTATATTTCTTGTGCTAAAAACTATCACTATTAATCACTTAATACTGAAGACCTATTGTCTTGGGGGGAATTTGTAATCCTTTCTTCCCCCAGATTTTCGGTCTCTGTCGAAATTTCCATAAGTTTGCAAATTTATCTATCACAGTTTGAGTGTATCTGGGGGGTGCTTCACACCCCCCAGACCCCCCGGTTTCTAAAAGTATGGTTTATAATTTGGGCTAATTAGGATATTAGTTACTTAAGTATGACTTGTTAAAGTTAGGAATTATTAGTTTTTCCAGAGATTTTTTCTAGATCAGTTATGCTGATATCTTCAATTCATTTCTTTAAAAAAATAAACTGTACAAACCGGGGGGTCTTGGGGGTGTGGAACACCCTCCAGTGCCTCACTGTTGATAGGTTTACAGATTATGAGTAAGCATTTATTTATAAATGAATTTCATTATGAATATTGTTCAGTTCTTTCACACGTTTGAACAGACTATAACACTCATATTTTTCGTAATAAATCGAATAATTAATAATTAATTTTTAAAAAAAGTATAAAATTTTTAAATTTGAATACAACCATTATGTATAGAAGTATACTGATAGGCTCGGGGTTAAAAAGATAGGGTTTTCAAATGCATTGAAGATGTGGTAAAATATGGCAGTGCTTCAAATCCCGGTTAGGGTTAGTAAGAAAAAAAAGTTGATATAATTATTGTAATGATATAAATTTCTAATTATTATTTTTAGATACTACATAAAAATACATAAGTTGAAAAAATTGTCTAAAATAATTCTCAATTATATAAACAATAAAAATTTTTTTTTTCTTTTTACATTGTAACAATACTGCATTAGACTCTATATTGACACTATAGTGGAAAGAAATCATTTCAAACAATCAACTAATTTTTGTATTTATATTATCTATTACGATTCAATAAACTATCGATATTTATTCATCAAATCGATAAAACAAATTTAATGTTTCAACTAATTTTTTTCTATGATTTGTTTACTTTTTCAATCTTAAAATCATATAATTTAGTTTAAATGAATTATCCAGCTTTATTCAATGGCTAAAATACAATCAATTCCTTTATATGATTTCAATTAACCTTTAATTGAAATTGTAAATTTTTACTTTATCATATAATATAATAAGAGAAAATATTGATTTTCTGTGTAAAAATGTAACATAAATATTTAAAAATAAAATGATTTAAATAAGTTTGAACCATTTTCATTGAAAATATTTAAAGTTATTATTTTATGCAATTTTCTAACAGAACTCATAGTATAACATAACAAAATAACACAATTAACTTACAGTTGTAGTTAAAACTTTTACCATCAACAGATTTATCTCAAAACAAAAAAATTAAAATGGTGTTTAGAATAAAACTTAAGAATGTGTTCATTGTATTGTTAATAAAAACCATAAAATGTAAAAAATTAAATTTGCACTTAAAAACGTGTAAATAAATTGATACCTGAAAGTTCAAAAATGTTATAATTAATTGATTCTGTCGTGCACATCTTAATCAATTTTATGTCGGTTTTAATTTTTGAGCATACTTTATGTATGAAAACTGAAAAGAATAAAGATATCAGAATCCAATCTTCAATCCGGACAAAAGAGATTGACGGAAGGAGTGTGAGCTAAGAACAAATGTTAAAACCATTTTTTTATTTTAAAAGTTTTATCTCTTACTGTATAAAAGGTAATAAAAAAGTTATTCGTATGGGGAGTTTCAGGCTGCTTTAGCAGATTATAAAATCTTCTATATTACGATTCTGAATTTTTCAATAAATCAAATTAAATTCTAGAATAGAAAGCATTAATCAAAGAAAATTTAAGTAATCTTGATAACTTTCTTAGTTATACTGTGCTGAGTTAAACAGATTAAATAAGAATAAAGAAAAATTTCTCATTAAGCTACTTCATTGTTATGAAACCGATTATTTTCGTTCTTGAGTCTGAAATTACTTAAAATTAATTTTATAATTGGGAAAAATTCAATAAACCCAACATGCCATATCTGCATTGAATTGAAAAATAAAGTTGCACTTTTTGAATACAGTTGTAATATGGAATCAAGAAATGATATTATCATTGCTTTATATTTTGATATAAAAGTAAATTGTTCTTTAATATTTTCAAACAGTAATGTAAAATTTAATTTTCAAATAAATTCATTAAAACAGGAAATAAAAATGATATGGATAAGTAAGTATTGATTTTTTTCGAAAATTTTAAATACGAGAAATTAAATAATAATTATAGAAGTATTATATGTTTAACGGGTGTTGAATCGTTTACCAATACATAGAGAAATAGCATGAAAACCACGTTTATGAAAATGTATTCTTCCCTAATTAGAGCTTTAGAGCAAAAATGAAAAAGATAAAAGTTATGCAGGAATATAAATTACGAATGAATGCTTTAGATTTTATATATGTAGCTTTTACTTAAATAAGCAAAAATAGTTTTAAAAGGTTTTAAGAGTTGTTAACATTTTTACACATTTAATTTTGGATTCCGGTAATGGCACGTGACCTAGTAGATGGCCATGTTGTAATCGAAAAGCATTGTGACCTTTAGTTTTGTTTGTAAATTAAAAATTCCTTTCAATTATCATTTCAAATATTTTTTAATCCGACTTTGCTGAATTCCTAATTTGAAAAAGTTGAAGATAAACTTTGTTATAAGAAAGTTTTAGATACAAATTTGCTACAAATTTTATTTTTAACAAATATTAAATTTATTTTCAAGTAGTACCTTCCATTTCTTAACATTCTTACTATTTTGTTTGCTAAATGTATTAATTTGGAAGATTCTTATAATTTCTCGCTTCAACATATTTGGAGTTTTCTCTATCCGTTTATCCAGGTCAGGGGCCTCTAACTAACCTATGGAAAAGTAATTTAAAGTAGAATGTTTTTGAAAATCGTTTTATTAAGGAGGGACTTTTGAGAAAGGAACATAAACTTTTTATACTTGAAAAATTAGCATATTATTTATAACATACATAATGTACATGGTATATTCAACGTGTTGGAAAGTGCAGAATGCTTTTTAAGATTTAATAGTTAAGGGGTGTGGGGATGAGGTGATAGAACATAAAATTTAATCAATAGAACTTTTTGTATAAAACTTCTAGTCGATATTTAAATCAACATATTTTCTGATTAAATCAATTTTGCTTAAAGTCGATAGTTATTGGACTGTCAAGTTTCGAAATGAAAACACTGCACATTTATGACTTTAACTTTGCTATCAGCAATGTAACCGCAAGGACACGACGACGTTAACGTTATTTAAAATTTTCAGTGACGATTAACAATTACGAAAATGTAAAAGCAACATCAAAGAAAAGCGTCGAGATAATTTTTGAGTTTTTAAAAGAAGTATAAGGAAACATTGATTAATACAAGCTTTTACTGTTGTTCGAGTAGAAAACATAAAAGGGTGGCACCTATACAACTTTGATAAACTTCCCACCAAAGTAATCAACTTTGTAATGTTGTTGCTTCATCAGATTCGCACTACACATCACGTAACTGTTAAAAATTACATTATCTTTGACCTCAAACGTTCACATCAGAGAAAATTTTATTGGCACGCAATTTTTACCGTTTTCATTTCAAATTTATTTAAACTTTTTGTTTTCTTTAGATCAAAATGCGGTAGCTGTATAAAAATATTTCAACATAAAATTAAATTAATGCTATCGTTGTCGTTGTTCGTCTTTTGACTATGCTCTTCTGTAATTTTAATTTCATAACCAAAATTTGTAAGTTTTGTAAACCCGAAATCCATTAGAACCCTTTGAGTCATTAGTTACCCTACTAAAATTTGCAAATAAATGTGTCACAAACTTCTCGATCAATTTATTACTACTTTATCTTAAGTTGGTGATTTAAATTATTCCTTAGCGTAATAATAATCGATTAAACTAAAAGTACAGAAACTATAAATTATTATTATATTATGGATCGATTAAAGTAAGTTTAATTGGAAAAATAATTCTTCGGCGTGTAGTACCTCTGCACATCAACTTTATTTAAATTGACAAGAAGTGAAATTACAACCGTATAATTTAAACGCTTACCAATTATTTCTAACTTTAGTGTCTTCCTTATTTGATTTAGTAGTTTCTGCAATTGAATTTTACGTGATAAATTATAAAGCAGATTTTCACAATAATTATATAAATTTAAACCGGTAAATAATTATGTGCCTTAAGTTAATTTGCATAATGGATCCTGTTTATATGTTCTTGTATGTATTATGTTAGTTGTCCTTAGAGTAGAACTTATTATATGCATGCAGTAGAATTCACAATGTTCAAGAATTACATTATATTCGCATTTGCTTGACTTCCATTTCGTAAATTACAAATTCCACGCTTCAATCTTCCAAACACTCAAAAAAAACTTAAGAATGGATGTGCTTATGAAAATAAAAACAAAAACGTAATTGAAAATTTTAAAAAGATAACAAAACCTTAACCAATCAGTTGTGTCCATTTATTTTAAAACAGAAACTCAACCTGGGAGTACTTTTTCATGGATTTCTACTGATAGTGTTTCGAACAAACATACATACATATTACATTATTATACTATACAGAAGAAAGCTATTGGTAGTAGTTCTGCTTTCTGTGGAATTAAATTATTTCGACACAACAGCAGTCGCAAACTGACAAATCGAAAATTGATTACATCTATCATTATTATGTTTTTATTATTTTATATAAAGACAGATAACATTCAGGTTTTGATTTAACGATGTCATCGTTGGCAAAATTACCAATATAAATGTGCTTTCCAATATAAATCAAATTTGAAGGTAGGTAAGTGATTATTTTATAGGAAAATTGATAAACTCAAAGTAAAATATTTTTGACTCTACAAGCTTACTTAAACGTTTTCATTAAAAACTACGGAAAAATTGTTAAAAATTAAGAAAATTATGATCGCATATTTTAGTCAGCATATTAAGAAAAATTGTCTTTGAAATCTTGTAATTACATTTTTATGAAAGTTATTCGTGGCGTTTAATGGTTAATGGATAAATTAATGGGCTTTCATTATATTCTTTTCTATTAATTGTTGCCAAGAGGCTATCGTATTGGAAGGCCGCTTAAATTTTTCCTCATTAATCGTCTCCTGTGTATACAGAGGATATTCAATGCAGGATATCGAGCACGCTTACTTTTTCCAAAAGTTTTTTCTGCCATGCAAATTTTTAAATATTGAAAATTAATTAGTTTTACAAGAAAATTTCAAATGTTTAAATCTTCTAAGATATAAATCGGATCACAAAAATAAGTGTATGCAAGTTATGTCTTGAAGTTCCAAGTTACTTAATTTATATAGGTAAAAATGCGGAAAAATTGATTCTTAGGAAATTTAAGCATTTTCAATTTTTTCCAAAAAATTCTCAAAAGTACCATTATTAGCAAATACAAATATTAAACTCAAGCTTGACAGTGGTCTTCAAAAAAATCTATTGTTAGCGATGTTTATGGTTATATCTGATTATGTTTAAGAATCTCGTTAATCCATTAATGGCGTCACTAAGACATTTCAGGGCGGATAAAAGACCGTATACAACGTTCGTTATACAAACAATTTGGTTAAAAACAAAATAAGTGGTAAAACTAACGTTATAATTAAATAATAATTATGTAAGTGAAGCTGATTTAGTTTAAAAAAGTTAACTACAACCGACACAATTAATATTTATAATGAAAGGCGAGATGCGATTACTGCCTCAACAGAGCTTCTTTAAATTATCATTTTCATCGAGAAGATACTTTTTATGTAAACCGATTATTGAAATTGAGACGATAGATTATACTCGCAATTTCAAATTCTCTCTCCACCCTATTGTCCTTTCAATGCATTTTAACCGTTAAATTTATTACATTTTCATAATAATTTATTGTTTTAGAACATTTTTAATTAAATTTCAGTAATTAATACCTACAAATTTAGGATAACGTTATTGTTTGAAATCCGCATTTGATGTGCGAGAAAAACAAAGAAGATAAATCCAGGGATACAAAAATGGAACAAACAGTGTTTACAGAAAACGTTCTGTCAAGTTTAACCTGCAAGCATGTTTATTCTCTGCCAATCCAGGTTCTGTGTGGGGTTTTAAAAATAAAAACAACTAACGGGAAAAGTCTAGAGCGACACTAATGATCAAAGGCTTTGACAAAATTCTTGTTACAATATAATTTTTTCTTTTATGGTTAAACAAATACATATTTTGATATACAAAGTTGACTTTTACACAAAATTCAAAAGCACTTTTATTTTGACGGCCTGAAAGTGAAATTATTAATTTTATGAAAATTAGTTTATTAAAACTTTACTAAGATTTTTAATTAATTGAACAGATGCAAGTATGTTTGTTTCAAAGGCGAACATCCGAGTGATATGAAGGTGAGGCTAAACGTGCTGAAGCATTTGGAAATTTAAATGGGAGTCGATATATTAAATTTTCAAATTTCAATATTTTCACTAAATGGCAAAATTCCATCTTCACACCAAGAGATAAATTTAGTTGTTCTGTAAGCTTCCTACAATTTACGATTAAAATTAATTACCATTTCCTCTAATTTAAATTACTCGCGGGACTGAAATCTAAAGCTCATAATATCCACTTCAATAATCAACGATAATTTAAACTAGAAATTGTGTATCAAATTAATTAATATAAACCTAAAAGTCTTAACCAATCAAACACCAATTCAATAGGAGACAATCTGCTTAATTGACGCAAAATGTATTTGCGTAAATAACTTAAACAGAAAAGAAACTAAAAAATAATTCGAAAAAATATTATCGAATGGAATGCTCGAGCAGTTAATATTATAGTGTGGGTTCTGTTTATGACAGGCATCACAAACATCTGCGTTTTCAAAAGGATGTGGTCAGTTGGAAGGTTAATTGCATTAGACTTCAAATCAAAATTGTATTTGAATGTAATTTTCTTAACTTCCAGGCGTACATTTTCCAAACGTGATTTATGCATCTTATAACAGTTTTGTCATCTTCAAAAATAATTTATAGCTGTGCCGCAATGCGTTGTTATAAATTTAACTTTGGGCAAAAAATAATTGCACCCACATCTTTGTAGCTATCGATTTTTAACACAAATATATTTTCACTTCAACTTCACAATTTTCTTTGAAAATGATGCCAAATTTTATGTACCATCTGGTTACACAATTAATGTCCTTTCTAATAGAAGTTACATTTAATATTCACTTCTATTAAGTTTATTTTATATTGGTTGTACGTGGCAGGGTAATAACCATTTTCCATGGCTAATTCAAAATTTCATTGATCGATTTTATAAACTCTCGAGTATCATTTGGTTATTTAATATTAATTACTGTATTTTATAAAGTTGATAAGAAACCAATTATAAAGTTTGAAATTTACAAAACCAACTTAACTAAAATGTCGAATAAAAATTTTTTGACTTAAGCTGAACATGCACAGCATAACATAATATATTCAATATTTTAAAATTATCAAAACTAAATTGAAAGTAAACCAAGCGGCTGAAGTGGAAGTGTAAAAATAAATAAAAGTAACAAGTAATAATAGTTTGTTAACTAATAAAGTACGTTTACTAAGTATTTAAAAGATAAATTTTACATAAATTAAAATATTGGCCTTCAGTTCAGTGATTTGTCATAGAGAAATCTGGACAAATTGTAAAAATTCTTTACAATTCGTATCGAAAACAGTAGCATGACACACTAGCCGAAACTGCGCCTTCTGCATAGGATACAAATGTAGGTAGTAGTCTATCATGAACGTGCATGAACCTTACTAAGTGGATCTGCCATCCTCAGGCATGCATTGTTTCAGCATTATCATAATCAGACTTAATGCCGCCGTTATGTATGCACCGCTATAACATTTGGAGCGAGAATCGACGTATCACGTCCTGTAGTGGTACGAATGTAAGGGGAGAAAGCAATATGCATAGGAAACTATGTCATAATTCTCTTGCTAATAGATAACCCAGACTTGGTAAATTTATCTTTTAAATAACTAATAACAATCGAAAATGTTGAATTTGTTTACAAATGTTAACATACTAAATAGTTTTCTACGTTTACTAAGGTTCATTCTAGACTCTTTTAATCGCTAGAACGACGCAAAGTAAAAAACTTTACACTTCTCAATTCTCATTTTTTACTGTCGACCCTAGAGTAACGTACCAGCGCTACTTATGAAAGACTAAGCCTATTTTTCTTTAGTGTTATCGTGATGTAACTAACATCTCCAAAAATACTGGAAAATTTTAGTTTTGTACAAGGATATTTGCTAGCGGATCTAGTACTCTGGAGAAAAGAAGAGTTGCAAGATGTTTTTTATTTACTTTAGCAAGCTGCCGAAGCAGGAAGTTAAGATTTGTAAAATCTTTTAACCATGTAAAATTTGCAGCTCTATAAGTTGATAGACAGTGTGTTACCGCGGTGTAGCCCTGAAATAATTGATAACCAGGAAGACGAGTACCCTAAGTAGATCAGTTTGCTCGTTTTTTGCTAAAATATTTATAGGGGTTTTGCAGTTACGATGACATGGTTTAAGCCCGATCTCTTCGTTGGAATCTGAAAAAATCAAGATCTCACTAAAAGTGAGTGAAAAGTGAGTGAAGTAATCTCTTCAAGGAGCCCGAAATCTACAAATATTTAAGGAGTTATACAATCACAGACATTGCCAAAGTATAAAAGGATGTTTTTTCACTTTTGGCAAAATTTTCCAGGGATTAAACTAACCCTTACTACTTCTAAATAAATACATAAAACTTTTATAATTAGCAAGAAATACGCTAATTACATTCTCTCCACAAAATATCAAATGACCGAAAACCTCTAATTGCATACAAATAAAAGCTGTTGCAAGTATCCAATAAGTAAGTTATTACATTTTTAAATGTTTCCTTATTTTCCCAAAAAAAAACTGGTTCGTGTTAAACCAAACTTCTTCTTTTTCGAATCGAAAAAGATTGGTTTCCCATCAAGAGTACTTAAATACGTGATGAAATAGCTAACCAAATCGGATGTTAAAATGCATTCTAAAGTCAAACCAATCCAATCAAATGCTTAGTTCCACTTCTCAACCAATTGCTAAGAAATCATCAAAAAGCAATCAAGTGAGTATTTACAAAACCGCAGAAAACTTTCAGTTTCGATTTTAGCGTCTTAACAATGAATTTATAACATTCACGAAATTATAAGATTATAAAATTTTTGAAAACAACTAAGCGAAATAATTCAAAATAATTTCATTTTTGGAGTAAGTTTAAATAATACAAAAATATTCTGTAAGTTTGAGTTTCTGCTGCAGAAAATACTCATCTTAAAACTGTCTGGACATATTTACTTCAAATTTTGAGGAAATTATTAGAAACATAATAAACTATTTTATAATTTATATTTTAAATACGGGGGGTCTAAAACCTCTGAAAGAAATTATGCTCCAATTAGCAAGAAATCAAGAATAAGTGAAAGCTCGAATTTGCAATAAAAAATTAAATGTAAAAATTTGTGATCACATTGGATTGGAATTAATAAGGTGCAGGACAATTTCAGGAATCAAATTAATAAAAATATTAAAAAAACCTGAACTGATATTACATTATCAAAAATAATCTGTAAATAATTTAGATCTAATTCCCATGTAAATACCTACATTCCTTATTGGCGTAATACTCCTACATTTAAAAATTTCTAATTATATGAATTGCATTAACAATTACATTGCCAACCGCGAAGCTCTGTAATAGTAATTGATAGGGGATTCAATGCACTAATTACTAATTTGCAATTCTTAACGAGTCTTCTACACTTAATTGTAATTGCATCTCAGTCGACTATTTAATATTCAAACACGAACTATTATTTTGATATCGTTAGACAAACCCTATGCTATTTCAACTCAAAGCGATAAAAACTAAAAATTTACCAATTGTTTTATTTAAAGTGCCAACTCAAGCCCAGCTAAAGATAACACGTATTTATTTATTCGTATAGAAAAACCAGCCATAAATATTCAACTTATTTAATTAAAAGAAACAAACAATTTCTACTTGTCTATTCCAAAATACCAAGTTTTACAACAGAATTACAATATAAATACAACAAGAGTTCTATTAGCATTTAAAAAAGTTACCACTGAGCAATTGTTGTGCTCTTGAAACCATTGTACCTTTTTTATTTGTTCAAATGAAAGCAAGTAACCTAGGTTGATAAAAACTGGAAAGGCTTGCATTATAACTTTTAGTGTACATGCATTGTTGAAGGTATGAAAATTTAATACCACGGTTCTCATTTGTGCCTATAAATAGTAAGGTTCATACATTTTCCGACTCGAATAATTTTGTAGTTAGTATATTAAAGACATAATTAACGAATAAGTCAGTAGCTCACGTAAATTTGTTCTTCAAATCAAATGGTAAACTAATTTGAACAGAAAAATCAATAAATCTGAAAATTACTAATGCATTGGAATCGAAAAATATTTCAATGAAGCACTATTCTCCATTTATCCTATATGAACTTTTCTAGTGTCTAGTGAAAAGTTTAATTGAACGTTTTTGAAATATCACTAGATTTATCGTTGCCATGTAATATAAAAATATTAAGTTAGAACATCATCTTTGTTTTATTTTTATGCAATCAACGTTCAGAATAATAAACGAGTTGCAAATATTAAATTTTGTTATTACTACCTTTGATCATAATTGTGAGAGAGACTAGAAAACTATATATAAGTAAAAATATCAACAGTTACTTGAGCGTTTTCGGTAGGAAAACGAAAACATTTTCGCCACCAAGAAATAGGTAAATGATAAAGAAGGAATGTAGGTTGATGTGTTGGTTTTGTAAGGTGTGATAGAATAGGGTAGGTTGAAGCGGCTAGGGGTAAGTTTTGGTAGATGGGGAGATGGGAGGTAGAAGGGCTGTCACGCTACCTGTTGGTCGGACTCTCCAGGTCTGTTCTGTATTGATCTGACGCTGTGTTTCACTCTGACGTGGAAAGGTTACACACAGCTCACTTGGCGGATTTTCCTATCTATAGATAGTAGTGGCTATCATCTTGACGCCAGATGCTATCTATTTTATGACAAACCCTTGAAAATTGTAGCCTACATGTTTTCAAAACGATGTTATGATTAAACTTGACATATCTCACTTTTTCTGGCGCTTTTCAAAACACCAAATAGACGCTTATCTTAAAATATTATAGAAAATTTATATTGTATCGCTTGATATAATACAATAAAAGTTTATTTTTACAGAAAATAGCAGATCTAAATTTGGCCGTCTTAAAACGAAAATTAATTTTTAAATATTATGTTCAGAAGAATGGTTATTATGGCGTTTGGAAATTCATAAATTTATGTATAGCATTGCCGTCGCAACGGAAAACTTTGTGATAATTTCAGGTGTATTCTTATTTTTTATTAACTTTCTAGGTGCTTGTCTATATTTTACTATTTTATGATACGCACACACGCAATAGCCGGTGTAATAGCTTTAACACAAAATCTAAATTATAAGGAAAGCGGAGCAAACTAAAGAATAATTTATCCTGTAAAATTTTAATATCAAAACTCAAGATTAAAATATTTAATTTGAATTCTTTGTGTAAATAAATGTGAAAGTTTGTAACTGATAGAAATAATAAAAATAAATTATTCAGAAAATATGAAAAACGTAGTTGTAAACTGTTGCATTGTAAGAGAAAGTCGAGGAAAACCACACCTAGTTTAAAAAGTTTGCTTCACGCCGAGTTAGCTGCTATGGAAGATTTAAAAACCTACCCCTAAAAACTTTCTGACAGTTTATTCAAATCAATTATAATTTGTAAAGTATAAATTTAAAAAAAGTCAAAAAATTCCTAATTAAATTTAATAAAAATCCTCGTGAGCGATGACCACGATATAGTAAATAATTAGCTGATTTATAATTGATAAAATTAGTTTTTCCTTTTAAATAATCACATTTTACTCTTAAAATATTTCAAGTCACATTATACCTGAAGCAACTGTAAAAAATGTTGATCTTTTATCATATATTCTGATTTTGCGCCTTATGATTTTTTTATACACGTATGTTTGAGCTACTTAAATATGCATTAAGAGAAAAACTTTGAGGATAATTTTGATGTGAAAAGTACAGTATACGTGATCGGGTCAAATTCTATATAAAAACCGATTTTCTTTGACGGAGTCAAAATGATTTACAAGTAAAAGGAAATTTTATTGCTACTTTTAAGTTTATCTTAGTGCTTATTCAAGTTCTAAAGCCACTTAATGTTGATCGTAATACATTTAAACTTATAGTAATAATAAATTTAAAACAAAAAATTCTGGAAATTATTAATTATACAATATTGCAAAAACAGGCTTAAAAAATGAAATTCTTTTTAAATCTAATGTATTCAATTTTTTAATAAAAACTGTCTTTGAAATTCAAAATGTAATTAGTCTCCGTAAATATACCAATAAAAACACTAAAAGTTTACGGTAACTGACATATTTAAAGTTTCTTCTCATCTTGAAAGTTGAAAATTATAATAACCTAATTTTTTGAGTTAGCTTTGAATTTTCGCATTAATAATAAATTGGTGCATTAAACGACTACTTTTGCACTGCTTTAAAATTTATAACACTGTTATTAGTTTTTATATGAAAAGATGATAGGAAAATATGGTATATGAAATGCACCTAGCAATTTTATAATGTTATACCTTGAAAATATTGATTTCCAATTAAATTAAATTGGAGTTAATGTAAAAAGATAAACTGAAATCAATATACATTATAGGATAGGACTTTTAATAATTAATTTTAAAATGTGTGAAAATACTTGTAGATATACTAAAGTTAAACAAACGGTTTAACGTGATCGTTCATTTTTTAAATATATTTTTTTAAAGTCCGGTTAAGTTTGGAGAATTTTGACCTTTGCATCGATCAGGCTGATTTTTTAAATTATCATTAAATATTTACAAATATTCAAATGAAAATGTTTGTTTTTATAAATTTTTATTTTGAAATTAAAAAAACAATCTTCTCATTGTTGTGAAGTATGTATGCACCTAAATGGTATTGATTTGTATTACTTATTATGTAGATACGTTGCGAACATACTTACAGACAAAGAAAATTGTTTTGTGATTTTAGTTCTATAAAAAATGCTAAAAAAGGAAAAAAATTTTGAGGGGCACCATCAATTTTTTCTAAAATATTTTTCGTGTATCTGTATAATATTAATATTAAAATTCTCTATAGTTGTATCTTTGTTGACTTTCCCATTATAAAAATTATATATTTTATTACGATAGTATAATATATCAATCAATATAGTCCCAACATAGTAATTATGTCAAAAGCTTCTGCTATATGTACATATAAATAGTTAAGAGGGTCAACTACTGTGACCGATAAAAATTTTTTTCTTACATATTCTTATAGTTTGGGGTCTACAAATGTGTCCAAAAATATTCAACTCAAATTCATCAAAACGCCCGAATTATAACGGATTCCTTGCAAATGGTGTTTGTTATTGAAACTTTTTAAATCATAAACTGACGTTTATTTATTTATAAATTATAAAAAAATGTTGCTTCTATAATAAAAAATTACAAGCGTTTTGATATTTTTCTAAACATTTAGTGTACATTTCAAGTTATAGTGTGAATCTCTAATTATCCGTGATATATGTATATTAAAATTACTATTTTCTGAACTGCGAGAAAAAAATGTTTTGTAGTAAAAATCGAAGTTTTTCTTTCAAACATAGTCATTTATTATATAAAATTAGTTTTTTGCAGTTTCGACGATAGCCACTTTCATAAACAACAAAATGTAAAGCAATTTTTTATTTTAGATAACTAGGATAATCAGAATCATTGCACTTGATTAGATAGTAATTTCGAAATATGGGTTACGCGTTGATCTGTTACTTTTGTATAATTTTCAATACAATACTTTGAAAAAAATGTAGGTATTACCCTAAACATGAATAAAAAAGAATCCTGAAGTTTGACTCAATATCAAATTATTTTTCAAATGTAATTCCTAAACATCAGCTTAAAAACGACTGTTCATAGTAGTTGACCCCCTTTAGTTAAGTAGTGGCTACTAAAAACCTCTCTAATGAAAAAAGCTCTCAAAATCATTTATTTCTTGAAGAGTAAGTGTATTATTTCAAGAACACTTGACAAGAACAATAATTTGTAAAATTTAGTTAATTTGGAGTTTTTGTAAAGGTCCAATAAAATTACTAGCCTTCTTGACCCTAAACTCAACTATGTACAGTGTGGAACGTTAAAACTGTTACGAATAAAACACAAAATATCTGTAGTAAGGGGATATTATTTTTATCAATTAATTTTTAAATACACATTTAATTTGTTTTCCCTTGAAGATTTTCTACTTTAACTCAAATCTCTCACCTTTCTCTTTGTTACAGGCTCTGCATCGCTTAAAAGTTTTCAAGCGGCACGCACTTGATTTTGCGGCATATAATCCTAAATTTGTAGCAGCACTTGCTTGAAATGGTTCAAATTTTTAACCTTGTACTTACCCAGTTCTTGCAACATGTAGCCCCATACATAAAAGTCAAATAGGTTCAGGTCTGGACTGGAAGCAGGTCATTCTTTAGTGTCAATAAAATCAGGAAAATTTGCCTTAATAATTTTGGACGGTGATTGCCTTATGAACAGGGGGAGAATCTTGCTGAAGGATAAAATCTTTATTGCCATACATTTCCTTAGCCTCTGGATTAATTAAAATTTTTGATTACTACTTGCAAATAATATTCTTTATTGATTTTGATCCCTCTGTCAATGAATTTCAGCAAAAATTTATCTTTTTTGGAGACGGCACTAAAAACCACTACTGCAGAGGCTTTCTGATAGCAAGGAATGCTTCTGATATTTCTGGGTATGTCCGATAATACCGCTCCATACACCCTGTCATTTTGTTTATTCAGAGAACGTTCTAAAGTGAACATTTTCTCGTCTGAAAAAATGATATCAAGACCACCGTGCCGCTTGAATAGCATTCGGCATCTTTTCACTCTTTCGACCGTATTTTTGAAAGTAAGTCTAGCAACTTTTTGTTTTCTGTAGTTTTTGAACCTAAATCTTCTTTATAATTAATTGCATGATGTTGTGGGGCATATTATGTTCTTTAGCCATCTGATGACCAGAATGAGCAGCATTTCTTTGAATTCTTTTTGTCACAATCTTAATTACCTCTTGAGTTCTCTTTTTTGCCGTTTTTTTTGGCAGGAATATGATCACCAGTTTTATTGTAGCGTACAATAGTTCTACTTACAAACATTTTGTTGATTTTCATACGCGAGAGCTTCTTTACAATATCTTTTTTGTGCAGAGAAATTATCATTTCTCGTACTGGATTTAAATCCTTATTTTTATGGTTTAAAAATTGGTAACAGTTTCAACCTTCCACACTGTAATATGTATTGTATTGATATTTTAATTATGGATGGTGATTGAAAATTTTGTTATCAAGTTTCATTTATAAAATGTTGATACGCGACCAATGGAAGACGTAAACCCGATTGCATTATAATTAAGAACATAATGTTTCTTCATAATGAAGAAAATTATTTTAAATTTTAAATAATTAATAAAATTCAATTTTATATTTCCAAACATTTAGGTAATTTTCAATAAGTATCTCTATATCGTAATATAATAAAATTAATTTGGAGGAAAGAAAATGTTTTGACGTAAAATATTTTTTTAATACCATTTATTTTAAAATTAGTTTTGGGTTGTTACAAATTTACCAAAAAATTAACAATTATTAAAACGCCGAATTAAACGATTCCTTGTAAATATTGAATGGTTGTTATTGAAACTTTTAAATTTCATAAATGACTTAAAATTTAGTTTACTAAATATAAAAAACTAAAGTTGCTCTATAATAAAAATTTTTTACAAGCGTATTCTGATATTTCTCTAAAACATTTAGTGTACATTTAAGTTATAGTGTAAACTCTCTAATAAATATCCAAGTGATTTATATATTAAAATTACTATTTTCTGAGACTGCGAAAAGAAAATGTTTAAATGTAGTAAAATCGAAGTTTTAAGTCTTATGAAACATAGCCATTTACCTTATTCAAAATTAGTTTTTGCGGTTTGAATTATAGCCACATTCATAAACAACAAAATGTAAAGGCAATTTTTATTTTAGATAATTCTAGGATAATCATGAATCATTGTTTCACTTAGATTTAAATACGTAATTTCGAAATCTGGGTTACGTGTTGATTGTTAGCTTTTGTATAATTTTCAATACAATGCTGGAAGCAAAATTTACGGTATTACCTCTAAACATGACCATAAAAAGAATCCTAAAGTGTTGGCTGCATGACAGCAATTTTTTTCAAATGTAATTCCTAAACATCAGCTTAAAATTTGGTGACTGTTTATAGTAGGTTGACTCTTAAGTTAAGTTGTGGCTACTTCAAAACCTCTGCTAATGAAATTTTATAGCTCTCAAAAATCATTTATTTCTTGAAGAGTAAGTGTATTATTTCAAGAACTTACTTTTGGAGCAAGAACAATAGATTTGTAAGAATTTAGTTAATTTGGGGTTTTCATAAAGGTCTAATAAAATTACTAGCCTTCTTGTTACCCTAAACTCAACTATATACAGTGTGGAAGGTTGAAACTGTTATCAATAAAACACAAAATATCTGTAGTAATGGAATTTATTTTTATCAATTAATTTTTAAATACTCATTTAATTTGTTTTTCCTTGAAGATTTTCTACGTTTTCGCAAGCGGCACGCACTTGATTTTACGGCATTTGATCTCAAATTTGTAGCACCACTTGCTTGGAATGGTCCAAATTTTAACCTTGTACTTGCCCAGTTCTTGCAACATATGTAGCCCATATATAAAAATTAAGTGGATTCAGGTCTGGACTGAAGCAGGCCAATCCTTTGTGTCAATAAAATTAGGAAAATTTGCCTTAATAATTTTGGCCGGTGACTGCGTAATGAGCAGGGGCAGAATCTTGCTGAAAGATAAAGTCTTTATTGCCATACTTTCCTTGGCCTCTGGCTCAATTAAATTTTTGATTACTTCTTGCAAATAATATTCTTTATTGATTTTGATCTCTGTCAATGAATTTCAGCAAAAATTTATCTTTTTGGAGACGGCACTAAAAACCACTACTGCAGAGGCTTTCTGATAGCAAGGAATGCTTCTGATATTTCTGGGTATGTCCGATAATACCGCTCCATACACCCTGTCATTTTGTTTATTCAGAGAACGTTCTAAAGTGAACATTTTCTCGTCTGAAAAAATGATATCAAGACCACCGTGCCGCTTGAATAGCATTCGGCATCTTTTCACTCTTTCGACCGTATTTTTGAAAGTAAGTCTAGCAACTTTTTGTTTTCTGTAGTTTTTGAACCCTAAATACTTTTTTATAAATAATTGCTTGGTATTGTGGGACATATAATGCTCTTTAGCCGTGTGATGACCAGGCGAGCAGCATTTCTTTGAATTCTTTTCTCACAATTTTAATTACCTCTGGAGTTCTCTTAGAGCGTTTTTTTGTCGGGATTTTTGGCAGTAATATGATCACCAGTTTTCTTGTAGCGTACAATAGTTGTATTTACAAACATTTTGTTGATTTTCATATGCAAGAGCGTCTTTACAATATCTTTTTTGTGCAGATAAATTATCATTTCTCGTACTGGATTTAAATCCTTATTTTTTATGGTTTAAAAATTGGTAACAGTTTCAACCTTCCACACTGTAATATGTATAGTATTGATATTTTAATTATGGGGGGTGGTTGAAAATTTTTTTATAAAGTTTTATTTATAAAATGTTGTTAATAAATAATTTTTGATACGCCACCAATGGAATAGGTAAAACCCGATTGCATTCTAATTAAGAACATAATGTTTCTTCATAATGAAGAAAATTATTTTTAAATTTTGAAATAAATTAATAAAAATATTAAATGTGCACTAGAAACTAATAGAAAAAGGGTATAGCCGGATAAGCATGTGAAATCTGCCCCAGCGATTTTTAAAAATTTATATGGTGGATCCATTTCTAACTAAAAAAATGTTTTTCTGAAAATTTTAGCTTTTAAACCCCGTGGGTACGACGTAATTAAATAAAACGTGTTTTCGGTAATTATTTTATTGTAACTATTCTACTGAATATTTTTAACAAAAATTTTATTGGTAATAATTATCAACAAGGGACGTTAAAAATAATTTTTATAATTTTGTAACCACCCCTTTTTAAAAAAAATAAAAAGTTTTTGTCGTTATATTTAAATATGTTCCTTTCATATGTCACTCACGAATTTTTTCAAAAACTCCTTTTGGCTCTTCATTATACGGTAAAATTTTCAACTTGATCCATTTGGTGGAACAAGGTCAAAAAAATAAAATTGATTTTTTATATTTTCTTCTAATATTATTCACTAGATTTACTTGTGAAATACTGCTTTTTTATTCAAAATATATCAAAATCTTATTTAAATGTTCATACTATTGGGAATAATTATTCAGTGTTAATATATTTAAAAAATATCGAATGTCTAGAACCGTATCTTATTTGGCTGATTGTGAGTTGATGAATGAAGACGTTACTATTAGATACACTTCACTATGTAAAAATCACACCAAATATTATAAAACTAACAATTAAATCTCGGCATATTAACTCAAAAATACCGTTGTTTCATTGATTATTATCAACCAGGTACGAATAAAATCTCTAGCCATAATTTTTATTGTTGTGATTATTCTAATGGTAGGCGCACTATTGGGTACTGCTTTCACATTGCGATATTATATATTATCCTTTTCGTGGTTGATATTTGGCTAAAATAATAAGACCTGTCGAGATATTTCAGTCGTTTGTTTACAGATGACAAAGTTAATGCTGTAGTGACTAAAGATAATGACGAGGATTAACTAATGTTATTAAAAGCAATCTTAACAAAGAATTTGTCATAGTGTAATAACTCTTTTTCTCGGATATCTCCGTCCGCTCTGAACGTAAGCCTCCAATTTCTTTTTTCAATTTTTTTTGGCCGCTGCCTAAAACCAGTATCTTCTTGTAACATTCTTTGTGTTATCTAGCCACCTGTCTCGGGGTCTTCCTAAGCTTCTTTTGGTAGTTCTTGGTCCCCTGGAAGCTATTCCCAATTTAAGTCTATTTAAGTGAGCTCTGCCTGACTACGTATCACATGCATTGCCACTTTAGCTTTGCTACTCGTTCTGTTATGTCCGCCACTCTTATTCTTTTCATTATTACTTCATTTCTGATTTTTTCACTAAAATTCACTTCTGGCATTCTTTGTTTCATTGCTCGTTGTGTTGTACTTATATTTTCCGTCTTTGCTTTTGTTGTTGTTGTTGTTGTTGTTGTCGTCTCCATCCCATATGTTGCAATAGGCAATACACATGCGTCGTATACCTTCCTTTTCAGAATTATAGGAATTTTTGATTACCGAATATGCAGTTTAGCTTTCCAAAAGCAGGGCAGATTAAAAAAAGATTATTTTTCTAGATAACTCCGATGTTTGGTTAGTTTTAGAGTTGGTGATTTTGTGTCCTAGGTTTCAATTTGAATCTTTGCGTAGTGGAGACACATTTTTTATGTTTTACCTAGGTTCATTTTCAGGTCTAATATTGCCTTGGAAGCTTCATTTAGTTCTTGTAACATCGATTCATTGTATTAATTATTATTGTAATTAGTTAATTTTATTAAATTACTTGTATTAAAGTATAATCTATACATTTTATGCGAAATTACTTAATTCAATATAAATAATTGATAAGCTTCTGTTGAACCATATTAATATTATAATATTATAAATTACAAAATTGGAAATTTTGACACTGATTAATTATTTCCAATAGTATGTACATTTAAATAAGATTTTGATATATTTTGAATAAAAAAGCAGTATTTCACAAGTAAATCTAGTGAATAATATTAGAAGAAAATATAAAAAATCAATTTTATTTTTTGACCTTGTTCCACCAAATGGATCAAGTTGAAAATTTTACCGTATAATGAAGAGCCAAAAGGAGTTTTTGAAAAAATTCGTGAGTGACATATGAAAGGAACATATTTAAATATAACGACAAAAACTTTTTATTTTTTTAAAAAAGGGGTGGTTACAAAATTATAAAAATTATTTTTAACGTCCCTTGTTGATAATTATTACCAATAAAATTTTTGTTAAAAATATTCAGTAGAATAGTTACAATAAAATAATTACCGAAAACACGTTTTATTTAATTACGTCGTACCCACGGGGTTTAAAAGCTAAAATTTTCAGAAAACATTTTTTTAGTTAGAAATCGATCCACCATATGGATTTTAAAAATCGCTGGGGCAGATTTTACATGCTTATCCGGCTATACCCTTTAAGGTAAAGCCGATTTGGTTACAATAATATAATTAATATAGGAAAGATTAAAAAATTAAAATTGTTTTTAAACTGAAAATAAATAACATACTTTTGTCTGTTGTTGTAAAGTGTCAAATATTTTCTTGTTGGCGTCCAACGTGGGAGCATTTTTATAATATATAAATTGTAGTAATTTTAAAAATGAAGTAATTATTAATTATCAAATAAAGTGAAATTTAGTTAAGTGTCACAGATATTTTCTATAAAATAGAATCCTATGAACGAATTAGCACGTACATCCAAACTACATTGAGCAGATTCCAACACATTTTCCGTACTCTCAGGCGAATTTTAAAAGCACCAAATGTAACACTCTGCTAAGATTCTTTATAGTTATGGTAATTCCAACATTCTGTATGGCTGTGAAAACTGTGTTATGACTTAAGAGCGAAGAACATAGATATAGACTGTTGAAATGGGATTTTTAAGATTTATAGCAGGCTATACTGTACGTGACCATGTATGGGGCACTGACATACAATAAAAGCTACAACTACGCAATTTAAATGAACTAATTCACAACAGAGAAAAATAGTTTTAGCACATCGAGAGAATGGACAGCAATTGTATATGCAACAAAATAACAGACTACACTTCGGCAAAGAAGGGAAACGTGAGAAAGTCAAAGAACAGCTGAAGTGATCAAATTACATGAAATTTGACGTCAGATTAAGATAACCATATAGTTTATTTCTTGATCAGGTTGCTAAAATAAGACACATATTATTAAATGGTAGCACAACAAAATTGGTGTTTTTTAAATTTTATTATTACTATAATAAACAATGCTACTGGTGTCAAAAATTGTTGGTACCAACTCGTTAATTAAAAAAAAAGATTATTATAAAAATAAGTACAAAAACTTTTTGGTGTTATAAAACGTATTCTATTGTAAAATCTAAGATAAATACTTATAACTAATTCATTTATTTTTGATTTTTGTTCACGACAAATATTTGGATAAAACATCTGTAAAATTTTCATAATAATGTTTGTGTCAGCAGAAAAAAATCAGCTGTACGCCAATCTCTCAACGATTAATAACTATGATAGACTCGATAAAGCTACACCAAGTTATGCAATTTGAATAATAAACGAAGTTTAAGCTATTTTACAATAGAAATTACAGCTCCGTTTATGCAATTCATTAGGAATTGGTAAACTTTCGTAAACTTTAGGCAATTTTCGATTTCCGAACAATTCGCTTTAACAATCATCTCAATTTGATAATTTTGGACAATTTTTATTACACTTTTATTTACATATATTTTTATATGTATTATTATTAATAAAATAAAGCAAATACCACATGACTTTGAGAAACGGAACTTGTTCGTAAATCAGGAATTGTTTGAACATGAAAATTATTGTGCCTATGAATGCCTTCTAGACGATGTAAGAAATTATAAAATCAATATCAATAAACTAAAATTATATGTATATTACTTTCAATTTTAGCTAAAAGCTTCAATTTTTCGTAACGCAGTTATCTAGAACTGGTGCTGTTCAGGTCAGTAAAACTTTCAAATTTATATTTGTAAACAATGGAGATTGTAAAAATGATTTACACATAATGTTACAGTTGGGGTGACGAATTATTCAAAACAAGTTAAATTTTATTTACAACTTTTAATTTTCTTCTTCTTCTACTTTGGCTAGGATAACCCTGTGAGCCCAGATCTGTTGATCAACAGATCTGTTTTATAACAGTAGCATCGGCGATATCCGAAGCCACTGTCAGTACCTTGAGCACTACTTGTTTTACATCTGAAGTAGCTTGCTAGGCTTGCCTCAGATGTGCCTGTTATCCTATTTTTATTGTTAATGCTGGCAATTCATTAACATAGGAGGACCACCGTCTTTACGTGGCTTCCGAAGCACGGAGACGTCATTGCAAAGTGAACTCCACCCGGATTTGAACCGGGCGCCTTGCATTAGCAGTCCTTGCGCTAACACCCAGGCCAATGTCCGTCTCAACTCAACTCAACTTTTAATTAAATGAGTGAATTAATTTGAAGTAAAGAATAATAAAAATAATTAAAATGAATAAATAAATAAATAATAAATAAACTTTATTTGGTATTAAATATCATGATATAAAAAAATAAATTCAAACGTGTATACAAAAGAAAAAAAATTTTAAGAGCACTAAATAAATTCAAACACAACATAATCTTTAATTATCTTTTTAAAATTTAACAATCTTGTCTCCAACTTGAAAGGCAATGGCAGACCATTGAACAACTACAACCAATTGTATAAAATCATGTTTTGAGCCCTATTATTTCTGAATAAATTTAACCTAAAGTCATGTACATTGCAAACCGTATAACCATGTTCATATTATTTTTAAAAACATATTATTTTTTAACTTAAACACAAAAATCAATACATTGACCACAATTCGGTGATATACACTATGCCACTGCAACGAACCAAGCTAATCAAAAGGGATGTAAATGTGTTTACTCTCAAAATAATTTGCATACCCTATTTTGTAGTTTTTGCAATCTATCCAAAATACCCATAAACAGAATGGATGAACAATACTTAAAATGCGGTCTTACCATGGTATTATAAATTTTTATAGCACTCAAAACCGAAACATTTTTTCTAATTTTCAATAAAAAATATGAAGATTACGGAAGCGTATAATAAAATTTACAAAAACAAATTTGAAAATTACTCCAGTCGAACATCACAGTCCTAGAAAGAAGAAATCATGATTAACATTTTGAAACTACGTGACGTAAGTTTTGAGGTTAATTATTATCAGTTTATAAAATCGGAACAAAATTGCAAAAATAAAATTTAATAAAATAATCATTTTAGTTAACTAAATTAAATTTGATTCACGACGATTGGAAAGATTTAAAAGTACAGCACCTGTTTGTATATTATTATCAATTGATTTTAAATTCTATGTTTACTAAAATTAACCGGGGCGTATCAAATTAAGATTAACTGTTTACGGGGGTACATAAATTAATTTTAAAATAATTTTTATTGGTATTTCATGAATCAAAACTTAAGCATAATCAGCAAATGCTTGAAAAAGTTTGCGACAATTCACAGTTAATTAAATTTTTGTTTTTTATTTTATGAACAACGCTATCGTTTACATTCATCTGTAATAATTGGGATATTAGAATATTATTGATGATTAAAATTTTCAGAATTTTCAAATATGAAGTATTCGATATTGTTCATCTGTTCCACAGTTTTAAAATTTGTCTAGTTGTAAATAAACTACATTTCCGTGAAACATAGGCTCTGTAACTAATTATGGAAAACTATTTGTTTGGATTTTTGTTTTGTTATGTTATTAGTGACTTTAACTAGTGACGTTATTTAGATTTAATATTTTGAGCACTAAGACCACATCGTATTGTAATGCAATCAGCCCCTGCCTAATGGAACAATGTACCTACCGTATTTAAGGTTCAACTTGAACTTGCTACACTCAGGTTCTATGAATTGACTCACACAAACACCTTAAAGTTTTTGATTAAATACAATTTTATGTTGTCTGGTGTTTGGTCTTGTCTTCGACGTCCTGTTCTGCTATCTTGAACAATTCCACGATTCTCTGGCTTGACTTTCGACTCTGTAGAGAAGTAAGAAGAAGTAAGAGCAGTAATTGTATGTTGATTTTTCTAAGAATAATGCCATTACAATCAAAATAATATCTTGTTTGAAATTGAACTTTATTGTAAACAGTATTATTGCTATGAATCTTGAATAAGCATTTTAAATTATAATACCTTTGTCATGGTAATAAATTTGGTTTAGGTACACTTTTGTTGGGTCAGTACTCGTTGCTTGTTTTTTATTTTTTTTATTTAGTTACAATTTAGAATATATATGTTACCGGCAATCTGCAAAATTAGGCAATTTGCAGAATTCTAGGCAATCTGCAAACCCACCAAGTGGTTAGGCAATATGCAAATTCACTAGTACTTTAGGCAATCTGCAAAATGGCTACGGTGTTTTAGGCAATTTGCAAATTGTCTATATTGTTAGTCAATGTGCTTTTGAAAATGTAACAGACTCACATTGACTAGGCAATATGAAAACGATATTTTAAATAGATAATTTTAAAAGGAACAATATTAGGTTACTTATTTTTATAATATATTAATTTTTAACTATAATATAACTTGTTAATTAAAAGTTTTAAATTATTACTTATTTTTTATTTTATTTGAATAAAAATAAGACATATATTATTAAATGGGGAACATCAAAATTGGTGTTTTTAAATTTAATATTATATAATAAATAATGTTTGGGGTGAATAATTTAGTTTGGGCCAATTCTCGTTAATTAAACAAAAAATCAGTATAAAATTAAGTAGGGACAAAAATATTTATTGGGGTTTTTAAAATATTCATTGGTAAAATTTATGATAAGTACTTATAACAAATTTTTATTTTTGATTTTGTTAGAAAATATTTGAATAAAAACCCAGTAATTGTCATAATAATTTTTGTTAGCAGAAAAAAAATTAAGTGTACCCCAACCCCAAGAAATAATATGAAGACTATAAAGCTACACCATTATAATTTAATAATAAAAATTTAACATTTTCAATAGAAATTCAGCCCTTTTTCAATTTATTTGAATTGGTAAATTAAACTTTAGGCAAATTTTTTTCGAAAATTTTTTAATAACATTCAATTTGAAATTTTAACAATTTTATTATTTTATTTATATATTTTATATTTTATTTTTAAAAAAAAAAAATACCCATGACCTTGAGAAACTGAACGTTTGAAATCAGAACGTTGAAATGAAAAAGTATCTCATATAATCCTTCTGAGTTAAAAAATTATAAAATCAATATCAATAAACAATGATAAGATTTTAATTTTTTAACCCCAATTTTTGTAAACCCTTAATTAAATCTGCTGTTAGGGAAAAAAATTTATAATTTTCATATTTATAAACAATGGAGATTGTAAAATGATTTACAAAATTTCAGTTGGGGTGAAAATTATTCAAAACAAGTTTAAATTTTTTTTAAATTTTAATTAAATGAAGTATATTAATTTGAAAAAATATAATAAGAAATAATTAAAATAAATAAATAAAAAATAAATAAATTTATTTGGTATTAAATTCATATACAAAAAAATTAAAGTGTATACAAAAACAAAAAATTTTAAGAGCACTAAAAAAATTTTCAAAAACAACATAATATTTAACATTTTTTAAAATTTAAAAATCTTTGTCCATCAACTTAAAGGAATGGCAACCCTTGAAAATAAACCCAAATTTATAAAATCATTTTTACCCATTATTTTTAATAAATTTAACCTAAAGTATGTACATTTCAAACCGTGATAATATTTCAATTATTTTAAAAACTATTTTTAATTAACTGGTAAACACAAAATAAACTTATTGACCACAATTCTTTGGGAAATAATCTATGCCATCTGAACCCCCAAACAAATCAAAACAGAATGTAAATGTGTTTACTCTCAAAATAATTTGCATACCCCATTTTGTAGTTTTTGCAATCTATCCAAAATACCCATAAACAGAATGGATGAACAATACTTAAAATGCGGTCTTACCATGGTATTATAAATTTTATAGTATTTTTATTTATTATTTTTCTAATTTTCAATAAAAAATATGAAGATTACGGAAGCGTATAATAAAATTTACAAAAACAAATTTGGAAAATTACTCTAGTCGAAAAAGACAAAGTCGAAAAACCAATAATAAAATTTTCAATATTGCAGAAATGAATTCACTTTGATTAAATTTGACCATTTTGGTGGAAGAAAATTGACCAACGTTCTCTTCTGTGAAAACCATAGAGAGGAGAATATAGTGTATGAAGGTTTTTCCGAGTGTTTCAATTGCTAAAAGTAGTTGATACTACTTCAATAATAACCATAAAGTTTTGTGTAGAGCAAATCACCACCCAAATTCACATCATATAGCAGAAATAGAGTAAATTATTTAGCTGAGTCCTAGCAAGGAGAAATCATGATTAACATTTTGAAACTACTTGACGTAAGTTTTTGAGGTTAATTTTTATCAGTTTATAAAATCGGAACAAAATTGCAAAAATAAAATTTAATAAAATAATCATTTTAATTAACTAAATTAAATTTGATTCACGACGATTGGAAAGATTTAAAAGTACAGCACCTGTTTGTATATTATTATCAATTGATTTTAAATTCTATGTTTACTAAAATTAACCGGGGCGTATCAAATTAAGATAAACTTTTTATGGGGGTACATAAATTAATTTTAAAATAATTTTTATTGGTATTTCATGAATCAAAACTTAATCATAACCAGCAAATGCTTGAAAAAGTTTGCGACAATTCACAGTTAATTAAGTTTTTGTTTTTTATTTTAAGAACAACGCGATCGTTTACATTCATCTGTAATAATTGGGATATTAGAATATTATTGATGATTAAAATTTTCAGAATATTCAAACATGAAGTATTCAATATTGTTCATCTGATCCACAGTTTTAAAATTTGCCTAATTGTAAATAAATTACATTTCTGTGAAACAGAGGCTCTATAACTAATTATGGAAAACTATTTGTTCGGTTTTGATTATGAAATGATATCAGTTTATGACTTACATTGTTTTGTTATATTATTAATGTTGTATTGTTTTTAGTAACTTTAATTAGTGACGTTATTTGGCTTTAATATTTTTGAGCATCAAGAGCACATCGTATTTAAGTGCAATCTATCAGCTTTTGGTGCCTAATGGAACTATGCACCACTAACATATTTGAGGTTCAACTTGAACTTGCTACACTCAGGTTCTATGAATTGTCTTATACAAACACTTTAAAGTTTTTGTGATTAGATACATTTATGTGTTGTCTAGTGTCTGGTCTTGTCTTCGACGTCCTGTTCTGCTATCTCGAACAATTCCACGATTCTCTGGCTTGACTTTCGGTTCTGAAAAGAAGTAAAATTATATGAATTTTGAACAAACATTTAAAATTATAGTACCTTTATAATAGTAATAATTTTGATTTAGGTGCACTTTTTGTTGGGTCAGTACTCGTTGCTTGTTACTAGGTTAAAGTTTGTATTTGATAAACTTTCTACTTCGAAAATTTAAATTTGTTATAATCTGGACCACCAATAGCTCTCAATTAAAGTTCAGTTGCACTTAGCCGTAAATACACTCATTAGTTAATGTACCTAAGTGCGCTACCAGGGTAATGATATTATTTATAATACTATAATTTCAATTATTGTGAACAATTCTAGGACCGCTACAAGTAAGTCATTATATAACATAAAATGGCATAATGTTGCAGTAAAACCCCAAAATTAAAAAAAAATCCATTGATTTCTAATTCTATCGTAAAATATTATTACTATGTAATAGAAAATTTATTGTAATTTGATTTTCAAGAAATACTGTTTTATTATATTGTATATTTTTATAAAAAATTTACATCAAATAACACGTTTTGAAAATGCTAGTCTATTTGAGCCTTTAAGGTAGTATAATCTTTTCAGGAATTGTTCAATATTATATCATATGAAATCACATTTCTTAACAATGCTATACTACAAGTAAAGGCTTAACATGCGAATAAACATCAAATCAAATCCACGACATCACCGTCATTTTAAAGTCGTGAATACACTGCATCTACTGGGCTTTCAAGAAATAATTTAAATAGGATTTTCAATTTTTACTTGGTTTTATACCCAATACCAAACCATGCGCACAATAAATTTTAATACATTGCCATTTAATACGGTGTAATATTAAAACGTAAATCTAAAGTTTTATTCACGGATCTCGTTTCTAAAAAGCTTTATGATCGCGAATTAAAGAACCAAGTAATTCAAGATTACTTAAATACAATTCTCAATCACTCATAAGTATGCAGGTACATAGGTATAATCCAATAATTTCTTTTTACAATATTTTATAAAACTCAGTATAGTTAGTAAGAATTATGTATACATAGCAGCCATGTACTATAATCTATAAAATACATTAATATTATATAAGTGCAATTACAATATTGAGTAGAATTCTTGAAGTGAGTAAGGTCGATGTTAAATTCCAGATCTTTTATTTAAACACGATTTAGTGATGCAAATAACATCAAACTTGCTACCAACCGACTGCAAACAGAAGTTCTCTAGCTTCGTACACAAACCTTTCGAATTCATAATAAATGCTTATGTCCAGCTGTTTAAATTATGCTATCAATCATGCAGCTGTCCATACAACACCATAATGAGAGAAATAAGAATCTTGCAATGGGAAATTACATCAATACTGGAAATTGTAACATTTCAAAATTATCAGGATTAGATTTCCATGAAACTATCAAACTAATATTATGTTTCATCACACAATTCAATAATTTATGAATATTCTATTGTAAATCATAAATTATATTGACTATTCAATTCACATGTCATCTGTTAAAAGTGGACTAATCAAAAAGCAACATTTGCAATTTCAGAGCCAACCGAAATGAATTATAGTGACAATTGCACTAGTGGAATTATATCGACAATTGCACTAGTGGTTCAAGTGACAATTTTATATATAAATACAAAACTTTGCGAATGACAAAAGTTTGTTTACTGGTTGTAATGGAAATGAAATCATGTGCAGCTCAATTTTTAAATTATAATTTTTGAAAAATGAAATTTGTGAATTGAATAGTCTCTTGAATACATTCGTAGTCAAAGTTTATAGACTATTTTGAGGTGGTATCACTCATGTTCATTGCGTTGAATAGCACTCGTGCTAACGCACTCGTGCTATTTGTACACAAGCGCAATAAATATTCGTGTACCACCTCAAAATAATCGACATAACTTTGACTACTTGTGTATTATAAATGATTATAGTATAGAAAAATATACATATTATGCACTATGCATGTAAGAGAAGAGAATGTAAGAGAAGAGCACTACTTTGACTCGCGTGGACAACAATTTTCCAATTATTAAATAACTACCTGCTGCACATAAATTACATAAATAATTATTTTCACTGTAAACTTGACTGTCAGAAAATTATAATTTATCCTAAAAATTGATGTATGACTTTCAAGTGCAAATAAAGAAAATTTCCACAGGTGGAAAACTTAAGATTAGATGGTGTTACTCTGCAACATTACATTTCCATCATAGAGCATACAGTAATAACAGGTATTGAAATTATACACATATACATATATTGTTAACCTGTGAAATTAATATTAGTGTGAAACTTTAAAAATTAAGAGATTAATTTAGTAATAAAACAAAAGATGACAGCAATAAACATTGATGAAAGCTCACAAATAATTTCGTTTTATTATTCAGTTAACCTGTTAATTTTTAAAACTTTATTTTAATAATAACAGGTTACAGAGATACCGTTTCATTTAGACATATAAGTACTATTTCCTGTTAGGAAGTGTGTAACAGATAATCCTATTTACTGCTTCGCTATTGAAAAAACCAAACCGTTAAAATAATTTTTAAATTATTTATTTACTAGTAATTACTCTGTAGGTTAGTGTATAAAATAAAAAAAAAGTATGTTTGTTTAAAATTTTTTTTCGATTGTTGCTTTAGTTAAATTATTGTTTATTTTGTTATCCTTAGAAAACATCAAATTTTTTGGTCCTAACTTGTAACGTCAGTGCACCCGTGCTGTAAGTGACTATAAAGAATTATTGTAAAAACTATATAAACACTTATTTTAATAAATTAAATTAGTATTAATTACTTAAAAAATTTTTTAAGTAATTTAATCAGAACTTTTTTGTTTATTTATTTTCCAATAAAAAGGCATAGTAGCAAAAGAAAAGTGGAGCAACTGTACAAGGAGTTTATATTTGTCATAATATTAACACTTTTAATAATAAAATTCTTTGTTTGGCTGTTATAATTCTATAAATATAAGAACATTTTTCCGTGTTTAATTATAAAGTTTTATATTTAATTTTAAATCAAGCATGAAAGTTAATTAAAGTATAAAGTATAAGCTAATTTAGCTATAATGTAGTTGTTTTGTATTATACCACAAATTTTGTATTAACCTTAATTAATTTTATAATATTCCTTAATATAATTTTGGTATTATTTTTATATAAAAAACTGTTCAATTAAAATTTCTTAATTTGTTTTCTTTCTCCAAAATTAGACAATAGTATAACTTTGATGCCATAATGCGTTCTAGACACGTAACATTATTTAAACCAATAGATAACAATAGTTTTCTTTATACTAGCTCAGAAGTATTAAATTTTTAGGTAGGAAAGTTGGTCAGAAGGAAGATCCGTTGAGTTTCCTGTTCAAGTTAGTAAAAATCCTGCTGCGTATAGGTGGTCAGCTCGTCTTCCTTAATGGACTTTTAAAATGTTAAATGGCAATCCCAACTTTCTCTTTTTTGTCCAGAACCGTGATTCTGCTGGGCTATTAAAAAATTCAACATTTAAACATTTTTAAGCCGAATAATTAATTAATTTCATAATTTCAAACGCTTTAAATTAAATTGTAAAGTTTGCGTGCGTCAAGAGTTAAAATATTTTTAGATTTACAAAGAAAAATTACATGCTAAATTCTCTCGCACGCATAAGTTTAAAATTACCTGATAATTAAATATAATTGGCTTTTGATGTAACGTAGTGCAAGTTAGAAGTATATCGTCAAAGAAAAATTTTCTTGTTGGCACATTTGTAATTTTCACGTGTTAGCATGAAAACTTACTATAAACTCATGCGTGATAAAGTACCTACCTACCTTCCAAGTTTCAACCATGCAAATACGTTGGCGCTGAATTTTAAGTTTAAGTTCTTCTTAAACTTTCCTGCTTCTTCTTAACTAAAAATAAGTTAAATTTATGTGCTCCTTATGTGTAGTCTTTATTTACAACATGGTAATAATTTGTTATGTGCTAATTACTTACATATTTTTGGAAGAAGTTTCATGACGCTCACTTGCTGCCTAAAATATTTTTGCATGTCTCAAGCTTTGATTTATTATATCCTTCTTGTTCTGAAACCAGAAAGGGGTTTATGTGTTTGTGTGAAATAAAATGTATTTGGTTTTTCACTTGCGAAAAAAGCATTACAACTAAATTTTTCCACGGCAAGTTCTAAATATTCTGGAAACGTCTTGTACGTAACACAAGTGGTTAGCACTTTCGGTTTTATTGAAAAACTTAACTGTTTGCGCAAAAAAAACTAAAAAACTATAAATTGTTTAAATAATACGTATTATAATATAGACTACTAATTACAAATAATTGACATTTTGTACAACTAAAATTTATATAATAGCACACGTAAGTGTCATTTTTAAAAAATATCTTCAAGAACATTTATTCTTAAGATATATTGCATGTATGGATGTGTACGGTAAATAATTTCAACGATGACAATGCATTCGGGAATTCTCAAGACGCCAACTGTCTGCATGTAACATACTAACGTTGTAAAACCAATACGTTGTTTACAATCTTACGTTTCGTATATTACAATGTCATTTACTAATTATTATGTTTACAGCTCTCCGACTAAAATAGACTAAAAACCGACCAATCAGTGATTGCAAAAGTGAAGTGTGAATAACTTAAGAGTATTAAAATGCTGAATGCCTAATGTTTGCAAAAAGCAAACATTCAAATTAGCATTCAATGCGGTCATGGTAACCGCACGACGATGGTTAAGGGTTAAAAAAGATAAAATTCATTATTTTATAGCAGATCTGCAAAGCTTTTAACTTCGATAAATAATAATAATATTATATTAATTACCTTTCTGTAATTTTTTTCGTTATTGATGGTAAATTACGTTTTTAATTAATTACGTGTTACTAAAACGCTCTAGGTAATATAATTTAGTAATACAATGCTAAAACCGCCAATGAAACTACTAAAACTCTAAAATCCATTAATAATGAAAACAATTAATTCCGAATTGGTTATTTAAACTTTCAAATGGAAACCAATACGCATTTATTCTGAAACTTCTTTATTCATATATTGAAAAATAAATATAAGAACACCGAGAATTCAATTTTAAGCTAATTTAAAACATAAAATAAAATCGATTATATTAATATTAGGAAATTAAAAAAAATGTCAAAGAAAATTTAAGTAAAAGTAGGTACTTTTTTATTTAAGTAAAAAAGGTAGAGGTTAACATTAAAGTGAACCAAGTCCAAATAATTTTGAGAAAACAAAACTTCCAGTTTAACAATTTATTGTAATCAATTAACCATTGACTTTAAAATATTTCAGTGCTTCAACTTTAGTAAAATAGTGCCATGTTGGTTTAAAATATTTCTATGATATTTTCATAAAATGTACAAATTTAATTAGTGTACTACCAGTGGCGGCAATCAAGTTCTCCCAATCTCGTAAGGTACGTCCACACCATGTGAGATGTTTTCTTTAAATTTTGATCCCCTCCCTTGGTGAGATTTGGTAAGATGTGGTGATAACCCTGTGGAGACCAGTAACTCTTTACAGTGAATTAGTTATAATAATGTAATTCTCTGAATTACAAAGTTGACGTGAGATTTTCTTTGACCCCCCTCCCTTTAAATGAGATTTTGCCGGACTCCCCTATTTTACCTCACGTAATTAATAGGCGTCTTCTAATCTTGTTAATCTACTCTACAAATGCGTATTTTTGGGGAGTTATTTTGTCTTCCTCCATGGAAAAAATATTTTAAAATGCTTATATTACCTCTTCAAGATCAGCTTTTTACGGTCAAATCTTCAGTGCCATCTTCTGCTTTTCTCTCCAAATTCAACCGTTTTAAATAGATTCATAAAACATTCAGTATTTTTATATTTTAATCTGTCCACAAACATCTTCTAAACCCCGAGTGCCTTCTTCTCCAACGAAATGTTTAGGCAATGCGTTGGGCTGCAGACATTCCATATCCTACAGCTTTCCCGGTTTGTCCAAATTAGAGTTACGTTATTTTCTTTAATTATTATTACCACTTAGATCTAATTGAAGAAAATGCAATTTTAGAGTCCAAAAATATTACAAATAAACTAGTCGTTCTGGCGACAATTTAAATGAAAGATAGATTCCGAGTGGTTGCAGATATACTAATAATATTTTATCATTCTCAAGAATACCCAAGCGACATCATAACGATTTTGCATAATTTTCATACATTAAAGTGTTCTGCTTTTTGGTAAAGGAGACTAGGGCGGACCCCTGGTCCATGAAATTTTTATCACAATTAAAGATTTATTTTTTAACCACTATTGCGGTAAAATCCATAAATAGTAGAAAATATTTCACAAGTTTTCAAAATAGCACAAAAAGTGTTTCTTAAAAACTCCTTAAGCTCTGGATGAGCACATCCTGTTAGATGAACCTTTTTTAAGATCAATAGTACTACAGTAAGTGTCATTAGAGATCGAGTTACTGTTATATTTAAAGACGCTTGGCTTGCTCTGCTCGACATAAATGAAGTTCTATTTACACTTCTAGTTCCTCTCAAACCCAGAGTTCATCTAACCTTTTATCTTATAAATAATCTCATCATATAACCTGCAAGCGTTCTTGGAGATAAGTACAGATTGAATTTTATTGAAAACACACGAAAAAGGGGTGAGTATCTTTGATGTTGACTTTAACAGCCTGAAAATAAAAATTAAAAAATCAATGATTAAAGTGCCACGATAACTCTAAATTCATCTAACAATTTTCCTCTCCAATACAGTCAGGATCAGTTGATTCAAATTTATACGAAAAGTAAATCCTTTATAATTTTCGCGTTAATTGGTTAATTATAAGTTTTGAAACTTCACGGTTGGATGAAATTTATCTTAAGAAAAATAATAAAAATGTTACACTAAAGACAATTAACTAATTTTGAAATTTCAGACCACAAAATTTTTTGGGCCCCCTTTAATAAATCAGCATTGAAGTAAAAATTAACAATTCAATTAGCCGCACTACTAAATTAACAATCAATTAACTTGATTCATTTTAATTCTGAACCCTTCAAATATAAAAATAAGTTGACAAGAAATTTATTTATTTTAAAAAGCAAGATTTTCTCTGTATAATTTAAATATTGACAGGTATAATTAATGTCAACTTTTTTTTAATTTTTTCTCTTAAGTTCTGAGTGTTTAATTTTTTTAATTAATAAAATATATTTATTTTGTAATTAGGTAAAAAATTTCATTAATTTTTAAAACACGACATGAATAATTTAAATATTTTTTAATTGGATCTTTAATAATGTCTCAAGGGACTTGTAGAAGTATTTTTGTATTTGTAAATTAAATTTTACACGTTTGCTGTAGTAATACAAGTCTTTGCTTTTGTTTCTGTATAATTAACAAGTGAAATATTTAAGATTAATTAAGTCACAGAATAGAAAACCTTTGAAAGCACTAACGAAGATTTTGATAAAATTTTACTGCTAATTATTATTTTTAATATTAATTTTAAAATTAAATAATATCTCAATTATTTAGTTTAAAAATGTTGTATATTTTATAATTAATTAATGGAGTTGGTATGATTACTGTTGACAGTATGTAATCACTTCAAATCCAATGTATAATAAATTATTGTAGGCCAAGTTGAACAAAAAATTTTTGTTTATTAATATAATTTATTCAACTTTGTAAATTATGTATTTAGGTTTAAATGTGTTAAATCTTGCAATTTTTGAGAACTGATTGTGTACTCGAAATGTAGAAATATAAATAAATTATTACAACCTAAAGTGAATATAGATAGACAAGGGCAAATAACCCTTTAAATTTTTAAAAATAAATTCGATTATGGCTCAGTGCATTACAAGTGTGTCAACCCTTCAGGTTGGGCAAAGTTTTTAAAATGCAAGCATTTTCATGTTAAAAATTTTAATCAGGGTCAAAAAGTTGACAGTATAAGTACTGCCATATATTACTTTCAGAAAAATCATTAAAATATTCATACATAAAAGTAGAATAATAAACAGACGTAAATTTTAATAATTTTTAATATTGATATAAATATGCAATTTGGTCCTTCCTACAGTTTTAAATTTTAATTTTGTCTTGGTATAAACAAATTTTCAATTTATGTATTATTATTTTATGTGGTCATGTTTTATTAAAACCCTACTATATTATGTTCTCGAAATTTTTATTTTGCTAAAAAGTCCGGCATAACATGAAATTCAAAATTTATTGCTACATAAATATATATACTACCAAAACTAAAGATGGAAATTCTAACAGAAAGTTTTGATACTTTTATTTTTCGAGATAGTGTTTTTATATCTTTAGCATAAATTTTTATATTTGCTTTTTTATTTATTTTTACAGTGGTTACAAACGATGTCTTTATGATCACACACACAAATTTTACAGGACTTCACAAGTGAGAGTTTAGTGTTGTTAAAATTTATTTCTAGGCATGCACATAATATTTTAAAGAGGGTAGAAAAATCAATCAAAAAGTAAGGATGTTCCTGAGCGCTATATACTTTCTAATCACGTATTCATATAGCATCTTTTTGAGCTAAGAAATGTTGGCAATATTTATTTTAAGCTTAAGTGAATAGAAAATTTTATTAGTGTTAACATATCTGCTAGGTTTTTCTTTAAAGAATTATAACAAATTCAGGGTCCCGTTTGGGGAAACAGGTTTTAAACGAGAGCAGAGTTGACAAATTTTGTAGTTGGGACAGATGTAGGGTAAGGTAAGGTAATTTGGTGATAATTTTGAAAACTGCATTTTATAAACTTCTAAGGTTTTTAAATAATTTTAAGTTATCAGATATCTTTGATAGACATCTCAGACACCCCTTTGGAATTTATTTTGAATGTAATTTATCGGGCTTGCCACAACTGGAACTTGAAAAAATGTCTTACCTATATAGGTTATTTGGTGACAGGTTAGGTTATTTGGTGATAGTGGTTAGGTTATTTGGTGATATTAAAAAAAAACATTGTTTTCAGTACAAAAATAACAAAATGTTTATTTAAGATGTACTTTAGTAAAGTATTTACATTTTCAAAAATCTTCACAACATAAATCTGAAAACATAAAGCTGCAGTTTATTAAAATGTTTTTATTTTGTTTCAACGCATCTTACTCGAAAATCCTAATGTGGGATAAAAAAAATTTTCCTACAAAAGTTGTTTATTTTTTTATGCAAAATATGAATCTGCTAAAAAAATTAAGGTGCCATTTAAAAAACCAAAGTTGACCTTCAAATGACCTTGAAAAGGTCAATAAATTAAGAAAACAATTATGTCATATTCTGTCCCTTCGCTATCATACAACTTTCGTTCGAAATATTTTTTCATCTGACTTTTGGTTTTTGAGATATTAATTGCTGGAAGTTTTAAAATTAACACCCGGTATAATAAAATCCTCAGCAAACGTGAACTTTAAGTTCCCACTTGGCTAAGGTTATTACAACTACAAATCTAAATTATTTTTCAAAAACAAAGGTGAATTATAATGCCAAATCTATGGCGAATACACTCATATCAAATTATACGTAATTTTATTTGCACGAACTTGACAACAAAATTCGAATTCAGATACTGCGATTAACCCAAAAAATGTCATTTAATAATGAAGGTTAGGGGGATTTCGTTTTGTTTTGAGTAAACAAGCGCATCATCTGGCTGCCTCACATTTAACTATGAATGTAGACCATTTACTCTATCTGCTAGAAAAAAATTGGACTATTTTGGCAATAGGATATTATGTGGTTAATTTTATAAAACTATCACCAAATAACCTATATCACCAATTTACCTTACCTTACCCTACATGTTTGAATGTTTTTAATTTGTTGAAAAATCTTTGGGAGTATTTTTATTGTTGACTATTAAATAGAAAAAACTAGAAAGAGAAACAAATCATGATCGGAGAAGAACCAATGACAATTTTTGACAATGACGTAAGCAAAATAATTTTGCAACTAAAATTTGACTTTAAAAAGAACACTATTCATAAAAAAGATAGTTAGGATTTTTGACTTACTAGAAAGGGGGGGGGGGCGAGAAGCAAGTCCTTGTTGATCTCACCGAATGTAAAATTTTATACGTTCTTGAAAAAATTAGTTTAATAAGATTGCTAGTGGTCAACCTAAACTATTACATCAAATCCTTCTTTGCTCGACCAGAACCATAATTTTGGTTTCCGAAATGGCTTATTTTAAAAACTGGTGATTAAGAAAGCATGAAAAGTAACGCAAATAATGTATTTAGAAAACAACTCAGGAATTAAAATTAATTGAGGATAATAAAATTTTTATTACATTAAAAGTTTCCAAATTAATAGGTAAAATAAACAATAACTTGTAAACTTCAGCAATCGTTACTGCTAATAAACCAATGGTTTATATTAATAGTTGTTATTAAATATCTGATGACAGCAGTAACAATTGCTGAAAGCACACAAATAATTTTGTTGTCTAAGACAACAAACTAATCTAGCTTTTATTTAATTGTAATAAAATCTAGTACCCTCCATCATTACAATTTTTATTACAATTAGCAGTGTGTTTGTAAAAAATATATGAAACTATCAGAAATGAAATAGGGACTATAAAAAACCTAAATTGATGAAGGTCCTTCAAAATAAAGAACGTAAGTGCCCGAACATATTTATATAAGACCATGACTGCAATAAATTCGGTCTTAGTAAAAAGTTATTATTATCACTTGGTATCTGCGGAAATATATTGGTTTTTTACAAACAAAAATATTTTTAAAAATTAAACATTAAAATGAACAGATTTCTTTACACTTTTTGAACTATGCAAACTGGATTATACGCTTTTTAATTTGTTGCAAAAATTTTTAACAATGTTATCTTTCCTACGTAAAGTTAAATTCAAATTCCTTAAAATTAATTAAAATATTTCCTCTTTTTATATTATTTCCTTTTGCTGACTTATCGATTGTAGAATCTACAGGTTTCGGAGTTTCTATCTGGTATTTTATATATTCAACAAATTTCATCTCATATTATAGCGCTGCTTTTTAGTCAAGCTTTCAATTGTATCTAAGTTTTTGAAATTAATCGCAGCAAGGAATATTATTCTTCTAAAGAACGCTTTTAGTTTTAGTTGTAATTCAGTCAATTAAAGTTTAGATACACAAAAGTAGATTACATGCACACAATACCATTGATTTGTTAACTAACATAAGCTAGAATAAAATGTGAGAGTAAAATGTATACAATTCACACTAATTGCTTGCGCCTCTATTTGAAATGATATTAACTACGATAAAAATATAATATCCGTCATTTTATATACCAAATTTACACGCAAATTTTGAATAAAAAAATGTCTGTAGGTATATTACGTTGAAGTTGTCTTCAATTTTGCAATAACCATTAAAATTGTAGCATTAGTATATTTTTGCACTTACTATACGGGGTAGTTTAAAAGTCTGAATACTCTTAGATAATTTTTGGGATCATCAAGATTATCTATTAACTGTATAGAAGTACTCAACCATTTCTCATCAGACATAAAATTGGAACTACGTCTGTATTTTAAATGGCGTGAATGGAAGAGAGGGCAAATTTATTTCAAATCCCGAATTATTATCACTGAGACCTGTCATGCTAAATATTTAAGATTCTATAAAGATGTAATGGGTGCTTTCCTTATCAAAAGATATTGTTCCAAATTTAAACCTTAAAAGTACATATCGAGGTGTATTCAAATTCAGCATAGAAATAATCATATTATATGGTACCTACATTTTTATTCCTGTGAGTCTCTTGAGTTTAGAGAACGCTGATAACTGAAACCATCTGAAATAAATTGAATATTTCAATTTTTTAACCCTCGTGTCATTCATCTTAATAGGGTAACACTGATTGACGTTAACTTATTGATTTATATGTTAGTGACAACTATATTAATTACTTTCAGTTGCTTTATTATTATGTAATAAAAAGAAGTCCTTCAATTCGTTGAGAAAAATTTTTTGATTTTTTTACCGACTATAAAAAATTTTTTTTAAATAAATTAACAAATATATAAAACATTATTTAAATTATTTAAAGCTCTCATAAAATACAACTATATCGTGTCCATGCCGTAAAATTCATTGTCTAGTGAATTGGAATAGGTTTTTTTATAAAACGAACAAAGAGCTTGTGCATTGGCATACGAGCACATTACATCTTTGGGACTTTAACGTCAATTTTTTTTGTTAGAAGCCATTAACTTATACGATACCGTAGGGGTAGATATTTGGGAACGTTTTACTTGCTTTCCTTACTAATAAAACTGATATAGAAATATTTTTAATTAAACCCAATTTTATGTTATCTGTTTGACTTTAAAAGTGTGTTGTGCTATAATTAAACGTAAACTTTGACCTAACTTAAATTGTAGGTGTTGTTGTTGGTTGGATTTAAACATCAACTTTTAACTTTTAGTTAATTAACGTGTAAAGTTTTTAATTGGTTTAGCTCGAGTCGTTTGATTTTCTTTAAAGTCGTTAAGAGTGGTTTGATAAGATAGTACAGTAATTATTGAAACAAATGATGGATGTTTTAGTTCATGAGAATTGTTAGAACGGATTTATGTTTTCCGGCTTATTCGAAACGTCATATGGCTGCGTTGCATTCTCTGGTAACTCTGGAATAGCCTAATGCAAATAGACTTATGAAAGTTGTTTTCGAAAGTAGCTAACCTACTGCTAAAAGCTTTTGATAAGTCTTTTTATACTTGCAAAGTCACTTTTTTTTATTTCTACTTAGACATTGGCAGCGCTCCAGCTATGTTTTGACCTCGGTTTAGACTAATAATTGCATTTAACAATTTGTTCTAAACTTAAGTTTAAGTTATTTAAAACTAACTTAAGTGTATCTTATAAGCTTGAGTTTTACATAGGGACAAACAACTAAAAAAATAACATTCAATTTTGTTAATTTATAAATATTGGAGGCAAGTACCACAGATCAGTCATATTGGTTTTAAAAGCTCAGGTGACGCTTACAAAATCTTCAAGAAAATCATCACGATCGTATTCAGCGGTTAAGGTTATCCTCAAAGTATACCGTTTTTAATAGAACTTGGCTGATAGATTGGTTTCTTTCGTTGACACAAAACTAAAGGCTTAATACTGCAGATAAACATTTTATTATTATTTCATTGATAGTAACGTGTTTACGTGTATTTTAAATTTCCAAATATGAGAGAACACTAAAATATTACCATAAAATCAAATGAATTTAAAACCTAAATTGAAACCTCGAGTTCCTTAGCTAATAATTTTGTTATTTTTGTTAAAGTCTGTAAAAATCTAATAAATGTTTTATTACCGAAATTGAATCCGATAGAGAACACTTATTGTTAGTCAAAAATGCCCAGTACACCTGAACGACTTTGCAAATGATTCAATGTTGCACGAAATAATAGTAAAAATAAAAAATCAAAAAATAAAATTTTATCGACTAAAATACGGATCGTCAAAGTGATAACTTACCCTTGCACTTTTGATCAACTTAATTCATAATATTTTATATTCTCAGAAAAATGTCTTACTCTTTTGTCGAAAATTCTATCATTAGTGGCCGCTCTTATCATCTACAACTTTGCACATATAATATGAGGAATAAAATCATTCAAATGTACCTATTTGGAACATTCCGTAAAATTTACAATTCATCTATTAAAAATTGAGGTGGTACACTATTATATTATGCATCTGTATCCTATGCGGGAGATGCAGCTTCGGCTAAATGCATGCGTAATGTATATAGACGTAATTTGTCACATAACATTTCATTCGATTAAAAACTTTTTGATTTATTTAATATATTAATGTTCCTTCAACAAATATTTAACATTTTTCACCAAATAAATACACTAAATGTGAACTGACTGAATAAATATGGCTAGAAACATGCTAGGCAAAACAAGAACTTTGTAGTCTGTGGTATGTTTCTGATGTACCAAATATATTTAAAAGTATTTGCTAAATTTGACAACTACTTTGACAAAAGCAATAATTTAAAAAAAAACAAATTAAAATTTTTTTCAAAATGAAGATTTAAATTCATTTCGGGGACAGCTGCTTTGTTGAAACCGAAAAGATAGTGAATCTATCTTATACTGTCTTTTCGGTTACTCTCCGAATATTATCCTATATTTTATGTTGTTGGAATTCTGTAGCTTACCAAAACTATATTTGCAATATTTATGTATTGCCCTGTGTGAAAGGTGTCGAAGGGCTATAATAAGTATGCAATTTGTTTACACTTTTAGTATTTCTAATGGTCGTTTTCTTCACCACGAGATATTTATGTATTAGATAAATATTAACGAAGTAACTAATCATATTTCTGATTTTTTTATTTTGTTACTGTGTGATAGCTTACTTTGTTAATTTATCTAATAGATATATCTAGGTAAATAAATCGGGCATAAATGATACTCTATCCCCCCCCCCCACCCCCGAATTCTACAACTGTTCAACACTGTCTTCTAAACTGTATTTGCATTTACCTTAAAACTAAACTTTTTCCAAATGATCAAGTTAGATCTTGAGATTAGAAATAAAATACAAAACCAAGGAGCAAGGTTGATAATTTATAAGGATCCTTAAATTAAGAGACCCTAATAAATTAAAGTCTATACAAAATTTCCAATTAAATCAAAATTTTTACTTGTAAATCTACTACCTACTGAAAAGATCTCTGTATATAATAAAACAACTCCGAATCAACTTCTTAAGAAAACTCGCAACTCTTTAAACTTTACATGCAACGAACGAAATGAAAATTAGATTTTCTGTTCCGGTCAACTTGACAACCTTCTTCAACGGTCTTAGACGGCGTTACATACCCTTCGTGTAAGTATATTTCAATACAAGTCTCAAGAAAAGTAATCGGGATTAACCTAACAAAAATTCGTTAGAATTTATCATTTTGTATGTACATCTGATTTTGGGCGCATTCTTAACTTTTACGTCGTGTTTTGTGATG
Source organism: Lycocerus yunnanus (assembly GCA_036346125.1). Classification (NCBI taxonomy): domain Eukaryota; kingdom Metazoa; phylum Arthropoda; class Insecta; order Coleoptera; family Cantharidae; genus Lycocerus; species Lycocerus yunnanus. Next base: position 3,659,611 of record JARFIX010000006.1, read on the forward strand.
AACGTTGTGTTGGAAGTAAATATTTATCATTAAATATTTTTGATTTTTCGATGTTGAATTTAAATTATTCTATTTAAGACTTAACATTGCCTTTAACTGATTTATTTACCTAATTTTTTAAAATGTGCCTGCACACTAAAAAATATTCGTAATATGAAATTTTTTAAATTCTAAATACAGTAGACGCTCGATAGTGTGAACGATATCAAACCAAGCGAATTTACATTATCGAAATGTTTACATTAGCGAACGGGATTTTTATTAATAAGAAAATTATTAAAAGAAACGCTTAATAACACAATACATAAAAACAAAACATATTCCAACATTCCTATAAGTATTATACATTTTTATTGAGAAGAAAAATAAGCTGATAATTTAGTCTGCGTAAATTTACGCTTAGCAATGTCTTCCAATGCCTTTGTACGTAATTTACGCAGAACTAAAATATCCGTGTATGATACTTCTTTTCCTTCAGCCCAATCCAAAGCTTGGTTAAAAGCTTCTATAGCTTGCGCGTCAGTCACTACACTTCTAACTTCAATGGGAATGTCATCATCACTGCCTTCGTCTTCCTCTTCATTGAACGGTTGTATTAATTGTGGTTGTGCTGATAATTTTTCACCCGATATAGACAGCAGTCGAATTCCATATCTTGTTTTAAATCGTTGTAGCCAACCATCACTGGCTACGAAATGTTCAGTCTCCTTCAGTTTTTCATTTAACAGTTTAGCCCTCTCTTTAATTATCTCGCCGCTAATTGGGACATGGTTTTCCCGTTGTTTTATAAACCATTTATACAGGCAATTTTCCATTCTAGGTGCCTTCGCATTTTTAAAGTTTTCGATTTCCCAAGGCTCCAAATGTGTGGCACGTTCTTCGCAAAATTTGTGTCTTCAAGCGCTTAATTTTACAGATTGTTGATTTCGATACTCCATATTTCTTTGCTAATTGTGTCACTCCTGCACCTAGAGCAACCTCGTCTATGATTTTCACTTTGTCACTCAATCTTAAACACTTTCTTTTATTGGATGTGGACGCCATAGTAATAATGCATAAACACATGTAATATGCCTGGCGTAAGTTCACGGACTAAACACCCATCTAACTGAAATAGCTGAATTGCAGAGGGGAATTCCTTACAAATATTGGCGACGCGACGTCGCCCAGAGACTAATAACCGATATGACACGTTCGCAAGAACTGTTTACAATATCGAATTGCACAGGTTGTTTACATTATAGGGCGGTCCATTTGATCCCATAGTGTGAATTTTGTGTGTACATTAGCGCGATGTTTTCATTATCCGGTGTGTACATTATCGAGCGTCTACTGTAGGTGCTTTTTTGATCATTCGTTGTTTACTGTGAAAATATAGCAGAACATAATTTTTATTTAGATTTTATTAAAAATTATACGTTATAATGAACATGTAAACAGTTTTAATAAAAGCATATTGCAGCAACATCGCATAATGTTTACGATAAATTTACTCAAACAACCATATTGTAGCATATTATTATTCGACTAGATATTAATGATTTTAAAGTAATCGTATGTGTGTACACGTATGTTCTTGGTAAATTATATCGTTCCTCGCTATTAATGTATAAACAAGCAACTCGATTACAATATTCGATAATATACTTGTAAATTCCCAACTTTCCTATCCATTAATTAGAAGTTCAGATTTTCTCTTGGGAATATCATTTCCTTTTAAGTAAGTTTAAATCAAACTTGCAGAACAAAAAATGTTCGTAAAGGTACGATCTGCAATTTGTTGTTAAATTTTCATCCTGTTTATAATTAATCGCGCAAGTTATTTTAGAGATACTTAATAATTTACATTTCATTATCAAAACCTTCACAAGAAAATAAAATTTCACGAAACACCTTTCAAAAGCAATTATTCATTTCGATAAAATTAAATTGTAAATCCAAAGAAATATTTTCATAAAATTTTTGAATATAATAATAAAGTCGATTTCTTAGCCCAATTATTGGTTTTGTTATCTTATATTTTGCTTGTTATACTTTTCTTTAAAGTTTTGTGAGAATTTAATTAAAAGTTTTGTTTTACACTTCATGAATAAGAATATTCGTTAAAAATTTAATCAAGTCAATTATCAGTTATATTTTTGAATTTTAAATATTAAAGTTGCAGGCTCCTGTTTGGAAAATTTTATAATTAACAGACGTTAAATTTAATTAAAATTAATTAGTTTTTTGTAAGTTGCAAAACTCATTCATGAAACAGAAACGTATTATGAAATAAAATATTTTTGGGCGTTAATCCATTATTTTTGGGTAGAAAGTGCTAATTTAATTAAAATAATACAAAAAAAGATTTTTGGATATAATATGGCTTTAACAAGTTATATAATAAGTTAGTTATATCTCATCTGCATAAATTAATTAAATTTGTATTTAACAGGTAGTAGATATATAGAAACATGGTAGAGCAGTTAATAGTTAAATTACGAGTAACCGTGGAAAATAGAATTAGTAGGCCACGATTAGTTCTTATTTTGTTGCTTTCAGTTAAATATGTTCTGATTAAATGAGCAAAATTTAATTAAGACTACCGATTGTTAACTTACGCAGTAATTAAGTGAAAATTTATTATCGATTAACTTAATAATCACGCTTATTTGTATGAGAATACAACCGTACTTTTACGCACCGTAAAGAGGTTTTCTTCATATTCCATGGTATTTGTTATCCTTTATCTTTGCTAAGGTAAGACTTTTTGGTTAAAAGAAACTAATACAGATTCGTCACACATCGTTAGTAGTGACGGACCCCGTTTTTATATTTCTTATCTATAATCGCAATCCATTAATCCGATGGGGAATGACGATATAATAATCTCATGCTCCTTTGAAGCAACGATGATTGCCATTTACATTGCTAGTTTGATTGTTATAAGCTATAATTTCAATAGGTGTTCTCATCTGCCATCAACGAGGTTGTCAAAGAGAGATTGTGATCCGCTGCATGAATACCGGTAAAAGCTAATCAGAGAACCCAGAAGTATAATCATCAAGCGTACTCCGCTCTCAATAACTAGCTCTAGGAATATGGTTGAAAATGACGTAAAGTGTGTCTGTTATAAAAATCAGTAGGAAAATCGCTTCCACCATAATTTCCAAATGGAACCTACCTACACGAGCGTGGGGTTGCTTACACAGCAAATTTACTTTTCTGTACTGCTCACTTTGGTGTACATCAAACTAATATTACTAGAAAACTCACAAATGATCAAAATTTAATTACATGTAAATCTAGGTTTGTTAAATCGTAAAATGGAAATTTATTAATTACCATTCACTTAACCTCAGTTTAAATCGCTACAAAATGTTATCATTTTTAACAACTACATTAAATCCTAGAATAAAAAATCATTTTAAAAATTTATATCATGGTAGGATTGACTACACATGCCCATTGTGATTATAGTATAACCAAAACCTTTTCTCAATTAATTGTCCGTAGTAAAAATTAAACATAAAAATTTGTTACGGTTTTAGTCGGGCGTTGGAATGCCCAGATGTTAAATTAGACTAAAACCCTTGCAGCCGGTAATCTCAGGGGCGGCTGGCAAAAGACTTGCCCTTTGCTAGCTCGTGAGCAGGAGACTTTGTTTCAATCACAGATTTAATTCGTATAATAAAATTACAGTGAGCGCAATACTGGGTTACCCTTCAGATTAAAATAAGGTTGCTATGTAACGCGATTATAAAACTTTGTTAAAATAATTACCCCGTATACGTATACTAGGCGCACAAAAATCGTAACAAATTAAATCTGACGGCACAAACAAAAATCTTATCTTGCTGGAGAGTCTTCGTTCTTGATAGCTGGACGAATCTGATAGTGATGGGGAGTAGGAATCAGGCGGACCTCGTATTGATAAGTTGTTGTAGATCCAAAAAAAAAGGCTTTGGCCAGACTCCTTTCGATCGATAGCTCAAAAAAACTCGATTGGCAATCCAAAGGCTTCCTTTCGCCAATAACCCAAGAACTCGATCGGTAATGCAAAGATATGGTTTCGCACACAAAAGTCACAAAAGTATCCATTGGCAAAACAGGACCGTAACAACTTATCTGGTAGAGAAGAAGAAAGAAAATGCTATCATTTTGCAGGTGGTTTTTAATTTTAAATTTCACTTTTAGGTATATAGTTGGTTTTAAAATAACTTGGTCGTTTTTTCTATACTGCATTTTTCTGTAATTACAGGACCTAGTCCTAAGTTAAGAGGAAAAAAGATTTTCTCGATTGAACTTTCTTACATGGAGTACGTTTTTACGGTTACCATTGACAACCAATTGAATTAATCGACAGTATACTGTTATAGATTGATTACTTTGTTTATTATTAAGTAAATAATTATTGCTAGATACTAATTAACTTATATTCGGTATTTCGTAATTGCGAAAATTACGAACTTTGAAACTTTCTGTGAGTTAAGAAAATCCATATATTTTAAAATTGTATTTATTATTGCGTAGGTTTATTTCAGAATAAAAGTATAAAATCAAACTCACGTCAATTTAACATTAATCGAGAAAAAGTTTTTATGTGCTTCATATCAGTAAAACTTACAGAAAAGTTTAAAATAGCAAGAAAAGCAAATATTTTGTTCATCTTGGCAAAATTCAGAAATGTATATTTGTGTAGCAAGCTTAAACTTGAGCATTAAGGAATAATAAATAAGCCGTGTATAGGTAGGAAGCGATATAAAAATTTATAATAAAATTTCTGCTTGTGTAATCATCGTAAAAGTTTATATTAATGTAATAAAACAAGCCATTGTAACAAGTTCAATATTTTAAAATTTTCATTTAGTTTAATCTCAAATTGAAAGCTTGATATTTATCAACCGTAAAAATGCTTCCTCAATTTATATTCCTACACTTTTCATCTGACCCATTCAGAATTTGTTTTCAACATTTAGTAATTTGTAAACGTCAAAAATCCATTACTTTTTTTTAGTTTTATTACAACGCGTGTAAAAAAATAAAATTGGCACAAGATATAATAAATTTGTATTTTTATAATGGAAATAATCTTGCAGTGTATTGGAACTTCGCATACAACCATTTTGATATTTGCCGGCGCCAGTTTTCCATCCTGTCTCGGAAAATAACTTCCAAAAAGTAATTTTACCACTTTGGACATTTACCAAAAAGTTTGCTGTTTTATCTTGTAATATTTCCCAAACAGAGTTGATTTTTTTATCGTAACCTTAATTTGGATAATTTGTTGTTTTGCTACTACAGATTCAAATTGAATTAATACTTGCGCTAGTGCCAACATTTTTTCTACGCATCTTAAATAAATACTCGATACTAAAAGGTAGACAAATATTATTGTTTTCGTTGGCTAGTTGGATTAATATTAAAAAAATCAATATGTTTATCCTGAGCTAAGATTTAGATTACTTATATTTAAAAAAATTTTTTGCCATACGTAAGTAATTATTAATTCTTTGCAAGAGTTTAAAATTTTTTTCAATTTTCTCAATTTAAAAATTGAAATTGTTTTAACGACCATTTAATAATTCTTAACTTTTCATCGGAAACTAGTAAAAAATGTTCAAAATAATTGTTCTGTGGTTTCAGCTTGACAAATAAACGATATGCTAATATTCCTTTGTTTTTACAAACTTGTTGATGATATTTATTTATTTGCTTCAGTAGTTGTAATAACAACAACAATGCTAGTAGTTATTTTCTTTAATTCAATAGATTATTTGAAATTATAATTATTCTAAAAATAATAAACAAACTTGATATAGTGGCGTGTATTCGCCCATTCGCACAGGATTCTCCCAAAATATTTCCCAAAAGAGATATTCGGAGCTTTTCACGGAGGTCTTGTTAAATATAAATATTGTTAATTAGACGTATAAATGAAATGTGTCAGCTTTATTAAGTTTTGCTATTCTGCAAGACTTGATAATTTTTTAAGTTGAACTAAATTTGAAAACTTTGTCAAGTAGCCGTAAAAATAGTCGAGCTTACCAAATTTTGAAATTCACGGCAACATTATTAAAACGAAAACTTGACAATTGTTAATATATTTGCTGTTTCCATACCTAATTTTAAATTTATTTAATTACTTTTTAAGTAGTTATGGTAGTGTGTGTTATTTGTTAATTCGTAAATATTTAAACATATTGGCAAATTTTTGACAATTAAAGTTTTAAGCAATTTTGCCTCCTTTTAAGAACTCATAAATTTTAAAAACCGTTCACTCGAAAACTGTGCCCTAGGAAAGGTAATGCTAGAGGCGTCGCTCGTGTAATATCATCCACGAGTCCACGAGTATACAAGTGGTCAGTGCTGTCAAGAATTTAAGTAAATATTGACAATTCTTTGACAACCTTTTTAGTAGTTATTGACCTTGACAACATGCATAAAGAAAAATTTATCTGATAAATTGTGCAAATTCTCTTCAAGTTTAGCAGCAGCTATAATATAATCTATAAATTCAGCTTTAATTATAAACAAAAAATGTATTTTGAGTTATCAGGTAGTTGCACATAATATAGATAAAATAAAAACTTGAGTGTTTAGTAAAAAAAGCTTAAGTCAAATAAATTTAAAATTTGCTGCAAAAGAAAAAAAACACTGAATTTTTTAGTACTAATCGAAAGAGCAAGCAAAAGGAACGTAAAATCAGCAGCTATCTAAATTTTTATTTGCAATTTTTGACTTAAGACCTTCTTACTTAACATTAGGGAAAATACTTCGTATAAATTTAATAATAATAATATTATAATAAATGTGAACCGTTGGTAAACATCAGTTTATATTAGTTGTGAGAATTCGTGCTTGCCACAATTTCAAATAATTAAGTTTATATTTTCTTTCAAGATTTGTACTCTGCCTATTATCAAATGTTCCAAATTAAATAAATTTAAACTTTGTAAAATCGCATTAAAATTTAATTTATTGCGAACTGCAGGAACTCGAAACAAAAATTTTGCGACAGGTTTTTTTTTAAAAGAAAATTTATAAGGTCTTCGAGAACTAAAACTTTTATATTGATGATGCTTGATTAAACTACTTCGTTTTTGATCAAGACTTTAGTGTTTACTTACAAAGTAGGTACTTTTTATTTTTTGATAAATTAAACTGAATTTATTTTGCGACAGACTTCTAATTTATTTATTAGAAAACTGAAAATTATAACTTCAGTCATTAGTAAACTTAACAATGATGACTTCTAATTAAATACACCTTGAAAGCTTTTATAGCGAAGAACTTTTCTTAAAATTCTGTCTGTGTGGGTGCTTTTATTTAAATACTAAATTATTGTTTTAATTTTTTATTTCATAGCTGTAAGGAATATTGTGTTTTCTTTGCCTTCATGAGTGGGTTTAATATGAAGTAATATTTATAACGTTGTTTTAAATATAAAATGAATTTTATGAAAATTATGTAGGTGGTACACCTACTCGATTTTGCTAAAATAGATTCTTATAGTAATGATTTTTTATAAGAACTTGACACAATAATAGTAGAAGAAAATTGTCTTACCGATTTCATTGTAATGATGGCTAGGCTGAGTTTCTAATAGAAATTTTGCTCAACTTGTTGGCTGAATCTAAAATTTAACTTGATTTACCAGGTTTTTATTTTGTACGGTAGAATTGAGATAGAAAAGCATAAAGTTATTGTCAAAAATAACTTATAGACCGAAAAAGGTTGATTTATAATAGTTATTCTTACAGTGAAATGTAGATCCGAGTACGCAGCAACCATTCAGAAGTGTTGTGTAAAAAAACCAATTTCGTTGATATGTGAAATGCTTGTAATTGTATTTGATTGTCTGTAAATATTAACCGCTCTTCAGGGTCTATCAGTTCATTTATTTTATGTTGTAATCCAAGAGTAATTAAATGAAAGGAGTTGGGGTCCGGCTAGCACTAGAACAAGAATCTAATAACTTCAGTTTGCACTACAACAATAAACTGTGTTTACTTGTGCTTAAGCTCAAGAGACAAGTTTGAAATAATTAAGAGTAATAGGCGTAGTTAACAATTAATAATTACAATAAAATAAAATAGAAAATATTAAAAGTATCAAATTATTATTAATTAAGCCAAATCACGTAGGTAATAAAATAAATTTTGTCAGCGAAATTGTAATTGGTTTTAGCTACTTTACTTTGTTATTTTTAGGAAATATTATATTATTCGTGCCCACGCCTAAAAAGACATCAAATTATTTATAATTTCGTATCTAAGGAAAATTAGAACCATAATGATATACTTAATAATTTTATCAAAACAATACACAATTTAATCTATTCTGTTAATGTTTACTGATGTGAATTTGTCAGTAATGTAAAGAATATCCAATAACTTTGAAGAATATTTTTATCAAAATGTGAAAATAATATTTTTATAGAACTAATATCTCACAAAGTTTGCTATTTATTAAGAAATGAAAACAATAATAATGATAATGTAATTTTTATAAAGCATGTAACTAAGGTGAAAGTAAATAAAAAAAACTAGAAAATAATAAACATATTATGTATCTGTAATCAAATACAGAATCAATATTTAATATAGTCTACATATATGTACATTAATGAAGTTTAATTTAAATAGTAATTAAAGAAGACTGATAAATAAAGTTCTGTTGACATTTTGGTTTGCACTATAAAAAATATTCTACAAGTTAATTTTAAAAATTGTAGTTGTAGTTTAAATTTTAAAATATCATTTGCAACATGGCAAAGCCGTGCACTTTGACAATTAAACATGTTTATGGGGTTTTTGTGATAAATATATAATGCCGACATATGTCACGTGCATTATTTATTCATTAAATCAATAACGAAGTACCATTTTATAATCACACAAGTGGAATTGATTGGCGTAAGCAATGCAACCAAAGATAACGAACTTTTCAGTAGTACGACCTACTTGAACATAATATTACATACTTTCCAATCGAATACTAATAGAAAAATTTAAACCTTTTAATAAATAATATATTAAGCTCTAATGAAATGTTAATCTAATTATTTTAATCGATTTGAGTTGAAAATTTTTTGAACAGAAATAATTTTAAACGAATTGTTATTTTTAATTATGTGCATCGTACAATTGTTCATCTGTATAATAATACACTTTACCGACTATAAATATTTTAATCGCTTATCTGGTGAGCTGCAATAAGCGTGAAATACTTAGCTAGGGATATAGTATAGTAACATATTTTTACATACGAGATGCTCTCTAAATAAATTATTCATATTTTGTTGTTGCATGATTTTCCCCATTTAAATTCATGAGTCGTTTAAGACACGTTTCTTTGTGTAAACAATGCTTAGAAACTAGACTTAAAATATTCAGTAACTTTAATGAGCATAAAACATGAGTTTTAGATTTAATTAATTATATTTAGTCAGAAATTGAAACTTATAATTTATACCAGTAGGTACTAACTTTCAGAAAGTAATCACAAAGTAATAACAAATCACATCTTTCGTAAGGTGGTAAGCTACGAAGCCAATCAAAATAATAACATTTTTCCATAATGCCAAGTATTCGGTTGTGATGGAATGTAATACATTGTTTCATCACACATCAAACGGAACCTCAAAATAGATCTTCGGCTGAATTACCCCACAAGAAGTCTTTCTCACGACCCTTTTCCAAAGAGTGGTATCTAAGCTGGTTCCAGGTCACAATAAAACAAATTTGATAAGAAAGGGTCTTCTTTGTGGTTTAGTAAAACATGCAAATAAACATTAAGCCTTTCATATGCAAAACTGTAAAGCCCACCATACATTATCAAATCCATCGTCAGATGTCTCTGATGCGATTAATCTGATAAGATTAACAAATCACATTGCGGCCACACATTAGTTATTATCAAATTTCTCGTCCGACTTTACATTTATTTGGTTTCATTATAACTTTAGATCGTAAGCGACGGATCGCAACGAAGTTTATCCCATACACCTTTTAATAAATCGCATCATATGAGTCACAGGATAGATTTGCTAATGTAATAGGTAACCTTAACAATAAATAAACCAGTTGAAATAATATGTGAAATATTAAAGTAAATAACTTATTAATTGTTATTAATATTCAAATACAAATTCTTTATTTGGTAACAAACGCAATAACAAAAAATTACGACCAATTAAAACGCAATAGAAATTTAATAACCTAGCAAATATAATATCCCATATAAAAGTAAAAATAAATTAAAATGGAAGCATAACAACAATTTGAAATATATCCAGATCGTTAAAAACGTTACGGGACTCGTATGTTTCATATTGCCAAATGTAATAAATATTTTAATATTAAATTAAAATTTAAAAATTAACAAGTTGAGGTCAAAAAATTCAATTTGTCTGATGGAGACAATGACCAATTGCTGAACGTTTATACATTACTTTCAATTTCAATTTGTTTGCTTGAGTATTATTATTATTATTATAATCAATGCATATTGTCTCAAGTTTGGACAAACACTCTGCCCTCTCATTTACATCGGTTTACCGACCGGTACCAGGCAACAACCAGTGTTTGTCATGAAATGCAAGCTATTAGGTATGTACATAGTATGTACTACATATCTATTATAGTAGTTAGTCGCTCGACTAATGTACTAAATGTCTCTAAAGAATACATTTGTACTGCGGTAACCAAACTGTTTACAACAAAAATATTAAAATATTTGTTTTTGCTAGTTTTTTAACAAAACAAGCTATTAGCTAGAAAGTTAATTACTTTATTAGTTTACTGTTGGTCTTAATGACATAAAAGTTAATGGAAGCTATAAAGGAAAAAGTTCATTTTAGATAAGTATGGTAACAATTTGTGTTCGTATTGTATTCGTATGGCGAACTTTACGAAACGGCTGTATTTTTTACATCAAATCAGAAAAGCAAAGAGGTCTTGATAGTTTTCATTTAGTCGTTGTAACATAAATTTTAAGTCGTACGCATCTTGTGCTATTACTACCTGGTTATCTGTAAAATTCAGCTTAAGGTGGGCCTAGTAGAGACAACAAATCGAAATCTATTTGCCTTTCACTTTGTTTAGATAGTTGTATATTCTCAGGCATTGCAAATTATATTTTGTGTAGCCCTCTCTTGAGTAATAGAAATAATGTGATATTGGTTTATTTGTTTGAAACTTGAATAAATTTTTGAACCAGTAATTGCGGTCTTTGATCTAATCTAATATATTAATAATATAAAATAATATAATTATTATTATGCCAGTACTAGCTTGAGGTCAATAGCAATTATTTTGTTAATGCAAAATTAAAATTTATTGAAAAATATAGTGTATTTGATTAAAAATTTGAAACGTCATCTAAACAAATTCCAAATTGGGCCATCTCTGTCACAATAGTCAAAGTTTTACAAACTATTTTGCGACTTGGCTAACTGAAAATTTCATTAAAATGAATGATATTTTATTTTATTTTTGATGGCGAAGATTTTTTTTAAACTAAACAAAATTTGATACTTTTTTCTTTTGGATTTAGTAGATAATGATGAACTGTACACTGTAAACAATTTTCATAAACATTTATTGAAAATGATTGTGAAAATAAATATAATATAAGGTACAAAATCATTGCAATAATAATGGTGATTTCTATTTCGCTATATATTTTAAACTATTCAACGAAATAGCTTGAATTTTCTTTACTGCAAACGGGTGACTATGTAGATTTAAAAAAATAAAAAATTGAAAAATTCGTTATAGTTTAGGAAAAATCTTCGCCATCGTCAAAAGCTAATTCGCCTATCTTACGTCACAAGTGGAAGTGAGTGCACAATAGTATCATGCGTATTCTACTAGGCCCTGTATATTTATGGGTACACCCATATTTCCGACTCTTCTTTTCCATTCTTCTAAAACGACCTCCAAATATGCATATAAAAGAAGCGGGGATAGATTGCATCCTTGTCTTAGGCCTTTCATGGGTGTAAGCTGTGGCGATGATTTATTTCTATTTCTGGCACGTGCTTTGTTGTCAAAGTACATTTTTCTGATTATATTAATCAATTGTTGGTCGATGTTCATCTTTTGTAGTGCTTCCCATAGTTTGATTCTAAGGATCAAATTATATGCTTTTCGTAGGTCAATGAAAGTTATGTATTTCCTAATATACATATGTTTCCTGGATCACCAATATTCTTTTCTATAATAATTGTTGAAACGCGTATATCTTATCCTTGCACGATTTGCCACTTCTGAAGTCACTTTATGTTCTTCACTAATCTTGAACTGCATTTCTTCTGCTAGTAGGGTTGATAGGATTTTTCCATACAGTCATGCAAAAGTGTTGTTAACACTAAGGCCTCGATAGTTGTCTGAGTCGTTTTTGTTTCTTTTTTATATACATATAGAGAAACATGTGATCCTTTTCATTTTTATTAAATATAAAAATTCCATAATTATTAAAGTGTGTCAGCTGTCTATCTAACAAATGGAATCCTCTATATTTAAGTAACTCTGCTGGAATCTCGCCCGAACCTGATACTCTTCCATTTTTCATTCTCTTCAAGCATATATGTTTAAGAATTCTTTGCGCACTTTTATGCCCGTATGTACATATATTCCCGGGTAATAGTTCTTCCTGATTATATTCTTGTCTGTTCTCTACCAAATTTCCATACTTCTGTCGATTGAGTTCCTCCTATCAAGCTCTTTATTTCTAAGCATTTTCTTTCCCACGTTTCATTTTTGTATTGGTCTATTTTGTACTTTACCATTTTATTCTTTTGTTTATATTCCTGTAGAGAGTTTGTCGTTCTACGAGAGACATATATAGTATGCATCATTTTTCTGTGCTGTAAGATCAGAGATGTAGTCATTTCACCAATAAGAGAATCTTCTACCTTTAGAATTTAACACTATTCCTAAGCCTCTATTTCAGCTTGGTGTATTGCTTGTGTTAGGTTTGAGTGGTCATTTTCTATATCTTCATTTCGAGTTGTAGTCTCAATCTATCATAATACAAGTGTCTTGTAGTTACGTCGCTTATCAGCCCCAGTTTATACCTTACCTGTTATAACAATGATGACCTGATCCACAATTTGCTTCTCTCTTGACTTGGAAATCCGTTATTGTGATATCTTATATTTGTTTGGTGATAATATAGCTCAACACAGACTTTTGGTTCAGTTTTTCCTTTCTTCCCATTTTTCTCATATAAATTGGTGGATAAGTTTATGGTCGAAAAAGAGTTCCATATCTCGAAGTGAAGACAGTACTCACCACTGTCCTATTTTATTATTATGCTGAACTTTGATCCACTAGCACTGAAACTTATTGTACTCCGCGTTCCTTGTTTGGCTCCATCAGTTTAGTCACCTCAATTCAGTTGAGTATGCAGCTAATGGGTGTTTATGAAATCTATTTGGTTATCGGGTAGAGAAAACCGAAATGCCTATCCTCTTATCGATAAGTCTAGGTACTCTCATAAAATATGGGTGTTAATCGATCAAAGTTGGAACTGAAACTTCAAAATTATTGTTTCCCGAATTAAAATTCTTGATCTGCATATGGATCTATTTTACATTAAAAATTTCTTTAGCATAACTTTTTAGCTTTAAGTGCAGTATTTCTTATAAAACATGTCTTCCTATTCTCTCAATAAGTTTTTTTCCACAATAATAAATTAAATTGTTTTTAAATTTTAGATAAACAGAAGATTCTTGTAATTTGAAAATTTGCTTTGTCCTAATACACATGTTGTTTACTAGTGTAGTTTAAGAATGGGCTCTGCTGGGTTGCAATGCTTAACACAATTATCTGCCCGGTTCCTATACATGTCGTATCATGTAGTACTTGTTCGTATCAAATTGTGCCTTATTGTAACCATTACAATTCAGTTTGTTGTTCCTATTCCCTCTCCATTTTTAACTTTCTGCGCTTTTAAAAATTAATAATTCGTTGTCTAGAATTTGAAATATTTTTTATTAGATTTCCACGAGTTCTAATAAGGTTACATGTCTAAAATTAGAAATTTTAAAATTTCCTCCTACATTGTTTTTGTCGAAAACGAGAAAATGGTCCACAGTTCGGTGGTAGTGCACATTCTTGTATTTGTTAAAAATTGGCGAAGTTCAATAAATTTGAGTTTTTAATTAAGTTAAGAGAGTTTAGTTCAAAGAATCCCGTTTAAGTTTAATAAGTTGAATCTTATTGTCGGGTTAACTCAAATTTTTATTTGAAAATAAAACTTAGAAAAATAATTCGATTTTCATTGCTAAAGAATTCAACATTTCCCCTAAGTGCAGTTTTGTTGAATTAATAACTTTTATGACGTGACATTTTAGCCGTCTAATTTTGTAAAAAAACAATCTAATAATAAAACACAAACTATAATGTTAACGCCGTTTCGTGCACCCAGTCGCATTTAAATTTTAAACATAACTAAAATAAACACGCACTTGAGTGTTAACAACTTCTTAATCAATTTGTGAGTTTACGTAAATTTAAATGGACAATTATTATATGTATGTGACCAATTCACCTTAAAATATGTAATAGAAAAATATTAAGTTTGGGCTAAGTTCAAATTGAGTACTGTACATACTTATGTTAATCACAATTGATGATCTTCTAATTTTGTCTTAGAATATTTGTGAAGCCTATTTAGTTAATAATTTTGTAGTTATAAAAGCAAACAGTTCCGTTCTAATATACTGTGACGTGGTATAGTTTATGACTACTCAACAATATCTACCCTCAAGAATCATCTCGGTAGCAACAAACCACCTCAACAATCATCAATAAATTAAGTGGTTCGTAAAAGTGATTAGTGAGATTAATTATTGTCGTTTGTGGTAAGCGATGTTAAAACTTTTATATTTTTTGTATAGTAAATTGACTGTTTTTATGGCGTGCCGTTTTAGTTTTTATTACAAAAGTTTAATTGTGCATAGTTTTAGTAACAAAAAATTTAATTTAAAGAATTAAAACTTTTCTTTAAATTTTTTGTTACAATTTAAACTATCGATGCATTTTTTTGTCTATTTAATACTATCGATTAATATAAACGTTACTTCAATATTTAATTTTACATTACTGTCAAAATTACGTCGCATCAATTTTTATTTTGTTTTCAAAAAATGTATGTATTTTAAACTTTCGTAGAAAGTATTAATTCGTCGTATGGAACATTTAAAAACCATTCTGTATTGTTATTAATAGTTATTTTATTACAGTTTTTTTCTTATGGCACTTTTAAACATAATATAATTAAGCTAATGCAAAATGAATCAACTGACTAAAAAGTTGCCAAATGCATCGATTTGTAGTTCTGGAAATTACCGGCGTTTAAAGAGACGAATTAACGAGTAGAATTGACTGAAAATATGCGTGAAGATGTAGGTTTGTCGGATTCTTTGAATTTACTCTGTAAATTGATGAAGAAATTGATTTTGAAGATGATGAATTTTGAATTACAAAACGTTACTACTGCGGTTATTTTAAATCTGTACGGACTTATAGTAGCAGTGAAAAATTTGATTCGCATTCAGGTTGAGAGTTGGATATTGTAGGTTGCTTTGCTCTAGTTGTTGTCCATAATGTTTACCTGCTGAAAGCTAAAAGTTCAAAATGTTGGTCTGCCAGGTGAAGTAATAAAACATTAAAAAATGATAAACATTCAGTGTAATATAAAAGAAAGTAATTTATAATTAACAATAAATTGAGAGCATTTTAAGAAAATGGCTAATACTTAGATACTAATTTTTTTTTGTTAAAAAAACCTTTTTTCGAGTTGATTTATTTTTAAATGATCATTGATATGCTCGTATGGTATATTAAATCATTATAATTAGGGAATTAGTTAATGTGCGGTTTATTTTAATCAAATTGAAGCTACCGTTCCCGTAATTAACGAAGTAGGTATTAAGTTTATTTATTACAGGAATCAATAATATCAACAGCTGTCAAAGCAATTTCATGATTAAAGTGCCCCAAGGAAGCATTATACTAGGTATTTCAGGGTTTAACGTGTTAACATGTTTATATGTAAAATTCTTAAGCTAATAGGGTTGAAGTCGATTTATGTATCTACCGATCGTATTTCACACAACAAAAATAGATGAAAACCCCCGAGAGCGTGCGCGTAAAACTTTATTAACGTTAAAATAGACACTCGAATTTTTTTTCCAAACCCTTTGTAGTATATTCCTTTGTATGCAATCATCAGATATTACAATATTTATTATTTGTAATTTATTTGAACCGTAGTATCAAATATTTTCCTACCTGCATAATTGCTGGTAAGCGTGGTCATGCGTTTTTGTTTTGTTGGAAAATTGTAGCTGCTCACTTTTGTTTTCAACAAATTGAAAACTTTTGAAGCATGCTCATAGTATCTGTGTGTTACTAATTATATTCGCTACAAATAAAAATGCTCAATAGTTTTTATAACACTTCTAAGGAACTGTTCGAACGGAATAAATAGTTCTTGACAGAAGTTATGATAAAAAGCGTCATATAACAAATTCTAGCCAAAAACTTTTCTGATGACGTAAAAATTTATTCCTTAAGGTACATTTGAAGTTTATTTGAAGAGTCTTGATAACGGTTATTTTTTATAAACCGTTGAATGGCTGTTTTGTGATGATATATCTTATGCATTACGAATGTGGTATATAAAAACGTTATTTAGAAAATTACTGGACAAAGTTATAACATTTTTCATAAATTTATTTTAGATAGTCTGTATTTCTTGATTATTGCTTTAATAAAGTTTTATCATAAGATTTATAACTTTTGCTAGTGTTGTGGAAAAATCAATTTAAACTTTTTTTAGTTCATTATTTACTTGGATATTTTTTGATGTTGACAATAGTAATTTTTTACACAACTTAGAAATATTAGGATTAACTTTTAATTAATAATAAAAAGCCATATTAAAAGTAAATCATTTATTAAAACTAATTAAAAATTACCATTTTAATTTGAACTTGGTTTTATCAATCATTTTCAAAGACGACGTTAACTTTAATAATAATTAACATTATAAATTAATAGATTAAGTTAATTTCAAAGTTTTATCTTTATAATTTCTATACCTACGTAAATTTTAGTTAAATCAGGTTTCAGATTTAATCTTAAATGGCCTTACCCTGGGACTTGCTAAAATAGTCGCGTTTGTATTACAACTAAATAATTGTGCTTACTTTAGGCTGCTCTATAAAATCTATTTCCTATGTTGATATTTAGTATCTACTAATTACTAAATTAAATTTTGCTATAAATTATTGTTGCTTGAAAATATCATAATTATTATAGTACAAATTTTTTTGTACTTTGTGCATACATACCTATTAGGTTTCAATATACATCAAAATGCTTTCACAGTTTACATTAATTGCATAATATCTAGTCGATGATGGAAGTTGTTATCTATACTACATGTAATATTTAATACAGCATGTATTGTAAAATCGATGTTCATCTTATAGCATAAACACGAACTACCCTTAAAGTACCTTTTGTTCTACTTCTTCATATTCTAATCTTCCCCAAGTTTGAGATAATCTGGATGGATAATCTCCTAAATTTGTTAACATATTTGGTCAAGTGCTGTGTTTCTCAAATAGCCCTATATTAAAGTTTATCAATAAATTTAAAATTACGGGTAGCTCAATACTTGCAGTAAAACGGAGTTCATGTGAAATTTTCCACAAAATAATTTTCATGGTCTAAGAAAATTTAATAATAGTTTCGTAGAGGCAGCATTTCGGTCTGAAAGTTCACTCTCTGTGCAACAGTAAACTGCACTGTCGTAAAAAAGCTATAAACATTAATTTTATTGTTAAAATATAGATAACTCAATGAGAAAACACAATCTATAAACACAAAGTGATTGACCACGCACGCTTTCCGACTATCTGTTTTCATCTCGCCTGTCACTATGGCTTACAACGAAAAACCGGATGACTCTAAATTAACCTCTCCACTGCGTCAAATACATAAATCATTGGTCCTAGTAGAGTACATCAAATTCATCTTGTCTTTCAAATTACTAATTCACTTTAACTAAGTGGTTGTTGTTTTTTATATATCGAGCCTACGTGTTTAATCAAACCAATATGGTGTTTATTGCAAAGAGTTATCCACTTACATCGAAGAGCTTTTCTTTAATTTATAACGAAAAATTTATAATTTAACGTTCCATATATTTTTTCAGCTACGTGCTAAAACTTTATAAATTACATAAACAGTTTATCCAAATAATCATTAAAATGGAGAACATAACCAGAAGTAACTTTGTATTGAAAACTTTGAATTGTAATTAAAGTTTCGGTTACCCTCAATTAATCTGGTAATCTACAAAGACTGATCCTACCAAAGTAGAGATTAATACCCCAATTTGACTCATCAAAGGTTCAGAAAGGATCTCATTAATTTGGAAAGTATTAGGTCCTTTTGCTAAGCAGTCATATGATTAACGTATAACTTTTTAATTCTGTTAAATAAATTTGTGAATCCACGACTTCGATATAAAATATTTAAAATTTTTTATTAATCTAGCGCTAAATTCTTCAATTAGCTATATTATATACAAAGATGTACATATTATATTATACATTTTAGCTAATTTCTTATAATTTCCACTATTTCTTACGTAGATAATGTGTGTTGTTAGGATTTATTTACGAGTAAACTTTTCAAATTTTACGACGTATAAATAATTTACTACTCAAATACTAACTGAAGTAACATAACATCAGTGGTAATCCGCATATCCTCACTGTAACGATAACTTTAGTTGAAAACTATACTGTGAAGTCTCGTAGACCCTCCAAGAGAGGACAGCTAACATTTATCAGAACCGAGAACTGGGATGTCGTAAGTTCTATCGCTGGAGATCCGGCGCGATTTATTCCTGCATCCAAATTAATGTTCATATATTTTGCTTGATGTCTTGGATCAGTTGCAATTCGAATCAAAACTATAAAATACGATAGTTGTTTCTAAAGTTTTGGAAATTGCAATCTAGTTGAATAATGCAATACTAACGACCAATTCTGTTAGGTGCACACAAGTCCTAACAGATTTTCCCAACAATGTTAGTTTGTAGAATTGAAAAACCACCTCTATGTAGAGGAGTTAACATATCATTGAAAAGACAGTAATGAAATCGTTGTCTCGCCTTTAGTGTACGATGTGGATGAAAAAGGAAACGCGATATAAATTTTCTGTCTTTTAAATGCTAGCCCAAATGATATAAAACGAGCTGCAAACCAGTGGATAATAAAGATTTCTAGAAAGCCGTTTTTAGATGGTATACAAAAACCGAGTCAAGTGCACACATGCTTCGTACATAGTGTACACAGGTAAAATTTAGAACATAATGTTCAATTTATGCTAATCACTACTTGTAACTTTCGGCATCTCAAATAAGCACATATTGCTTTTCCACTCTTCGAAATTACGTTACCAGGGTAACGCGGTTTTATTATTTTAGAGTAATTATTATTAATCTAAAGGAACCAATTACTTTATAGACCTTCCAAAACATAGAGGCAATGTTTGGACGAGATGAAGTTAATTCACGATGATATAAAGGATTCCGACATTTGACTCATAATAAACCCGTAATCCAAATTACAAATTTATAGTACTGACCATGAGCTTATGTTACAATCTCCGGATATCTGTATCCAAAAGATAATTTGTAGCTAGAAATTAAACCTAATAATTATAAAGCCTACAATCAAAAAATCCGTTCAAATATCGTTCTTGAAATTGACCCAATCATATAACGTTCTTAAATTCAAACAAAATTTAAGAACGTCGTGCTTAATTCTGATTTCAGAAAGCAATCAGTAATTTAATATCGTAAGATATCGTATGGAATGGCTTGTTTGAATTTAAGAACGTTGCCATGGTTGGGGTCGATTTCAAGAACGGTAAGAATGGATTTCTTTGCGTGTTCAACTAATTATAGTTCATTTGAACCAAGAATGCAGTAAAAAATTGTAGGAACTCTTCCGACGCAACGCGAAGATACGTTCACATAAAAAAATGTCAAAAATTAAGGTAAATGCCAACTTGAAAAATTTACCAAACTTTTTTTAAGAAACCAAAACAGAACTTAAATTTTTGTATTTAACTTTTAAAAAATCCTAAAAAAAAGCATAATTTACAATAAAATCGGAAAATTAAAATTTTTATTTCGTTAATACTCGATTTGCGAAATGATAATTGCAAATGAAATGTTACCAGTGTAAACTTGTATAAATTGTAACCAATTTCGTTGTAAGGTCAAATTTTTAGTACCAATTTTTACTGCATTTCAAATGAACTGTAACTATGTGTACATAATGTAGTACATTCAAACCTGTATATGTGCGGGGTATAGGAAGCGCATAAATGAAATTACCTAAAAAAATATCTTGAAACTTCATAAATAACAATAAAATATATTGTTTGCAAAACATTTAAAAAGTTTTCTTATGTGATAAATAGGGCCATATAATCACACATAAAAAATATTTGAAATTACCTAGAAATTCTAATGTAAACAGAGCATAATGATCAATAGGTAATTGCAGGACGGTTATAAACTATGTAATGTAACAGATGATGCAAAATGTAGGTATATGTAATAAAATTTGTGGTAAAGTGAATCGGGTGGACCATCTGTTGGATTCTTTTTAATTGACTTGTTATTTTCACAGCTAATAATATCTCTTTTTTTTAAATTAAATATGTTTATTAATTTTTATTCATAAATTACCAAAAAATAAAATTTATACATAAAAAAATTGCAAACAAGGAAAAATTTAATTACACAACAGAAAATTTTTAAATGTTTTACTTGCTCATATAGATTCCAAAATATGCATTTAAAACTATTCATCGTAGTCAAGTACGCGGATTTTACTGTAGAAAACTGGTTTAAACTTACTTTCGTTACTAGAAAAAGCTACTTCGCATAAAAAAAGTCGCTGGGCAGGGTACGAGAACACGAAGTCAAAAATTAAAAATTCCCCATAGAAATGGTATAATATTATGAATAAGATCATAATTAGAAATATTATAAACTCTGGATGATTCAAAAATTTTCACGTTTAGGCATTAAAAAATCAAAAATTAAAATACGTATCCGTGATAGGCTAAATTTAAACCTCAAGCTCCGCCCATTTTGAATTTTTTTCTCAATTTTACTTAAAATCACGTATTTTATCACATTTTTTATGCAGCCGTCACATATGTGTACTGTTATTGGAGTTTTAAGACGTATTTTAAAGAAAATAGTTTTTTTAGAGTGAATTTGAGTTTTAACGTAGTTGCGTTTATCAAACACAATGCAAATTTTCCCGCATTTCGTAATTTTTAAATACGATTTTTAGCGTTATTATTGACTTCATCCATAGTACATTCCACTCGTATTAACGTTCTCTAACTAATTCTAAAAAAAATTTGTAAAATCATCCATCACAGGCAAAGACTTTGTGTAAACGTACTCGACTCAAGTCGCACAAAAAAATCGCACACAAAAAACGCTCATAAAAAAGCCGCATTAAAACAGGTTTGACTGTAATATCATAATGTAATAATGTATACTGTAATAATATCAGATTTTTAATATTTTTTCTAATTCAATGTGTAGTTTCCAAAATAAAAGTAAGTTTTTCTTGATTAAGCTTTTCTATCATATTGGATACTTTAAGCAAACTAAGTACTTTTGCTGTGTTTATTTACCAAAGTTCTGTGTATAGATTTTTCAGTTCAACTAGGTCAGTAGCTTATAGGATTTGTGGTTCTGCAAACGCCTGATCAAGATTTATAGTTACATAAAAAGTTAAGCAAAATAACTTTTATCAGGTCTATTTTTGATTTCAAATGAAAAATGTAAGAATAACTCCATTTTGCCAAAGGGTTTATTATATTATGCAATTCTGCTTATTGAAGTTTGAATTTACATTTAAATTATTATATTTTATATCGCAAAATTATAATAAGTTTTGATGTAATGCAATATGAAAAACAAAAGAAATGTTGCCGCAATAAAATTCACGAAACGCAAGTTCTGATCCTGGCAATCCAATTGTGATCCTATACTATAAAAGTGTAAAGTCAGCTATACATTACTAGCCTTTACGATGTCGCCTTCACAAAAATTTCGAACAGAAAGAATTTATAGTGACACCTCTACATCACCTTAAGTTTGTTTTTCTTTAACGTTTTTAGCTGTCTAATAGCTTATAAGTTAGACGTACTACTGAAGTTTTACTTTTATTCAATCAGGTCGGGCTTTTAGCTAAACGAGTCTAACAAAATTTTATTTTAAAGTTACTTTGTCAAGGTTCAAACTTGTTTCCTTACTAAGGACACCATTAACGTCAATATCTAATGCATTTTCTCAAATACCGTTATCGGTTATACCTTGAATGAAAAATTTTCATACTTCAAACATAACTTTAGGGTATAACTTAACAAAAGGATAAAAACCCTTGTCACTACGAAAAAGTTATCATCCACGTTTTCTTGTAAACGTCGAGGTAGACGGCTTAAAAATTGTATTTATTTTTAAAGATAAATATTTACAAAATAATAAATTACTTATTTTCGAGATCTCTAGAATTACAATTCTTTCGGTTAAAATTTTTCTATTTTGCATCCCATTGTTTCGAAAATTTATTTTCCCACTTCGGAGACCTAGAATAATCAAATATTTAAAGAGGTTATAAAATTTACAAATAAAATTAAATTATAAAGAATATTGGTATAACTAAAAGACACCTCCGAGATTACAGGTAAAACATATGAGTTGAAGGTTATTGTAGGAAAACAAGCTAAAAAAATGAATATAAATATATCTAACTTCCTGTACATCAATTTGGAGAACAAGCTTAAAGAATTTATGTCACATTGAGGGATTCTTTAGATGCAAAAAGAATGTTAAGTTATTTCACCATTTCGTGCTGTTAGATATGTTTTAAATTATGATCATTTTGTAAAATTTTAAATAAATTTGTTTGTATAAAATCAAAATACTGAATAAACATTATTTATGTAGCCACATTACAATTTCCACGTCAAACTTGTTGAATGTTTTCTGTACGTTATTTGAATCAATAGTTACTGTAAACAAGTTAGTGATATTGTAAATTAAGCTTGAATTACAACATATAATTTTCGAATCTGAAATTTTCAACAAAATAATGGTTATTTACAAAACAACCAGTTTTAAATTACATTTTAAATGTCAAAAAATAATTGCGTCCTATGCTATACTCGAAATTGAGTGCATTGATCAGGTGTATGGCATAATAAATAATACATTATTTCTGCCGTGGTTAGAATGACATGTTAAACTATTGGTTCTAGTAGTATGTGTTTAGTCAATAAGTAAAAACTGTTGACTTACAATTTGATCTTTGTGGGTTGCATGCCGGACGAAATGTTGCCACATATTGAAATTTTAATAAATTCAAATGTGTATTGATGAAGCAGGTCAGAGTTTATACCGATTACACTACAAATATGGGGTAGGTAGTCTAGTATACCGTGTGCCGACGTTACATGATGTGGAATTGTGCTAATATTTATGTATATTAAATTATTCAGGTGTCGGTATGAAAGGACATTGCGGTTTTATTGTTTGAAAAATGTTCTACTGCACGCTGTAAAATGTTCATCGAATTTATATTGCCGGAAATATCATAATTATTTTTTATATTTAAAGAAAAAGTGACTTTCTGTAACTCGTTTATTGTTGTCAGATCCGGCACAAAAAGTGGTACTTTTCCTCATTATATACGTAAAACATTATAAAACAATCACAAAGGGAGCTTGAGGTGGTTGTCCCCACAATTGAATTCGGTATGCTGGCCTTGGGGCGGCAAACATCAAACCTTCGTTAGCACGGGGAATTTTTTTTGTATTGGAAACGAGTGCAATAGGCAATGTGTGGACGGTATTAATCCTCATCTGGTAGAAAATGTTTAGTTTATATTACGTAGATAGGTTTATTCACTCTCGAAAGATTAGCCGAATGAGATCCAATATAATAGCAATATTAAAGTCACGCTTTTTATCAAGAAAGTATTAAATACAAAAAATATTGCACTATGACCGCAAAGCTATTATCAAATACAATATCAAATTTGTAGATAATGATCATCCGCATTCTCAACAAAATTTTTGAAATTTTGATTTGTTATAAAACCTAATAATAAATCAAATTTACGACCACTTCTTTAGAAAGCACTCTTGGATTTATATTTATGTCAGCGTTTAAAATTTTTAAATTAAACTTCATTTCGTTTTAAATTGAAAATAATGTTTTCCAAACAACAAAAATTAGCATATCATCAATATTCTTACAATGGAAGCTATATCTAATGGATTTTATAAAATGAGGCTTCTGGCTGCACTTCCGTAGATCTTGAAATGGCGTAATCTACATAATCGTAAATGACTTTCAAACTAGATGTTTTTGACTTGATTAATTTTATCATTTAATATAATAAAAAAAAATTATGCAACTGAAAAAGTAATTTATAAAATAACGTTATAATATAGAGTAACATTTTTGTTGGACGGTTTTTATAGATTGAAATGTTTTAACGAATGTTTTTCTTAAAGTTCAAAATTTAAAACCTTTTTACTTTAATAATAAAACTCGACGCTAGTGCCCGGTTTTACAAAGGTTATTAAAATTTAATCGACGATTAAAATTTTGCAACAATTGAAATTTATAGTGTCACGTTTTTCCAAAACTTTAATCATTAATTAAATTTTAACTAACCTTTGAGAAATCGGGTGTAATAATTGTATGTAGTTTTTAAATTATAGTACTTTATATTTTTTGAAATTCATTGGATATTGGAGTACGTAATTATTATGTACATACTACATACTTATCAGATCCTCTATTTACGGCAGCCAGTCTGATTGTATTTGTTTTCAAATTTAGAACATCGAGTTTGTAATGCTTCTTTTGTTGGATGGTATTTACTTGATATTTGAGATTATTTATGTCGGATGTTAGTGGAAGTCGTTACTGTCATTGTAAAACTTTAAGATAATACTTACAATATAGGTTAAACTTGAATAAAATTGACGTGCAAAGTTCAAATTTAACTTTTGCTAAACTTAGAAAACCTAAATGAATATTTTGTTATATTCTTATAACTCAAAAAGAAAATATAGAATTGATAAGTAATATTGTACAAATATTTTTCTAAAAACTGGAGAAAAGTTATACGTTTTTGATATCTATCCTAAAAGTGGTACTTTTTCTTTCATACTAATACTTATTATCAGAAAGAATTTATATCGCAGATTACTTTAAGAACAATCGGTTATTAGTGTAAAATTCTGTCACTGCCCGGATTCGAATCTGACATTTTGACATTAACAGCCAATGGATTAAACTGTAACAGTATAAATATTGTCCTGTTTCTATAAACTATCAAACATTCTGTTCAGTTCAATAACTTATTGATGAAACGCCATCGACATTTACGCTGATAATAAGCATCTATGCGCTTAGACCTTTACGACGTATGTTCGATTTTGTTAAGATGAATGAAAATATTAAATTTAAAGTAAAAAAAATTGAAATCATTAATATATTGTAAATTGAAAATTTATAGATTTAGTACATAACAGCTAAGGAAATCATTTGATTACCTAAGATTATTGTCAGAGATGGGATTTACAGAAAGCTATATAACTGACACGCATTTATGTTACTTGTTCTGGCAGCTAACTTTTATACTCAATCTTGAGAGCTTGAGTTTGTTGGATTCTAATAATTCAGATGCTGTTGACTAATTAAATTGAATAAAATGAAATAGTAAATTCTACACTAATTGTAATCATTAATACAACGATAAAGCAATATATCAGTTTATTGTTACACAATAGAGAATATAAAATAGCTCAAGTAACCATGAAACTTTAATTATTAAAGGTTACGATGTACAAGATTAATATTCAAGCGTTAAATATTGGTACCCAGTAACACAAATGTACTAACAATTACCTAACTTTAAAGAGTGTAAGTGCTTCTAAAAATAAATTTGAACTTTTACGATATTAATTATTTAAGTACAAATTAGATTTTCAGAATTAGATTAAAATGATGTAACACAATACTAGTTGCGATTTTACAATTTACATTAATCGATGAAATAAATCGTTTTTCATACTCAGAAAATACGTTACGACTATGGTTCTTTTTCTATCTAAACTGAAACCGGGAATTTTGGCACAACATCAATGCACTTAAACCAGTAACTTGCAACCTAATCAAAAATCTTTGGTTCGTTATGAAATGATCTACTCGTACCACATTAAATTCTTTTTTACTAAAAAGTATCTTTAATCGAACTAAACCCATTTATTGTTACGCCAAAAAAAATTTATCAGTGCAATTTTGGATTTGATAATTGAAGTAACTGTAGTAACGTTCGCAACATAGAATAGCGGCACCATAAAGAGGATGGTTTTAGCTTCTCCGCTTGTTCCGCAAAATAAGCAAGGACCACCTTTTCAGAAACTTGACGAATTTTTTTGACTTCCATCCATTCTTCAAAATATCTGTACACTACCTCGTAACGCTTTTTATATTTGGCTGGAATTAATGTATTTATAGCAGATTGAGCAGCTAATTCTATGTACATCAGAAGGCAAACTTTCTTCTGAATCACTTATTTTTGTAAATTTGTTGTCACTCACACGCTTGCGATAAAAGTAAACAATTTCATAACTAAGCTTATTATATTAGACTATTATTTTTTCACAAACGCCATTTTAAAATAAACGCAAAAATATTTGTATTAATTATGAAAGTAGATAAAACGTTGTACGGTATTTCTATCGTAATGTAATTTTACGATACACATATCGTAAATATCTATAAACTTGTTGTTTTGTAAAAAATGTTGTAAATATAAAATCTTTATAATTTGCATTCACCTCATAAATAACCTATACATTACAATTAATGTTGTTCTTTGAATAAACATCTCGCATATAATAGTAAATAATAACAAAACATTTTATTACATAAAATTACAATGAAAGATGTTCAAAAAGGGTTTACCAACATGGTCTGCTATTCAACTTGTAAGTTTCATCCTTTGATTAAAACTAAGGGAAATTGAATTTAATTTTAGTTGTAAGTACTAAATGTATTGTAAATTACTAGACTTATCTACAGTAAAAATATAGGTAAATTACTAAAATTATTAAAACTACCTAGATCTATTTTTAAGCTTGTCTATACCAATTGAAAGTTTAGAAAGAAGCCAATGCAAAGTAAAAATGGTTCTAGCGGAAAACAGGATTCGGATGATCAAAATAAAAAAAACGGTGATTAAGGAATTCTAGCATAAACCCTTCATAAGGGCACGTGCACATACAAAACGAGAAGCCTATATGCATTTAAATGCCAGCTTTGTTTCAAAGCGAGTCGAAGTGGGCATTTAAATTTACACACTTCTCACTTTGTATGTGCACGTGTCCTGTCAAAGGGTTCTATGAATTTCTAAATTATTTTAACAGAATGCATCAAGAAATGTTTATTACTATTTTCTTTTTTCACAATTGCTTAAATATAAAATTATTTACTTCTGAAATTAATATTAAATTAAAGTTTAGCTAGTTAATTTTTAAATTTTAGTATAATTAATACTTGAAATAGTATACATTTTTAACATATTTATTAATATTGATTTTTATTTTCAGGTTAGTATCTACTGCTATATTATCAATTTGCAAAACCTGGAGTGATGATTGCTAATCTTCAGGCTCAAGGTATATTATTTATTTATATTTTTCTGGGAAAATGAGTACAAAAGGCCAGTCCCAGTTTCATGGTGAATTAACTTGTGTTTGATTTTAAATAATTCTATCTTTTGTGCCATGGAAGTCATGTCATGAGTGTGTTACTACCTACTGTAAATGTGAAGAATTTGTAGACCTTATCACTTTGTAAGTTGTAAATGTTTGCAAGTACGTACATTATTGTGCTCTTGTGATCACATTGAGATATTTGTTCTGAGATCTTGGTATGATACAGATATTCCTTTCTTCCACCACGTTATATTATATACCTACCCTATATATTTAAAAAGATGAAGCTTTTTATGTAACGTTTTTATGAAACAAACTTGCTCGGAACTTCGACACTAATATATACATATTATGTAATTTAAAAGAAATCGAAATTGTTTTCATGCAATGTTTAATTTTATAGAACTCTTTTATCTTTCTACACGGGAAAAAATTATTGTAAAAAACTCATTCTCTAATTAAATTAACGAAGGAAATCACCGATGATAATAATATATAAACATAAATCATAATAAATTGTTGTTTATTGCAAACTATTTAGCACATGCAGGCGGCTTTCGATCGCCTTAACTGCTTGGAGGTCATTATTTATAAAAAATTATTATTAAGTAATGCATTGCTCCTGCTATTTTAGTAGCGTTGTCCATCTGGCGTACATTATACATAAATGATAATTAAAGGTAATGTGCTACAAATACAGTTAAAGTATAAATTAGCAAAAATAAACACAAAAGTATAACTACAACATTATAGAAAAATTTAAATTCCTAATTCATGTTTTTTATGAAAATACAGGTAAAACAGAGTTTGCCGTTATTCCTTTGTGACGAATAAATTAAAAGCCAAAATTTGTTGAATATTATTTTATTTTAATGTTAGTAAAATATACAACCAATGATTAAAAAATTTGTTTGAACAGGAACGGTTTCCTAATGTTTTTTTTATTAAAACAGAAATATTAATATTATTTTAGATTATACCTGTAGACGATATTTTTAAATATTATCAACATTCGGTGCATTAAAATAATTGTCTGGTGCAATATTAATAGGTGTGAGAGTTATCATTAATTGTATAATTAATATAATGTATCAATTGCAATAAATTGGCTATATAAAATAGATAATAAATTGAATAATAAATTGATTATTATAAATAAAGGCAAATTGTAGATAATTATATCACTATTTATTTACATAATGTATGCTATAATTTTGTAAATGTAGTAATCGACAGATTTTAATTAAATTTAAACAAAAAGTTTTTAAAATACTTTATGCATAATAATGAAGTTATTTTACAAATAAATTTTACATGAAAGGTTTAATATAAAATTATAATTAATCAGAAAACCTCATTTACTATACATAAACCAATTATATTAATTTATTCATACAAAGGAATAACAATCAGAATTAAATAATCATAAAATTCATTTCAACAAAAAAATTTTCCAAAATTGTTCTAACAAGTGAAACTATTATATAATCTAATATATATTTCAGTGTGTGTGTGTTCGTGTCCTTTGCGCTTCTGATTGGTTCGTTCATTTATTATACCAACCCAAAAGAAAAATTTTTCGACCAATGAAATAGTCGAATCGAGATATTCTTCCAACTTCAAACACAAGCTTGCTATTCAGATTTTATCAAAGAAGAAAAATTTTATAAGCATTAATTTCTTTAAAAATGAGGTTGTTTAAGCTTTCTCAACAAGAGGCTGTATTATCACGTTATGGATTTCGTTAAACCGATAATCCCTATGTACCAACTACAATTTATTATATATATAAATAATTATATATATCATCATATCTATAAACTAAAAAAGAAAAGATGTCCGAAGTCGCAAAATTGTGTTTAGTTACACCATTTATAACTCGAGAACGGCTGAACCGATTTTCATGATTATATGTAAATACGGTCCTGTATTAATTTAGTGTAATAATGTTTTATACAGTGTATATGTAAATAAAGCATAACGGATTAGGTATGGTGAACGGTGATTGGTGAATATTTAATATCTAAAGGTTGGTACATGACACAACCGGCAGATATTAAAGAGTCAGTCAGTCAGTCATGGACATGGAAATTAATGTAATCTAATCTCTACAATGCCGCGAGCAAGAAGATCGAATCCTTCACAACGAAGCCGTAATGCAAAGACCCCGCTTCGCCCGGGGTCTCATTAAAAAGGTGAAACTCTGCCTTTGTCCAAGATCGACCGCTGCGGATGAAATAAACGCTTGCCTCAAATCATCGACTCTGTGGCGCTATGTAAAAACTTGAGCTGACGACAAACATGCGAGTTGCATTGCTAAATGATCCTTCTGCCGAAAAGTTCTCTAAACAATTGCTGGATATCGGTAATGGCCGTATTCCTGTCGACGAATCGAGCGGATTGATTTCGTTTCCGCCGAATTTTGCAATTTTGTCTCAACGAAGAACGAGCTAATTAGTAAAGTGTTCCCGGATATCATTGCTAACCACAAAAATTACAATTGGTTGAGTGAACGAGCAATTTTAGCAGCAAAGAACAAGGATGTAAATCATGTAATGTAATGTGTAAACAAGGACTTAAACATAATAATTCAAAATCAAATTGTTGGTCCACTGCATTCCTTCAAATCTATTGACAGTGTAACAAACGAAGACGAAGCAACTAACTATCCCACTGAATTTCTAAACTC
Source organism: Lycocerus yunnanus (assembly GCA_036346125.1). Lineage (NCBI taxonomy): Eukaryota > Metazoa > Arthropoda > Insecta > Coleoptera > Cantharidae > Lycocerus > Lycocerus yunnanus. The sequence continues at coordinate 3,690,151 of JARFIX010000006.1, forward strand.
ACTGGATGTGCCTGGCTTACCACCGCACAATTTACTACTAAAAGTTGGCTCGGTTGTCATCATGCTTAGAAATCTGAACCAACCAAAGCTATGTAACGGAACGCGTTTGGTGGTGAAAAAACTCATGAGCAATATAATTCACGCAACGATACTTAAGGGAAAATTTAAGGGTGAGGAAGTTCTCATTCCGAGAATTCCGATGATACCAACCGATATGCCATTCGAATTTAAACGAATTCAATATCCGATTCGTCTTGCATTCGCCATGACGATAAACAAATCGCAAGGCCAATCCTTGAATGTTTGTGGACTGAATATAGAAAGTAGTTGATTTTCTCATGGTCAATTGTACGTAGCATGTTCACGTGTAGGCAAACCATCCGCTTTATTCATTCTCGCCCCTAACAATAAAACCAAAAATATAGTGTATCGCAAGGTCCTTCAATGAAGATAATTGACGCGAGTGCAACCCATTCAGCACATGGTTGCTTTGCTGTACGTGAATTAGTTCCATTTTGAACTTTTATTAACTTTTTTATATTAAAATAAAATTTATAAGATTAAGAATCACCTAATAACTTAACACAACATTATTATTAATTCTAAGGCGTACGAAGTTTGCTGAATAATTATTCAGTCTACCCATTTAAATTCTTTTTAAGTCCAAGAGCCTAAAGTAAAGTACTTCAGACAAAGGCAGAGTTCCACCTTTTAATGAGACCCGGGCGAAGCCGGTATCCAGCTAGTATAATATAATATAAGAGTTTCTAATAAAAACTGAATATACCTATAGAGAGCAAAAATTAATCCACTTAAATATTTAGCATCAAACGAACGAATTTGCTTTCTACGACTATTTGGTAACAAAGTTTTCAAAGAGTTCTAAAGATGTAAAATCTGCTATACAAATTTTTACACTTTATGTTTTCTTCTTTTCTGACCAACAAGTAGGTGGCGTTAGTAAAATAAAAAATTTAACTGTAGAGACGGTCGCAGGCACATTAGCGGTCAAGTGTGTGACTGCTAATGCTGAATATCTGGTTCGACTCCATCAAAGCGAAGAAGAACTTTATGTCGATTGTTTCTCCTCGGAAAACAATGACAAACAGTCGAGGTGTAAACTGCCTTTCCAAATAAAATGTATGCACTTCTGTAGTTCAGAGTCTACGTTAAGCATTAGGTCCCCTATTTATGTAATAATACTATTTGCGTACGCCATAGACCCTACGGAGGGCAGAAGGTTCGCTAACGTATTGCTCAGTACTTGACACCCAAAAAGAAAGATTTACCATCTGTAATATTTACCTTTAAACATTTAGATAATTAAAAATTTGAAGTATCGAGAAAGCGAGCCATCTTTTGCCAATCTTTAATGCGATGAACTGAATAGCTATTGGGTCAGGAGATACAGATCGGATCATAGGGTCGGATATCTGTCTTAAGGGATTTTTCAGAAATACCCTTTAAGGTAAAACTTTTTGTGGGCACCATCAATCGACTTAATTACGATTCCAAAATTCTGGGAGCTAATTTGTTGCAGCCCCGACTAAAAATTTTTATTTATTCATAATGAAAAGCTAACAACCCCAGTTTTGTACACATTTACAAATAATTAAAGAAATTAATTTTTTTAGGCAGACAAGAAAAGAAAAACTAATAATGCGCTATAATTTAAATTAAAATTTTATTTAAAATAAAACAAATTATTAATTTTTATAATTATTAATTATAAACATACAAACACATTTTTGTTAAAAAAAGACCAAAATTAATAATATTAAAAATTACAATAGTCATGTTTATTCTTGGGTTCTTGCGGGAGTGGCACCACCTGTTTTCTTAGGTAATAAAACAGCAGCAATATTTGGTAAAACACCACCTTGAGCAATTGTAACATCCGATAAAAGTTTATTTAATTCTTCATCGTTCCTAATGGCTAGTTGAATGTGGCGAGGTATTATTCTACTCTTCTTATTATCTTTAGCCGCATTACCAGCCAATTCCATGATTTCGGCAACTAAATATTCAAGTACGGATGCCAAATAAATTGGAGCTCCAGCACCAACTCGATTGGCATACTGTCCTTTTCGCAAAAGCCGATGAATTCTTCCAACGGGAAACTGCAAACCTGCACGTTTTGAACGCGATTTACTTTTAACTTTTTGGTTATTTTCTTTAGTCATTTTTCTACTGATTTTATTACTTTCTAGTTGATTTTGATTTACTTTAGACGCAATATGTGAGCTTATATAGTGTATTCATAGTATTACCAATGTAAAAAAAATAAATTATTATTATTACCAATCTTCAATCCTCTTAATCCATAAATGGTATTTCCTGTATTGTAAACTAACAATAAAGACCGTTTTCCAATGCCCAGTTAAAGTTTGATTAAGCTAACCAACGATTAAACCATAAATCTCATTTTTCGTTGTTTGAATTGAACCAATTTAGTTAGAGAGTGAACTTAAATCGAATAAAAGTTACATTGGTTTCTGGTATAAAAAAGTAGAACCGTAAAAGAAATCCTTACTTTAAAGTGCCTCAATTGTTTTAATTTTCAACTTTTAGATATAGATTTAAGTTGAACCTCTAATTTAATTTAATTTTAATTTTTAAGTTATTGTGTGATTCGAATCACATACTATAATAATTATTATGTAGTCGAAACAGTGCAGCAATGTTTTTTCCGGACTACTTTAATAAACGTAAGCTGAACTGCCGAGTTTACAATTTTTATTCATAATTTAGTTTTAAAACTCAAATTCAAATATCAATAAAATGACAAAAAATCACAGCTCGATATCTATTTTCATATAAAACAAAAATCACAAAGGAAACGCATTTTTTGCTATATCATTAAGGTAGAAAACTGAACAAGAACGTGAACAAGAAAGAGTACCTACATAATATTATGTATGCCTTGTATTTTTTTTTTGAAATTTGAAAGAAGAATACAGTAAAAAATTGTTAAAGCGTTTTCAATGCGACGCGAAGAAAGATTCACACAGGGAAACATCCAAAAATTAAATCGAACGTCAACTTAAAAATTTTACTAAACCTATTAATTATGAGAAACCAAAAGAAAACTTAATTTTTGTATTTAACTTTTAAAAAACCTACAAAATTCATGATTTATAATAAAATCGGAAAAATGAAAATTTTTATTTCGTTAATATTCGATTTGTGAAATGACAATTGCAAATGAAATTTTACCAGTGTATAAACTTGTATAAATTTTTACTAAGTACGTTGCAAAGTCATATTTTTAGTATCAATTTTTACCGCATTCTTTTTCAAATGAACTATAAAAGCAAAATATTTCCTGTTTTATATTGTTAAATAAAGCTTAAATTATTCATAATAGACCCCACAGTTACAACTTATTTATAAAATATTTTGAGCTTAGGTTATTTACATTAACGATAAGTTGTTCCAAAAGTATTAGTCGGATGTTGCTTCTGAAAAGCTATCAGTGTGACGTAATTGGAAACTGCTTAGAACAGTTCAGAACACGTACAACGAACAAACCTATAGTTGGCTACTAACTAGTTAGTTAGTAGTGTGTTAAAAGCCAACTTTCTGACTATACATAAGGCTGACTATCTTTAAGTTGAAAGAGGAGCATTTTAAGTTGTTTAGTAGCTTTGATAAATTTTGCTTTACTCCCAGGTGTTCTTGAAGTTTTCCATTGTTATCGAAGTTTTGTTTTTGCAAATTTATATTATTAGTTTGGATGGAAGGATTTAACCTAAGCTTATTTTCTTTTGTTTGCAACTCTTAATGATCTCTTGCTCGGAGTTTCCATTTTGTTTTTTTATGATTTTCTACGATTTTACATTCCGTATTTTTAGAAAATACTGTTTCAGTATTTAGGGACGTAAAGGTTTTGGGGCAAAACTTTTTATAGGCACCATCAATGTACATAATTACAATTTCCATAGTCGGGGAACTAATTTGGCGCAGTTCTGACAAAATTTTTATTTATCAATGGTAATAAAAAGTAAAATAAAAAATTTATATATTTATATTATGATTAGTCTTTTACAGGCAGAAAAGAAAATAACAAATAATGCACTAATTTAAATTAAAATTTATTAAAATGTATTTAAAATACAACAAATTATAATAAATAAATATAAAATATATTGTTGTTTAAAAAAAAACAATAATATATTAAAAATTACAATAGTCGTGTTTATTCTTGAGTCCTTAGGGGAGTGGCACCACCTGTTTTCTTAGGTAATAAAACAGCAGCAATATTTGGTAAAACACCACCTTGAGCAATTGTAACATCCGATAAAAGTTTATTTAATTCTTCATCGTTTCTAATGGCCAGTTGAATGTGACGAGGTATTATTCTACTCTTCTTATTATCTTTAGCCGCATTACCAGCCAATTCCATGATTTCGGCAACTAAATATTCAAGTACGGATGCCAAATAAATTGGAGCTCCAGCACCAACTCGATTGGCATACTGCCCTTTTCGCAAAAGGCGATGAATTCTTCCAACGGGAAACTGCAAACCTGCACGTTTTGAACGCGACTTACTTTTAACTTTTTGGCTATTTTCTTTAGTCATTTTTCTACTGATTTTATTACTTTCTAGTTGATTTTGATTTACTTTAGACGCAACATGTGAGCATATATAGTGTATTCATAGCATTACCAATGTAAAAAAATAAATTATTGATTTTACTAATCATTAATCCTCTTAATCCATAAGTGGTATTTCTTAAATCTTAAACTAACAACGACCGTTTATCAACGTCCAGTTAAACTTCGATTAAGCTAACCAACAATTAAATCAATAATCTCATTTTTCGTCGTATGAATGAAACTAATTGTGAACCTAATTCTTATTAAAAGTTGCGTTATTTTCTGGCATAGTGAAGTAAAACAGCAAAACCATAAAACAAATTCTTATATGAGGTACCTCTAATTTAATTTAAATTCTACATTTTTTTAAATTATTGTGTGATTCGAATCAAACAAAATGTACGTATATAATTGGACAATGTTTTATCCGGACTGTTTTAATGAACTTAACTAGACAGCAGAGTTCCCAATTTTTCATTTATATTAATTTTTAGTTTTAAAATGTAGTTCAAATATCAATAAAATTACGATTTGTTGACGTTGTCGAGGTCCATCTAGAAGCTAAAATATTCCCTGTTCAATACTGTTAAATAAATATATTCTTAAAGTAAGGCCTGGTTTTTTCATATTCTATTAAAGTATTATTTAACCAAACTGCAAATAAAATAAAAGTAAGTTAAAAGTTGTTAAAAGAAGAAAATACGCATTTTTAAGTTAACAGATACTTATCAGAGCTTTAACGTTTTTATGACGTTTTATTATAATTTAAAAAAATCAGACTTAAAAGTAACAATCGAAAATAATACAAAGTGGACCAAAAATCAATTACTTAACTTGAAAGTTTTACTTCACATAGAATTTTTGAACACTCTGTATGTCGTATGAATTTCTAAACAACTTTTTGTATTATCGTAAAATCCCTTTTCTCAAGATGTAACAAACAATATCGTAAACAAAAACTTATGAGACGGAATGACCGAAGAAATTTAGTGCAGCTTTGCTCAACTTTAGTTCATTAATTTACAAGTGAACTAAACAGGATTGCCTACTTTTTGCTATAAAACCAGCTAAACTATAATTGTTTCAATTATGTAAGATTAATTCATAGTGAAATAATTTATTATTTGTTATCCTATTCAAATGCACTGGGTAATTATTAATATCTGTAAAATTTATATACAGAGTATACACAGAGTAGTGCTCAAGTATGCGCATACTAAATAATTTGCTATGTTAACATTAATATAATGAACTGTAATTTCTTATTGTATTTCGACGTTGTATAAATAGAAACTTTTGTGAAATGCTACTTTGATTAATTAAAAACATTGTTATTTCTTTAAACATAAAATATTTTTTATTTTATCAGTTACGAAACGAAATTGTTTTTGAAATATCTGATGTAATTCAACAACAAACAGATGGTGCTACTAAATTTAAATAAATTAATAGATAAATGTAGTATGTACAATAGTAAGATTTTCAGGAAAAGTCAATTAACCCGAACAGCTAAATTAAAAATTTTGTAAAACAATAATGAACATTGGCATCTCCAAATCCAAAAATTTTTTCTTTTCTTTAGTCACGTGGTAAATGTATTTGCAAAAAAGTTTAAAAACGTTTTATAACAGGATATCAAATTTTTAAAAAATATTTTATTAGAAATTGCATTTCTAAAAATTTCCAAAATTTTTTAATTAATTTTTGTTTTAATTAATTTTTCTTATTTTCTAATTTCTCCAAATTCAAACTTTGGCGCTGCTATCTATTATCTCGTCAGAGGTAAAACTATTTTTTAAAAATTTGATATCCTGCTATTCATTTTTAAGGTTAGGGTCATTCGAGCGTCGGAGTCGTTTGCAAAAGGTGGTGAGTAGATTTTGTATTTTCTTTATCAATCTGGGTCTGAAAAATCCTGAATTCATAATTCAAAATTTAATGTTATCTCTACGAACTTATTGTTTATTGTTCCAAATCGAAGCAAAACGCTGTTTCAAAGTGTAAGAAACATGGAATTTCTAGCCACAAGTGGTCTCCGTTATTTTTAATATGCTCTTCTAAGTTCTAACATAATTTTATTTTAATACCAGAAATACCTATGAATAAATGAATAATATTTTTGGCTTGCCTGTCTATCAAGTATGTAATGTAAATGTTAGGAAATTAGAATACAAAATCCGTGGTCACTGTTACAGAATATTCATTTGATTGACATTATCTTCCTCTGCAATATTTCCATTTTGATAGGGTTTGGTCAAAATGTATGAAAACATTGTAAAAATTGATATTTTACACATTTGATTGTTGATAATTGAACGTATTAAATAAAAACTTGAAAAATATTTATAATATAATGAAAACAGATTTCTCAAAGTTTTGAAATATTAAAATTTGCAAATTCAATATTTATCGAATTATGTATGTATACTTACTTTATAGCAAGAATTCCTTAAATTTATTATTCCTACTTTATTTTTCTGTCGTGTAGATATAGAGAGATTTTAAAGTGATGGAATTTCGAAAGCAGCTAAAACCTTTTCTTCAATAAGCTGACATATGATAAGATTAAATTTTTAATCATTTAATGCTAAATATTAATGTCAGAAGCTTGCAAGCTTTTTTGATGTTAAAGTTGATAAAGTACAAATCGCAAAAATGAAAAACGACTTACTTTATAAAATTTTTTATTCCGTTTTGATAAGGTAGCATTAATAAGATTCACGTTGGAAAACAATTTTTTATAAGACAGATTTTAATTAAAATTTAGCATAAGTGCAAATAATTCGCTAGCATTTTCATATGTTTTTGCACTATTGCAATTTATTTTAGTATTACTCATTGAAATTCACCCCATGTTTGAAATACATGACTTTACTAAACATTACATAAAGTTCTTTGGTTGGCTAAAATAGTATCTGCAGTTATAGTTTATGAGTTGGTATTTTAGGTACTGAATTTAAAGATAACAAATTTTTGATTAGTAATGGAAAATCCTTAATTTTTAAAATAACAAATTTTATTGGTTTATGTGTCATCTTCAATTTTATTTTCTCCACACGAAAATACATATAAGAATATTCTAAAATATTTGACAGCAGCCTTAGAAAGGAACGTATGATCATATTTTTTGTTATATAGATTTGAAAGCAGATGGTTTTCCATAAAATAGTATCTCCAGAAGTTATAGTATTCAAATCGCAAACAAATTTTTATTGAAATAAGCAAAAATCTAAAGGTTCCGTGCATATACTCCCCTGTGCCTACCTTACATTGCCCACAAAAGCATATCAAATCATGAATTTTGTATATCTTGCCCTCATCTATCTACCCGATAGATGCAAATATCGAATTGTTATTGTATTCCAACTCTACTGTTGCACACAGACAAAGATTTTCCATTAGACGAATATCGAACAGAAATATCGCAATAAAAAATTTGTAAAGGTTTATTACTTCATCTATTTTCACCTCCTCCCTTCGTTATCCTAGTTATAAAGCATTCTATATTTTTAATTATTATTTGTATTAGATAAGAAAAGCAATTTATTAACTGACATTTAATTTCGTAAATGTTAAAGAAAATTGTTTGAAGAAGGTTTAATAAAACAAAACGTAAGTGGATCAAATCTCAATGTGCAATAACTTAGATAGAACAAACATTGATGCAAGTTTCAATGTCAAATTGTATGATGTGGGTTTCACCTGATAAATATTATATGGGACGTCATCCTTGGTTATATTGATAGCGTCGGTTTTCAGTGGCGTATGAGTGTCAACACTCTTGTATTCTCGTTTTAGTTCCCTCGAGTTACACCCGGTTAGGAAATGAGAGAAAACGGGTCGATTTTTTACATACAGAAAAATGTTATTCCGGTCAAGGTACATTATATTTGCTTTATGGTTCATTTTAACACAAAAGGAAGTTTCCATACTAAAAAATGATTTAATAAATAATAAAATGTCTGAAATTGAAATTTCGTTAAACTGTAATCGTCGAGAAATTTAATGAAAAATTTAATTTTACAGTACAGAAAAATATAAAATAAAATTGATTTTTATTTGATTGGAAGCGATTTTAAATGAAATGCTTATTGAAATAATATTGAAATGTCAATGACGGTAGAGGTTGGTATACTTTAAATTGAATGCAAAAATAGTCAAGTTTGAAAATTAACATTTATAAATTTTTAAACGTTTTAATTAAAGTCGAGTGCAATTAAAAGAACCGTATATTTATAATGCTATAGTGTGTTGTAATTAATCTTGTTGTAATAGAAGGTTAACTATAATTAAAAATTGCGGGTAAAACGTAAAATATTAAAGAAATCTACTTTGTTAATCTTGTTGAAATGATTTTACTTGTCGTATCTAATAATCTTTGTTAAGATAGGCTGTATTATTAACTGGTGCACGCAAGCTTACCAACACGATTTTAAACCATAGCATATCAAAAATTGATGTAATTTCTCATGAATGTACAAGCAAATGTTGCTAATATTGAAATCTACAATTATGCAATAATATCGCGTTAAAATATCAATAAATGTATCTGTCTGGGCAGATGTACACATGCATGTATGCATAGGAATAAAAATATTTTATTATATTTTGTAGGTACATGCTTGATATTTTAATTTTTACCCTCTTCAAAAGAATGAAGCTTATTGTTTCTTTCTCTATTGTTACAAAAGGCTATTTTAAAAATCAATATTCATGGCGATAACGATAAACTTGTGTTTCAAATTAATAATCAAAACCATAATTTCTAGTAATACTTTATTTAGATGAATATGGTTTATTAGTAAACGTACATAACTTTAAATTGCATATTACAGCATGTATGTATTTGTATGTAGTATGTATGCATAGTACATAATAGTACAATTATAGTTATTAGATATAATAAAAATTGTTTTCTTCGACGTTTCTTGCATTTTTAAGCCATTATCAAACGTATAAATATGCTAAAAGAAAAAAATTACACACAGATTACAGAAATAATTAAATATTGAATAATTATATTAAATATACCAACACAGTGACATTAACTTCATTTGTAGCTTCTTTCAAGCAGATGACAAGCACGGCGATAAAAAGAAGGAAAACCGAATAAAATTTTAATATGCTTATGTTTTGGTAAATCTTGAATATAGTCCTATATAATTTCTTTTGTAATTTGACTTACAAATTTTCTCTTATTTATTTTTATACGTTGTTTGTCACTAATTCTAAGACTACTATAATAACACTCTCTTTAGCAAATATGTCGGTTGTGAACATTTGGCTATAGCTCTGTCAGTTGGGAATAGTAGCCTTATTGGTTGTGTGGTTTAGTTAACCTTTGATCATTGGAAGAAGCCAGTTAAGCGTAATACTTCCTAAAAATAACAAATATATTTTAATTATTAAACAGTGAGCTATTTGTAGTTAAATAATTTTCACAAACCAGCTAACCCGCTGGATACTTCTCTTGCCTCTATTAATGAGAGTCGGTTTAATACTTTTTTGTCGATTGGTTAATCATATCATTAAATTAATATTGTTCTACTCTGGTATTGTAACTACCGTTGAAGAAACTATCGTAACTCTAAACTAAATTAATTAACTCATGTGTGCAGAATGATATCTTGCTGATTGCGTCGAAGAGGAATATTGTCATTCTCGAAAAAAGAGATAAGAATAACCTTAGTGAATAACAACTGCTTCCAGCTTTCCAAGATTTTAGACAGGGTTTTGAAAATCAGCTTTCTAATTATTTTGAGTGACGAGGTCTGTTTTACATTTCCTGTTAACTTACACTGTGATGATACTCTCATTAGTGAGATTATTGATTACATTAATTTGCTTTATGAGAGGCACACATTGCTGATATTCCTTCACGGATTGAAATAAAACTTTCATAATGATTCCAAATAATTTTATTATTCGTTCCTGACAGCACTCAATCCGTTGCTACGATTCGATTTTAATTTAAAGATAATTTTAAATAATTACAGATTTTTTCAATTGTTTTTCGATAATTTTCCTAATGCGGCATACCAATTCAAATTTTGAATTTAAATACTTTTGACATATTATTATCAGCGTTGATAAGACGCTTTGACGACAATTTGAAAAAGTTTTACTTATTTACAAATTTTTGCGTAAACTAATTTTATTTCAACGTTGTATTTAATTGATTTATCGTGAAACATCAAGTTCTTTTCATCCCAGTTTTTGGGATTAATACTGACATTTTTGGAGTTTTCTTGTTTTTACCGGCTTAATTAATTACTTTTTGGAAAGTAGTCTGGTTTTCATTATTAAAGAATTAAATTCGTCCGTTTATATTTACATTGCTTAAAATTTATAAACCTCCCCAACAACATCTTTTGGCTCATCATTACTAATTTTGGATTACCACTACCTGCTTGGTATTATTTTAAACGTCTCACTACCGTTTACCGATTTAGCTTCTTTGGTGTCGTATTTCTTGATTGATTTATTTGCTATATATTGTTATTGGGGCCTTTTCCTGAACACATTTCTATTTAAGAATTTTTTACCTGGTCAATTTTGTTTTTTTGCAGCAGCTATATTTTCGCAGTTTATTTTTATTAGAGATAGAAAATTTTCTAAAAAAATTATTAAAGATAATTTATTCTAAAATGTTATTAAAGTGTCCAGTACAAGTAATTTAATTTTAGGCTAAAGATATAAGGATTTTTGAATTGTAAAGATTGAATTATAAATTAAATTGTTTGTTAAAATTGAATTATTTAACATCCCAATTGTGGATGTTTGCCGCTGGATCTAATATTGAAATGAAAAATTGGATCAGTAAAAGTCCCCTACTTACGTAGATTACACGCACCAACAACAATAGAATAACCCGCTCCACGACCAATCACAATTAAGTCATATTTTTTTCTGGAACATTTTAGCAACTTAAAATGGATTATTTCAGCAATTAATTCATTTTTTAAGTTTATCTTACTATAATCGATTTATTTTAATGTTATCTAACTCTGCAGTTTATTACCTATAATTTGCAGACCCCCAGGGTGACGCGGTTCTTTTTTAAAGGGTGCGCATCCGCATAAGAAAGGTGGTAAATATTAATATAGGCATGAAGCACATAAATAGACTTCAATAATTGCAAAATTAACAAAATTACAGTATTAGCAAAATGATAACCACCAGTATACAGTACTTATGAATTATTACTATTACAAATAATTTATTTAACACATTACAGCTGTTCTTAAATCCCTCCTGCAATTTTAATTAATTTGACAACTTGCACGCAGATGTTTTTCATCGGCAATAAACCTACAACATAGGTCGACTTCAACGGGCGACTGGTTAAAGTAGCAATTCTACCTAAAAGCAAATAATACGGAAAGCTATAGACAAGCTTAACTAGCTTTACTATTGTGAAACACATGAACCTGGTAGTGTTTAAAAATCATGCGGTAACAAGCAAAATTCCCAATATATAAATTATAGTAAGCTGAACTTGCTCTATCAGTAGTACAGCCTTTCAAGATTAATACTTCTTCCAAAAATAAGCTCACTTCAGTGATGGATCGACCAAATGGAATCGTCGAGATTGATAAAATATTACACACAATGCTATTAATATATAATTGAACGATGCTTTGGTCAGCGGGTATGTTAAATATAAATGTCAAATACAGATAGTAAATAGTTAAGCCTTTTTTACTATTTTTTCAGAAACACCCAAAACGAAAGAACAGATAAACGTTATTAAACGAACTTATGGTTTGGTGATGTAGGTCGTTGTTATCACTCGAGGAAGGTTGAATGAGTTTTCAAATTGCAGGTGCTGACTGCTGGTAAATGTTTAACCCTCCTGAGATGAACGATAAAGATGAAAGTGGCGTAGTTACAAATCGCACACACATCTGATCGCTTGCCTTTTGAAGTTGTAAGCAAAGCGACCTTTATAAAAATGTCCTTGCACGAATAACACTCGTTTCGGTTCATTAAATTTTGGTGAATTCTGTAAATATACTTTTCACCTGTATTCGCTTCGAAAAATTACGCTTTTCGATGGTTTTATTAATTTATTAATTATAACTGCTAGGAGGAAGCGGTTGTGCCCGCGTATGTCACTCCTAAAGTGGTTAGCTGATTTTCATGGTAATTATTTATATTATTAACCTTTTAAATTAATATTAATTCAAATTTTTAAAATTATAAGGTTAAATGAACAATAAAACGAAACATTATTTGTAAGCTTTCAGCAATGGTTACTGCTGTCATCAGACATTTAATAATAATTTTAATAATAATTTTCATGGTAGTGCATAAATATTTACGTAACTAGAAATTTATTGAACAATATTTAAGTTTTAAACATGTACATATACGAATAAATAACAAAATTTCATCAAAAGAAAGCTTGGTTTAAAAATTACTGTTGACTAAACTACTTACTCAGAAGAAAGATCCTTTTCTGTTATAAAAACAAAAAAATTTTAATTTTAAATTCTTAAATTTAAACCAGCAGATTTACCAGCAATTTAGACCAGCAGTATAGCGCAAAGCATGCACGGGTCGACTGCGAAGCGGTAAGTCGCGGTTCGAACTGCTGGCGCTAGATACACTGCTGTGATCAAAAGTCCAATATCGATCTGTGGACTATGGGGAAGGCAACGGAAACCACCCATGAATTACACTCCCAAGAAAAGTCATCTTGGCTTCGGCCAAGTTTATATTGGCTAACATCCGGTAACGGATAGGCACCTGAAGAAGAAGAAATTTTAAAAAATTTTAAAATTTTATAGAGTAGTAAAAGTTGAATAATTTGAATTTTGGTAATAATTAGAATCAAATATATTGCAATTTATTAATATTATTTAGTTAATGAATAAGAAGAGACGGTCTTGACCTAGTAAATAGTTATAGCGATTAACTACTGATGGAAAGGCACCCGGTTCGATCCCAGGAGGAGTTTAAAAATGAAAAATTTTCTTTCTGACTCTCTTTCTATCTATCACCGTCTCCCGTGCTTCGGAGGGCACGTAAAACCGGCGGTCCCCCTGAGTTGATAATTGCCAGTGTGAACAATGAAAAGGGTTCAGGCACATTTCCCAACCCGGACTTATCAACCGTGGGGTCTTAATGCTTAAACCTTTCTCTTAAAGAAAAAGGCTAAAGCCCAAAAGTGGGCGGATAAGCTGTAACGGAACGAATAAGACAGCAAAAAGTATATTATTTATTGACGATAAACATGATTTATTATAATTCTGTTTTTAAACTAAATTTTCTAAAATTTACTAAAACGAATAGCACTAATATTCTAGTATGCATGGTATTCATTATACTAATTATGTTTAAGTTAATAATTTGAATTAAATTTCATTCGAGTTAATTAGTGAGTTAATAATTAAATTTCATTGAATATAATAATACCGTTTTATAGTGTAAAAATTCATTATAACAATTAAACTATTAAAGCTTATTAAGTAAGTTTTTATTAAATTCTGCCAATGCATCTCCGTGGATTCTCAATTTAGTAAAATTGATTCAAGTATTAATTTAATAATATTAAAAGTTTAGTGAAATTTTAATTGATTTAGTGAATTTTTTCCATACTTAATTAATTAACTCATGATATTACAGATGTCTATTTCGTTATAATAAAATGTTCAAATATTCAAAAATTTCATTAAACTTGCAATATTAATTTTGAATTTTGATTAAAATCATTTTTCGGTGTTTTCATTACAACATAGTAATAATAGATAATTGTAAGTGTCAATCAAAGTTTAATAATTTTCTTAATTTTTTTTCTTAAAACGCAAAAGTTTAATTATTTTATTTTTTACTAAAATCATTTTATTGGTTAAATGTTTTATTTATCTGATGAGCTTGAATAAAAGCCAAACAAATCAATAACATATTTTGAAAACCTGTTTTAAAAAAATTATAGATAGCTTGCAATTATTGCTTTTAAAGCAAGCAATTGCGGTGTGCCAAGATAAGTTTTGGTTGTAAATACATAACATAGTACATAAATATTCGTACACATAAGTACACGAAGGAAAATAACGTGTGCAAGCAATGAAAAATATGCGTAGAAAATAAATTGTTTCGTAGTTTTCGTTCAAGGTATTTAAGTTATATTAATTTAATAGTTGCATGCTAGCATGTGTACTAAATATAATTTACATTTAATAAATTATTACATTTCGGTTGAAAAGAAAATCTTGTAATTCATAAAAAAATATTAACACCACATAAAATATAATTCGTAAATTTTTTATTTCGACATAGTACTTTTTCATTTGAAATTTGTGTGCTATGTGTCAAACCAAAAACTTGACGTTTTGATAAAGTCAACCGGGTTATTTCAGTAATTTCTAGATTTTTTGTTATGCTACTCTGTTATTATAATTCCATTATTTACCTACCATAACTAAATTTGCAGAACAGAAATAGATTTAAATTTCTTATGCAAATTTTAAATGTCACTTTTATATCCTAAATCATTTAAATTTATAGTTTCTTTTTTGTTTCTGTAATTATCATCATAATGAAGGACATTAAATGAAGTTCCAAAATGCGGAAAGTGTTAAAAATACTTTGCGTGTAACGATACCTCTTGGTGCTAATAATCCTCGACCGATCTAATCTGATGATAGAACTTGGACTGTTAAAGTTTGGGTATGTTTTAAAGATAAGATTGCAAGCAATTTAGAACCTAATTCATGCGGCGTGGATCATTACATTGTAACTTAATCTTGTGTGCTTACAGCAAACCAAATTTTCATCACGAACTATATATTCAACGTCTAAATTACATTGCGAGTCAAGCCAACTTAAGCAAAACTCATAACTTATCAATTATGAGGTTTTTAAAAACATTTCATTACAACTCTTTTATTAATGCTGGCATTTATAATATTTTAATTTCGACGTGTATAGATTTTTTATGAAGCCGTATCCAAATGACGCGAGTATACTATTTAATACCCCTCCCCATTTTTTGTATTAGCTGTTTTATTAATTTGCAGGTTAGCAAAAATACTAGAGTCCATCCTGGCGCCTCAGGTATATAAATACCAATTTGGCTTTTCTAAAGATATATAGAATTAATAAAAAATAAAATATAAATAACGATTTTCACACAAACACTAAATGATGACAACGGAGCATTGGTTTCAAACCTCAAGATTTCATGTAGATATAAATTATACAGTAAATTATTGCAACCACAGATTGTTCCTGTCCACCAGAAAGGATAAGCTAAGAAACCCCACAACGTCTGATATTCTAACACAGAATTTGCACTTGATTCTCAACCAACGGAAACAGCAGCAACTGCTTTTATCATAATGTAAATATGCGACAACTACACTAACAAGTAACTTAAACCTTGATGTGCAATGTTATTCTTACTCATCTGCCAATAATAAAAGCAAATAAGATATCTGCCAAGTAATATAATTCGAATTCTTATTTGTGGCAAAAATAACGCAAAATAATCGTGGTAACCACCAGTAGAATATGTTGATCAATTTCTCTTTTAGGTTATAATAAATTTAATATACTGCAAGAACTTGTTGTAATCCTTTGGGTTTGAGACGTTGGAATTGATAGTGTATTGGAAACAATACATAAGAGATTTTATTTCTATATTTCTGTAATACAATTCTATTTTAATACAACGTCGAACTTGTAACAGTTGTTTGGACAGAATATGCAATTGCAATTTTATACAATCATATTATTTATTATAATAAATAAGTCTATTCCGCATTTGATATTATGGTCATTGGTTAATCAAAATTCAATAAAATCTGTGAAAATTTTTTAAAGCAGCGATCTTACAAGGAGACCACCCGACCTTACCCTCACCGATTTGCTTGATTTTTGTTTTACGAGCAGGTTATGACTAGAAATGAAGCGGGCCAAAATATTAGAGCGCGATATTCACCCGTTGCCGAGAAAATCTACTTTGAAAATATCGTCTTTTTCATATTTTATGGGTACGGCTGAAGGGTCTAGTAATTTTCTTATTGGTATCTGTGGATATAGGGATAACAAAAAATACTATATATAAATTAAAATTATAATATATCAAGTTATACCTATATATCGTTTCGACAATGTCTGACTACAAATTCATGGAAACACTGGGCCCTTCGACAGTTGAAGAAATCGAAACCGATGAAGAATCTCTGTATAGTGAAATTTCTAGGAGGCGATTGAAAGATGCGATGGTGTATTGTCAGCAACTCCTTATTGCAAATAATTTAATGGCGCCAGAAGCTTCTGCGGTAATTAGTGAAGACGCTGTGGTAGTAGGAGAAGACATTTACCATTACATTATAACAACGTTAGGAGAAAAGCAATTGTGTCGGAGGACGAAATTTTGAAGAAGTAAAAGAAAATATGACCGAAGATTGTTCTCCAGAGAGAAAAGGATGAAAATAGAAAAATCGATAATATTCCACTAGATTACAAAATCAAGGTTTCTAATATTGCTAGGCAACATCCAAAGTGGAGCATTAAAACTCTTCAAAAAGGAGGATGTTCCCGTCTAAAAAGCTTTAAGGATTTGAAGAAATGGAGAAAACAAATTCAAAATGGTGGAACAAAATTTGATAAATTTTGGTTCTCTCTGGAGAACAATTTTCGGTCATATTTTCTTTTACTTCTTCAAAAATTTCGTCCTCCGACACAATTGCTTTTTCTCCTAACGTTGTTATAATGTAATGGTAAATGTCTTCTCCTACTACCACAGCGTCTTCACTAATTACCGCAGAAGCTTCTGGCGCCATTAAATTATTTGCAATAAGGAGTTGCTGACAATACACCATCGCATCTTTCAATCGCCTCCTAGAAATTTCACTATACAGAGATTCTTCATCGGTTTCGATTTCTTCAACTGTGGAAGGGCCCAGTGTTTCCATGAATTTGTAGTCAGACATTGTCGAAACGATATATAGGTATAACTTGATATATTATAATTTTAATTTATATATAGTATTTTTTGTTATCCCTATATCCACAGATACCAATAAGAAAATTACTAGACCCTTCAGCCGTACCCCATAAAATATGAAAAAAGACGATATTTTCAAAGTAGATTTTCTCGGCAACGGGTGAATATCGCGCTCTAATATTTTGGCCCGCTTCATTTCTAGTCATAACCTGCTCGTAAAACAAAAATCAAGCAAATCGGTGAGGGTAAGGTCGGTGGTCTCCTTGTTAGTTTCTCATCAGAACCTACAAAACCCGAAGAATTTTGGTCAGTGTCATAGTTACTACCTATTATTATTTTTTGATTCTTTTGATACAAAATCCTTAAATCGCCCAATTTCTGAATATCTGCTTATTAATTTGATTCAGATGTACCTGTTTTTATAGAATTGATACAATTAGCAATATCTTCTTTGGTTATTTGTTTATGGATATGTTCAGATTTCAGAAGACTACAATGTAATAATGTAGTTCAATTGAATTACCTCATATTATATTTATAAAATTACCTTGATATAATATACCATATCAATTTGTTATAAGTATGTATTATACGCCACCTGAAAAGTAATATTTTACAACTTTCTTAAAGCCACTTGGTAAGGTAAAGATGATTTTTTAGCAATAACTTGTGGTTGATATAACTTATACAAACATTAACTTTCTTTTTCATCTTTTTAGTCATGTTCATAGTTACCTCATTTTACAATACTTATTATTATTATTGTACATAAAAGAGTTGAGAACGTATCGTATAAACTCTATATAAAATTGAAACATATAAGTAATTGAAATAAATCAAAAAGAAGAACTGCAAGAGTTCACAAAGGCAGAGATCCCATCAATTCTTAAACGAAGTGACAGTCTGAGCCGCTACTACATCTTCCGGAAGACCATTCCAAACACCGAAAACTAGATTGGGCAGGAAGTGTTCCTGGCTGTAGTTTTGAAATTTTCACAAAGCAGCTTTAGACGGTGTCCGCGCAGTCAAATATTTAAGTTGAGGGTAATGAGTTACGACAAATCCAATGGAAACAGATAGCTTAGTGCTCGAAAAGTAATTATTAAATCTCCTCTCAACACCGATACCAGAGGAGTGTCAAATTAAGGATGCGTAAACGTTTCTCGTAAGATGGTCTATTGCTGTAAGAAAAGGCCATTCGTGTTGTTGGTCTCTGCATAGATTCAAAGATGTTTATGTCAAGTATTAACTCCGCACACCACTACCAAACTCAATATGGGGCCGAATGTAGGCTTCAAATAATTTCCTAACAACTGGAGGACTAGACTTCTCGAAGCACTTTGGAAGAAGATAAAGTATTGTTTATGATCTACTGCTGATTTTGCTAATATAACTCCACTACTCCACGTGAGATTATTAGTTATAATCACTCAAAGATCGGTGTGCAACTCGACAACTCTTAATTTCAAACCGCCAACCACTTCTTGGACCAGCAGTATAGCGCGAAGCATACACGGGGCGACTACAAAGCGGTAAGATTGTGGTTCAAACCCTGCTGGCGCTAGATACACTGCTGTGATCAAAAATTTCAATATCAATCTGTGGACTATGGGGAAGGCAACGAGAAACCACCTCATAAATTACACTCCCAAGAAAAGTCATCTTGGTTTTGGCCAAGTTTATGATCGCTAACATCCGGTAACGGTAGGCACCTGAAGAAGAGAAGAAGAACCACTTCTTACCAAGATGCATAGCAACGCATATATCAATATTTGGTGGAATCAAAAGCATAGAGTCGTGGTATCATCACTCTATTTAAATAATCTTGTAGAACATTATAAGAAGAGTTTGGATTGTTAGAAATCTTGGTGTCGTCGGCATTGGAAGAATAGGGAATGAAAGCAAGGATGGTAGATTAGCACAATAAATGATGAATAATAGTAAATCCTTAAGGCACGACATTAATAACAGGATCATCGCGAGAAAATGTCTGTTCAATTCTAACTCTAAAGGTTTGATCACTAAAAAACGCGGCCAACCATTCCAGCAATCTATCCCGAAAACCAAAATGAGTCAACTTCTTTAGAAGTCTTTGCTTAGGGACCTTATCAAAAGCTCTTAAAAAATCCAACTTAATAATGTCCACTGGGGTTTTACGATCAAGATTATAAGTCCAGTCATTAACACATGTTAGCAAGTTGGTTATTACTGAGCGACCCGGCAGGAATGCGTGCTGAGAAACAGGTATTAAATGGGTTTCAGTAAAAAACTTTATCATATCCTCTGAAGTAATGCTTTCCATCAACTATGTAGTTATTGGGGTAAGGCTTATTGGTCGATAATTGTCGGTATCAAGTTTGTTACCTTTTTTAAAGATGGTGATGACGAAAGCCAAACTCTAAATGTCCGGAAGTGCGGAGCTGGTAAATGAATTTTCCATAATCACCGATAGGGGCAAGGAAATACTATTTCGACATTTCAACAAACGAGCCAAAACGCAGTCTAAATCGGGAGATGTCTTACTCATTAGTTTATTAATACATTCTGCGATTTTATCAAGCGGAAAATTGATCATCGAGAGAGTTTTCTGGAGGCATGGACAATGTATCGGTGGGAGGGACCCATTGGGATCCAGTACGAAAGATGATACAAGTTTTTTACTTAGAAGATTAGCAGTTTCTAGATAATTCTCGCAGATAGTACCATCTGGTCGCAGTCGTGGGATAGTTACCATAGAAGATAATGACAATCTGACGTAGTTGTTGTAAAATTTCTTAGAATTGTCTCTCGGGATGAGATTTTTGACTTAGCCGGGTTTCCGTGAAGGTATTGATATTACTCATAATAGCTCCAGATACATTGATCGTGGCTATGAGAGATGCTAGGTTTGTATACAACAAAAGATAATCAAATATATTGCTGCCGTTTAGTTTTTTGCTACTGGAACTAGAGTTAAGTCTATTGACTACTTTACGAGTCGTAGTCGTATGATTAAACTTGGCACATTATATACGACATAAAACTGGTTACTGTTCATTTCTTGTAAACCATCCAAAACCTCCTCTATCCTAGTTCTTCTTCCTCAGCTTGCATTCGTCCACTCCTGAACATAAGTCTCTCTCAGTTTAACCCAAACCTCTCTTTAAAGGATTGGTTTGGTTCTCCTGAAAAAGTTTTGGCAGTTATATACGCCTCGCTTGCCAAACGTGTTGACATTTCATACCCCAGCGCGGATTCGAACCCAGGCGCGCAGCTTATGCCGGATTTCTTCTCTCATAGTTATCCTCAAGTTAGCGAACTTGAAGTAAAATTGCCGGAATAACCAATCAGACGATAACAAGACAAATAAATCAATCATCTGATTGGTTATTTCGTCAATTTAACCTGAAATTTGCCAACTTGAAGATAACTATAAGTGAAGAAATCGGACATTAGGCGCCAAGCCGCGACAGTCTGTCTCTATCCTAGTACTCTCCTAAATATTAATATTTTCACTTTTAATCCCCCTCCCTTTTATAGGTGATTGCTATTGGGTTAGGTAGTTAACCCTAATTTTAACCACCGCATGTATTTCTTCATACGTTTTACATTCTCTGTCTCATACTGCACGATTTGTATCTAAGTATACTCAAGTTGGGTTCCTCATTTGCAATTATACAATTGCTGCACTTTTTAATTTATGAGTATTTATGTTTTATATAAATTATTGACATAGATGAAAACTTTTAGTTTTATATGGAACTTGTATTAGTTATATAATAACGAAGGGCATTATAAATTTATGGTCGATTTATACTCATTATTTAACATTTAGCATTTTACAAACATGTAGTACCACTTAATATTAATTTATCATTTACGAAGATTAACAATAAGAATTGTGTATAACTATTTCTCTTCATTTAACATTTAGTATTTATCTACCCTATAATATAAAAAGGTAAGGGTTTTATGCAACGCTAAAATGTAACGCGCAGATACAACGCGCAGATGCATTTTATCCGATTATCCTGATGTATTATCCGATTAAATATTATCCGATAAATAAATATTATCGGATATTATCCGAGAAATGCATATATCTACCCTATAATATAAAAAGATCAAGCTGTATTATCTACCCTATAATATAAAAAGGTAAGGGTTTTATGCAACGCTAAAATGTAACGCGCAGATACAACGCGCAGATGCATTTTATCCGATTATCCGATGTATTATCCGATTAAATATTATCCGATAAATAAATATTATCGGATATTATCCGAGAAATGCATATATCTACCCTATAATATAAAAGATCAAGCTGTATTAAATTTCTATTAACGAAAAACATGGGATCATCTGATATTGAACATGCAAATTGGTTATTGAATATTGGCAATGGTAATATAAACGTATTAAAAGTACCGGATAACTGGGAATCTACAAATATAATTCATGATATCTACGGCAAGTCCATTTCTTCTAATGCCAATCTCTTCGACCGAATTATATTAGCTTGCCACAATGATGATGTTCACATTAAATAATAAAATTCTGAATTTAGTTGAGGGCGAGGTTCATACCTATTTAAGTGTAGATACAGCCAAACATCGAGGGCTCGATCAAACAGATGAAGACATTCAGTTGGAATATCCAGTCGAATATTTAAATTCGTTGAATTACCCTGGATTTCCGGTACACAAGTTACAACTCAAAATAGGAACTGTTGATATGCTAATTCGTAATCTAAGTATTAATAATGACCTCTGCAATGGTACGCGTCTACAAATTGATAAATTACATAAACATTCAATAGCTGGTAAGATTATGACTGGTGATCATATCGGCAATGTTATATTTATCCCCCGAATTAAATTGGATACAGGCGATACATCTGCAAGCAGATTACCATTTGTACTGCATAGACGACAATTTCCGATAGTGTTGGCATTCGCTATTACTATAAATAAGTCTCAAGGGCAGAGCTTTGACAAAGTTGGTATTTATATCGATAGGCCTTTGTTTAGTCATGGACAGTTATATGTGGCGTTATCAAGATGTCGAGTAAAGAATGGCATAAAAATTCAAAGTACAAGCAATATAACAAATGTCGTATGGAAAGAAGTTTTGTAACTCGAAGGTTTATTCCTTTATATGGAAAGGTTATCCACTAGACTTCTATTAAACTACAAAAGGACAGCCAATCAACGAAAAAAAACAAATCACGAAAAGTAAATTTTCCCATACGCCAGAAAGACGCAATGCAAGCATGACACGTTAGAACCAATCAGGATAACCAAAACAAGATCCAACACTGAAGCGTTGCCGTTGGATCAACCTCACAAAAACCGAAATTATACCAAAGACGATCCTGTACAAGACTTAATCACAGCACTTGACACCGGCGAACAACACTTCGCTTTTTCTATATTGGTATTTTGTTTCTTTATTTTTGTTTAATTAATAAAGAAATTTCAAATCTACCCTATAATATAAAAAGGTAAGGGTTTTATGCAACGCTAAAATGTAACGCGCAGATACAACGCGCAGATGCATTTTATCCGATTATCCGATGTATTATCCGATTAAATATTATCCGATAAATAAATATTATCGGATATTATCCGAGAAATGCATATATCTACCCTATAATATAAAAAGATCAAGCTGTATTAAATTTCTATTAACGAAAACATGGGATCATCTGATATTGAACATGCAAATTGGTTATTGAATATTGGCAATGGTAATATAAACGTATTAAAAGTACCGGATAACTGGGAATCTACAAATATAATTCATGATATCTACGGCAAGTCCATTTCTTCTAATGCCAATCTCTTCGACCGAATTATATTAGCTTGCCACAATGATGATGTTCGCACATTAAATAATAAAATTCTGAATTTAGTTGAGGGCGAGGTTCATACCTATTTAAGTGTAGATACAGCCAAACATCGAGGGCTCGATCAAACAGATGAAGACATTTAGTTGGAATATCCAGTTGAATATTTAAATTCGTTGAATTACCCTGGATTTTCGGTACACAAGTTACAACTCAAAATAGGAACTGTTGTTATGCTAATTCGTAATCTAAGTATTAATAATGACCTCTGCAATGGTACGCGTCTACAAATTGATAAATTACATAAACATTCAATAGCTGGTAAGATTATGACTGGTGATCATATCGGCAATGTTATATTTATCCCCCGAATTAAATTGGATGCAGGCGATACATCTGCAAGCAGATTACCATTTGTACTGCATAGACGACAATTTCCGATAGTGTTGGCATTCGCTATTACTGTAAATAAGTCTCAAGGGCAGAGCTTTGACAAAGTTGGTATTTATATCGATAGGCCTTTGTTTAGTCATGGATAGTTATATGTGGCGTTATCAAGATGTCGAGTAAAGAATGGCATAAAATTCAAAGTACAAGCAATATAACAAATGTCGTATGGAAAGAAGTTTTGTAACTCGAAGGTTTATTCCTTTATATGGAAAGGTTATTCACTAGACTTCTATTAAACTACAAAAGGACAGCCAATCAACGAAAAAAGAAACAAATCACGAAAAGTAAATTTTCCCATACGCCAGAAAGACGCAATGCAAGCATGACACGTTAGAACCAATCAGGATAACCAAAACAAGATCCAACACTGAAGCGTTGCCGTTGGATCAACCTCACAAAAACCGAAATTATACCAAAGACGATCCTGTACAAGACTTAATCACAGCACTTGACACCGGCGAACAACACTTCGCTTTTTTCTATGTTGGTATTTTGTTTCTTTATTTTTTGTTTAATTAATAAAGAAATTTCAAAAGGTGGCATGGATGGCGACATCTGCGGTGAAAGTCAGTAGTAGGTGATGTTTGCTGAATATGGTTGATTTATGATTCAACAAAATAATGTCGTAAGGAAAGAAGTTTTATAACTTGAAGGATTTTTCATTTATATACAATTACACGCGGGCAAAACGTGAGCGGCTCAAATGCAAATTGGCCCGCGAAGCGGTCAGGGGTTGGGCCGCGTAGGCCAGTGGGCGGAGCCCCTAGTAATTTATAAGATAGTGAACTTTATCTAACATTAGAATTAAAATTTTTTTTTACTGCGCATGACCAACAATAACAGCTGATTATATTTTGAATATAATCAGAATATAATCAAAGAATGTTGTTGTTAACAGCAACAAAGAGTAGCACTTCGTTACCATAATAACATTTTTAATTTTGCCATGCTACAAATCAAATTATGAATTTTATACAAACAAAATATATTGGGGACGGGTAAGGAACCCGTCATTCGATTTTGACTATTTTTAAAGTGGATTATGAAAGATGGGGATCAAATTAAAGTATAAAAAAAATTTTAATTTGCGGACGGCTTACACGTTTTTGGAAAAAACGGCTTTAAAAATTTATTAAAATGCAATTTACTCATTGGCTCTTTTGAACTGTAACCCCGCCCATTGAAATTAAAATAGGTTGTGGCGACAGTAAAGATACCAGAATCTCGGTTTTATAAGGGTCTAATTAATTAATAAAAAAATAAAATTTGTGATCGGACAACAAATTTCGGAAAAATTCACTTTTTGAGCTTCGCTCCGGGCGCTACAAGCGGTTTTGATAAGCGCTTTACTTACTAAAAACATCCCCCAAGACGATCTTACTCGAAAAGCGGGGATGTTGACGCGATGGATATCAGGAAGTCACAGGTATAGGTCACTGTCAACTCAGGTGCAGCACGCGGACTGGTGATAGAATGACCACTCTAATGACGTAATACCTCGCAATAATTCACTTACATGTGCCTTATTAGAAGTCTGACTAAATTCATCCTCATTTTAAATAATTTGTATTTTTATGCTCTTTCGTTTGGTTGAACCATTTTTATAAAAAAAAGTGTACCTTCGAAGATGGATTTTTAACCTCGACCCAATATATTAACAAATACTTATGCCAAATGTTACAAAGCTATCACAACAGCGTACAAAACTCTTAAATGTTAAATCAGCTAAGAATACATCGAGCTCTTTAATGTTAAATGTACATGTCAATTCTTTAATGTTAAGTGATAAATGCTAAATGTTAAATGATGAGTATAAATCGACCATCAATTGTTTATTTTGAGCTTCTGGCACAATTTAAATAGTTGTCGCTCGAAATCGTAGCTTGTGAGAAACGTTTTTAAAAATATGAAAAAAGAATCTTTTGGTCCCTAACTGTTAAAGTAATTTGAGATATTACTGAAAGGGTTTACTATTAGTCAAGCGTAATTACAAATAGCTGAGAAAATTCCTTGCAGGTACGTAAATATTTTGATAGGGTCTCTCTAAAAATTGCATATCGTACTATCCTGTGCAGAAATTGTAAATACATTTATACAATTTAAAACAATATGCATATAAAAACAGCTTTGTGTGCCTTAGGATAGTTTCTGCTCTAATATATTCATTTGTTCTGAGGCTGCATTGAAATATTTTTCCAAAAATGTTTATTTGATATTTATTCATATTTATTTTATCAATTTTTTGTTATTCTTAAGTAATTATAATATCAGAAAAGTAGGTATATTTTATGGTTTGTTGAACAAATACTCGATAAAAAAAATAAAGCATAATATTGTGAATAATATATAGCATCCATAACCTGCTATAAAATTGGGTCGCTGATGCATTAAATTGGTAGGTCAGGATGATATGTTAAAGAAGTTTTTTTGTTGAAATATTAAAGACAGCGAACGTTAAATCAAAAGTTTAATGTAATAAAATTTGGTACCAATTTTATTTTAAAAAGGAATTATTAAATTTGATTTAATATTTCGCTTAAATAAAATTTAAGATTAAAATATGTAAATTTGAGTATCTACCTACCCACACTTAGAATAACAAAATAACAGCTTGTAATTTAATACCGATGTTTTAGTAAATTTGTAAACTGAAACAATTGCTATGTAAAATTGTTTGTAAGTAATAACAATAGCAGAGAGCAAACATATTTTGAAAATTGGCCTTCGGGTTCATTAGTTGGATTTATATTTAGATAGCGTTTATCGATTCTACCAACCCAATTCATACCGCATCATTAATTCTGAATCTTATACAAATTCGATAATAAAATTAGAAACGTCTTGTTACATTTTTTAATATCGATTACTGTGAATACAAAAAAGTTTCAATTAGTTGACGAGAGAGGTTGTAAGAGAACGCCCAGTTGTTCTCTAATGAGATTGTGCTTCCTTCTCTTCAACCCTTAATATTCTTCCGCTCCCGCTTTGAATTTCACATTTGTCTTACCGAAACGAATTAAGTATTTCTTGTTACAATTAGAAGATTTACAAAATGGTTCGTAATTGCCACTACTTAATATGATATTTTTTCATTTAATGTAATTACTATTTAGTACTAATTAAATCTTTATTTAAGGACGGATTTTCCACGACTTGAATGTTAATATATTATTTAAGTGCTTGTATTTTACATGTTCAAAAATTTCAAAATTAAATGCTATAAATTAATCCTATAGTTACGTGTGCTTTCATAACGTCTTCGCAAACCTACTACTGGTTCTTTATTAAAACTCATCTCGGCTTGTTGAGATTCTAAGTAGCACTTGGAGCTACAAACAGAGGCATAGGTACCATACAACGTGCTTCAATGTACAAATCGTGAAACTACGTAATGAAATGTTTCCGGTTTGACACATTCTCAAGAGCACTTTTGTGTATATCAGAAATGTAAACTTAAGCATGAAAGCATTTTTGAATTAGGTTCAAAGTTGTAAAATTTGCTTAAATTGCTTTCCAACTTTTAGAAATAAATTGATTTTAACTGCATCCGTAATAGACGATTCTCAAAAGAAAACTCTTGCCATTATCTACTACATCTAAACTCAAATAGAAAATAATATTTGCTGTACTACGTATAATGAAAACCAATTTCGCTAGTAGTTACTACATTTTCTTTGTAAATTCAAAACTCGAAAACAGCTGACTTCTGGAAAAACTCATCAACATTTGTATGAGTAGAAAGTTATAGTATGTGACGTGACGAGATTCTCTAATTTTACTTTTTGTTTAGGTTTATTTTATTCACAGCACTGGCTTGGTGTGATCACTAGTTGAGTTACCAATTCCGAATTCGAATCACGAAATTTCTTAGAATTTAAAAATAACCCTAATTATTTTAAAAATTACTAAAAAGTAACAAATTGAGAAATTTATTTTGTCCGATAAATAATATTAACCAATATTTTAAACCAACCACATCTATAATAAAGTTATGTTATGTTTACTCCTAAAAGTTACAACATATTTTTTAACGAATTTCTAAAATTAAACTTGACAAAATTAACTACCTAATTAAATAATAATATTGAAATTAATTTAAGCTGTCGACTCTAATATTTTTTCCTGCGGCAGATGTTTCTTATGGTTTGTTAATTTTTTAAAATTTAATTTAAATTTTTTTAGGAGCATAAATAAATATGTAGCTCCATGGATTCATCATCTCGTGCATTGTATCACCCTGTTTTGTATAAACGCATAAAAATTTCAGCGTCGTGTCTACAGTAAGATAAGGTACCCTTTTGTTATTTGGATATCTATCATTTCAAAAATAATACAAATTATCTTTTAAATTGTAAAATAATCCTTTTATTTCTAGCTCTTTGATTTTGAAAATTTAATATTAAACTGACTATTTCTAATTCTAATGCGATGCTTGACCCTAAAATACCAAAGTATACATGTACGTAAAATTATTTCAAGAGCCTTAAGCATGATTAAGTCAAAAGCTAATAATGCGTCTGGCATGGTTTACTTTCTCGCCAAATTCAAACAAAACTAATCTTAAAGCTCTTACCACGGTTGTATCTACTTAGCTCAGTAGAGGGTTCTTTGATATAGACTTGAGATTTAGGAATACACTGAAAAAAATTAAAGCTCAACAGAAATACATTAGCATGTTATTGAATTCGATTTAAAAATTAGACCTTATAAAGGTATATTCTCTTATATTCGGTAATGTAATGTCCGATTTATTCCGATTCTAATTAAAATCCTAAATCTAATTAAATTCTTGAAGACTAAGCACAGTAAAAAGTAAACCTGCATGGCATGGAGAAATTTAATTAAATTTTGAAATATATATAATTAGCGTAGTTTGCGTACTATTAAATAATTTACGTCGTACTTGTCAGCAGAAGTCCATATTTCGCCAATTGTTTGCAAGCATGAATCGCCATTAAAAATTAATTTTACTATCTTATTGCTGAACGACGGTTATGATCTGGAAGTGCGAACAATCCCGGGTTTATTCAAGACGCCTCTTAAATTGATCCTAGATCTATTTTTTAAAGGTTGTTTTTTAAATTTCTAGGTACAATATCAATTTTATAAAAATACGAACCAACTAATCGCCAAACTTGATCCACCGATTGCAGTGATCCGAGAATTAACTTCTGTTATAAAACTAGCCCTTAATTAGTTTTCATTTATAAACTATAGGAGAGTGTCTATGCCGATTGCGTGACTAAATTATCAACAATGCAGATCAAGAAATTCTACAATAATGCAAAAATGTACTATGCTTTGAACTATAGTAGTTAGCGACATCTGTTGAATTAAATGAGGTGTTAAATAAAAAATAAAGTAAATTCCGCTCTGAGCGGAATTTTTAATTTTTCAATAAAAATGTAACGGGCCCAGCATTTTCAAAATAAATCACAGCATTCGCCAGGACTTCACGAGCACTTCCAAATGACATTTAAAAAAATAAGAAATTCTAAAATTGTTAGGCTGCGTCAAGTTAGCCTACCTTCCGCGGAGTTTTTTGATTTCTCGATAAAAATGTAACGGGCACAGCACTTTCAAAATAAATTACAACACTTTACGAGCACTTCCAAATGACATTTAATAAAATAAAAATTCTAAAGTTGTCGGTTAACTTGACAGACCCAACAATCCCTAATGTTAAAGTTCCGAGTTTTATTATAACCATCTCCGTGCTTTGGAGAGCAATTAAAACCGGCAGACGCCGAATTACTCGAATTTTCAATAAAAGCCATCCTGAAAAAATGCAAGCCACCAGTTTGTAATTAAGTTACTACGAAAGGAAACCAGTGCCCCATGCAACAAAATTAATAATCAATGCAGAATTTTACACTAAGTCATTTTTCTGCGAATCATAGTACCTCCATTCGAAAGGTTGCTAAGTTAACAAACATTTCAAATGGTTCCATACATATGGTGCTAAAAGTCAATAAATTTTTTTTTAGAAAATTCAGATTCATCAACAACTTAGCGAAGAAAAATTTAAAAGAATAATCGAGTTTTCCGAATTGATGTTCCAGAGAATTCAAGATAACCCAAATTTGGTAAAAAATATTTGTTTTAGCTACGAATTAAGTTTCTTCTTGAACGAATTTGTCAGCAAACACAATTCCAGGTACTGGAACAAAAATAATCCAAGGGTGTTTCAAGAAGATCATACCGAGTATTCTCAAAAGGTCAAAGTTTGGGCTGATGTACTTGGAAATTACATTATTGTGCCAATCGTTATTGAACGACACCTCATAGGGCAATACGTATAATAGTAAATAAAATTGTTCCACTTATCGATCAATCTTTAGAAAATCAAGTTAATTAAGAAGAAAATGTACATTTTCAACAAGACAGAAGCACCCTACATTGCGCATTAAATGTGCGACAATGGTTAAATGAAAATTTTCTTAGAATGACCGACAGATCCTCCAATTTAACGCCGTTTAATTTTTACTCTGGGGGGGGGGTAAAAACGGTAGTTTTTTAAACTCCTCCCAAAATGAGAGCTTAAAATCACAAAATTAAATTTTAAATTGCAAGATATTAAGTTGATTATATTAAATTAAAATTTTCAAAATTAATTGGTTAAATAAGCAATAAAACAAAATTATTTGTGAGCTTTATTAAACGTCTGATAACAGCAGTAACCATTGCTGAAAGCTCACGAATAATTTCGCTTTATTGTAAACATCTGATGACAGCAGTCAGTAACCATTGCTGAAAGCTCACGAATAATTTCGCTTTATTGTTTATTTAACCAATTAATTTAAAAAATTTTAATCTAATATTAATTTCAGAGATAATATATGTTATAATTTCAATAAGTTGATTAGAATTAAACAATATTAAGTCCGATAACAAATTTATTATTAATTTTTAAGTTATATTCTCAATACGAAATCGTAATTGCAAAAAATAATAATTCAGGTTCTTTTATTTACAATAGATAAGTATCTGTTTAAAAAATACGATCGTTTAAAATCTTCAAATTGTTGTTCTGTAAAAAATTTTTGATTTTGAGTTTGACTCTGCAGGAGGTCCAGAGAGTATTTTTCTAAGTATTTTTTAAAAAATGATTATAAGCAATGCTGAGATTATATACAATTATTTATTAACATGTAAAATTTGTTTCAAGAGTGATTATAATGTATATTTTAACAAATTCAAAATATACATAATCATCTAGACTAAAAATTTCTTTAAAATATTTACTCATTTATAAATTCACTTCCCTTGAAATTCATTCATAAAAAGTATAATATTTTATTGTACGACCCGAAAATTTCCATAAAATATCTATCAGCAAATTTGAACAGCAGCTTGATATTTTCTTAAACAGTACCAACAACAGCATTATGCAGGAAATGTTAAATCAATATTAATGAACCAATATCAACAACTTGGGTAAATAGAAACTATTCCAGGTAACATTAAATTCTTAGCAGGAGTTGCTAGACCAAGCCAAGAAATTTCTACCAAAATGAACAAAGACACAGTATGGTCAGAATGGTTCAGAAAATTTTATAATTTATTTCATAGTAGAAAAATGGAAACATACAAAATATAATAACTCTTGGAACTTAATAATTAAGACCAAAATTGCAGAGATATTAAAAATCAATTTTGGATTGGCTCATTCTTATCCTAATCCTGATTTTTAATGAAAAAATCAAAAACAATAAGCACTCTTACTTTAATATACATAATAATATAAAATATATTACGTTAAGGATCATTTATTACCAACCTAATCGGATAAAATATAATACAGAGGTAACGAATTCTACGCTTTGCGGCTGAAGACCGCACAAGCACCTCAACACGGACTAGTTTATATATAGGGATTGCATGTATGTTTTATACGAACCGGGAATTGTATATTTTCGTTATTCAGCAACCTGTAATAATACATTAAAATGTTAAAGCAAATAAATGAGTATTTAAATACAAACAAACTAAATAAACCCAAACATTAAATGAACTAAACAGTAAATTGATTAACCATACCAAGTTTAACACTTCATCTGTGATTTAAAATAGTTTGATTGTTCTCTAGTGAATTATATTTATTCACAAAAGCATTGCTTAGCAAATAGAACAAATAAAACAGTTTAATTTAAACGAAGTTTTAGAAAATTTAATTTAGAAATACAAAAGCATTTTAACCTAAGTAATCAAAGTAGTCAAGTTTCATATATCTTAAAGTAACAGAGTTTATATAAGAGGTTTCACAAGAGGGAAAACGGGATAGATAAAAGCGCATCACCGATGTCTAGTGACATCCATACTTTACCGAGATACATTTCTGACGACAATTTTTTTACCTTTAATGCCTTTTTGATTGATCGAAAATTTTCAAATCAATATAGGTACGCTGAAACTAATACGAAAGTGACCCTTAAATGTTAACAATTTTTATAATGGACAAACAAACAAAAAATCGAAAGAGATGGAATAGTAACATGATCACATATAATTTAATAATTTCATAAGATAAATTAAGATGTTTGGCGACGACCTCGAAAAACTTGTTAAAAGATAAACTAGGCAATTGGGATCTAAGTTACTTCTTCTGCTTATGATAATAATCTCTCCGCATTTCGCAGTGAATTTTTATGTCCTAATTGGACATCAAAATTAATCTCATTTTTTGACTTACTTCAAAGAATGCAATTATCTAAATTGAAGTTGGGCAGTCTTACATTCAGTAATATTTAAATGTTCCGTCGTTCAAATGCAATTTAATTAATTGTAACAAGCCAAAGTTTTAAAGTAATTTATGTGATGCTTACTAAGTTTTGCATAAAAAATCTAATTAAATGCTTGATAAATTTTATTAAACGTATAAAATTAACTTGTTGATAAAGATCCTATATCGCTAAACCAAATAATGAGGATTATAGTCGTTCGGCTGCAGGAAACTTTCAAGTTACCTTTAGAAACTTTTCCTAGCAATTAGGTTTCCAAGTTTGTGTACCAAATTATCAATGGCAAAATTCATCCAATAGAGGTGTAAAGCTCTGCAGAATTAAGTTATTTATGGTGACCCAATAATAGTCGGAATAATTCGATTGATATAATTGTTTTCAACAAATATACACAAATCTTATAACAGACTGTTTAATTCTGTTTAATCCAATTTAAACAACTTTGTTGCATTGGACATAGTGCAAATTAACTTTAATTTGAAATCGATATTGGTCTCGGTTTAACTTTGGCAATAAACCCAAATCGTAAATAATTTATACATTCCGAAGTTACTTATTTTTGATCGTTTGTTATTAAAAAAAAAACACTAATTTCAATTAAATTATACTTACATTTTAATGAATTATTAAACAACCAACATAGTAGATATAGTATGTAGGTTGGTAATAGTTTATTCACATTTGCATTGCATTCATAATTACTAATAATATGTTTACATTACATATTTATTAAAAGCAAAGTTTCACTGCAACTTCTTAATCGCCACAAAATAAAGAAAAATGTATGGGTTAAAACAAAAGTTTTATTGTAGGTAAGCTATTAGTATTGCTCGATTAAACTTAAAATATGAACTTCTATAGTGCCTTTAATAGAAACATAAATTCCAACTTTTGAGTGTATAAATTACTTTTATTGTTGGGTCTCACATTTCTCTAAAAAATCTTAAAAATTATATTCAATAAAAAATTTCCACCACCGAGAATGGGCAGAGTTAAATAAAATTTTAAATTCTGTTGAAATAAAAAGAAAATTAAAATATTTTGCGCTATTAACAATTTTAATTTATATTCTATTATTCTAGAGGGTACAAAAAACGCTTTCTTGGAAAGTAAGAAAATTCTACCAAGTCTTATTTGAATATATTCATCTTATGTACCTGAATATGAATAGAAAATTGTTTTATCCATTTTCGTCATTTTTGCTACTACGTACATGAAAATTTGTTCTTCAAAAAAGTTGTTTATAATTATAAGTCCCTCTAGGATAATGGTAAAGTACCCAGAACTAAATTCGTTACATTAACGCTAGGTATAGTGTTAAACGTATTATAAGATAAAAGTGAAACAAACATCTACCTTACTGATTATATTATCGCTATTCCATCTGTCTTATGTGTTGGTTTATTGGCCTTTGTCAGTATATTAAGTAATTTTCTGTTCAAGACAGATTATAATTCTCAATACTTCGGAACAATCTTCTAAAGCTAAGCAGTGGGTCACAGCCAGATAGTCAATACAAAACTATGTGCACAATCTAAAAATTCTATACCAATTAATTGTTATTTGACTATTGCATACGTTTGCACATATTATGTACTTGCATACAAATATGCACATGAACCAATTACCGGAAACTAAAATATCGGTATGTGCTTTTGCATTATAGCGTTTTTCTTCATTGAAAATAGAAATTAAAATTCACTAATATAATATAAATTATATAATATATGAATATATTGTAATGTCACGATTACATATATTCCAGATTTAGTCACTTCATGACAATTTTTGTATTAAGTAAGCCTTCAGCAAGAGTCGGAAAAGTTTGTAAAATTAAAATTCAATTTTTTGAAATCAAAAGGTAACGTAACTTTCCAGGAATTGTTCTCAGGTTATTTTCATTACGACATTTTTAGAAAATACAATTTAATTTATCAATGGACGGCCAAAATTGCATTGTTGGTTTGTTTCCGCAAAGCAGTAAATGGACTCTCACATCATAAAATTTCCATTGTTAGGAAAATATGAAAATTCAAGTGTTTAATTGTAAGCTTTTGTAAATATTTAGTTTTAATTTAGATAAGTAAGTTGAGTTTGCAAAGACGATTAGTGCTACAGGTAGATAACCAATATTTCGGGTTAATCAAAGTGTCGCGACTCGGTTTAAACAACTTTGGCGATCGTGATTTATGAAAAAGTGAAACGGCCAGCGAATCGAGTAACAACGCATTTATGCCCAAAAACTTCAAAGTAGACAGTAATTTAGCAATAAAATCATCAGTTAAAAAAAATAGCAACAATCTAATAATTAAAATTTAAGGAAAAATTCAAGTTTCGCCACATGTCAATTCCGCGGGAGAATAAGTTACCGTTATTTTTGGCTAAATTCGTATTGGTTGTTCATATTATGGCGTGTTTTGGAAATCAGTAGTAGGAGGCCGACAGAAATTAAGATTAAGGGAGCATTTTTGCAAAATTTTAAAAAAGTGAATTTGAACAGCTCAAAGCAAGAAGACGCAGAATACGAACGATGACCAGTAATTGTAAAGTAATATAAAAGTGCAATATAAATTAAAAAGTTAGTAAAAGTGCATTATAAAGTTGCAATAGTAGTTGCAATGTTCTTGAAAAGAATATAGACATTTGATCAAATCGTGAAAACGTCGGCGAGCTCAACGAATAAGGTTTTTCATTTTTCATTAGTTTTAAATAGTTTGTAAAAATTTTGTTATTAGTTGTTTGACTATTAGACTTATTGTTAGTATGAATCATCCTGTAGGTGATAAGTTTTTAAATGCATGGTAAATTTAATGTACTGACCATTAACGTTATTTAGGCGAAGTTAAATAGATGGTGCCTAAGTCAATTGACTCAAAACAATTATTGTTTGTTTTATCAACATGTTATCAACGATCACTACAATTTGGCTTCACCAACGAGGTTTATATTTACATTCATTTAGTTTGATTTAGCTTCACGGTTTTATAAATTATTAAAAGTTTACTACAATACATTTAATTTTTCGATTCCTAGGCTAATTATCTAGCCTCTAAACTTCTAATGATTAATAATACTAAATATATGCTGTCACGTACTTTTTGAAGAAAAAGTAAGCACTTATATAAATATGTATTTATTATTTCCGATCAGTTTTGTTGAGTGTTTATTTACGAGTTTAAAACTAAAACAATTAAAATTATAAAAAATTACGAAAACAATTACTGATTATTGTATTTTGAATTGTGTGTTACAAGAATTCGTAAATTTTTGTAAAATGGTCAATTAGAAAATCAATTTTAAAAAACATGCAGGAAAACATCCAAAATAATTTAATAAATGCTATTAAAAATTGTTCTGAAGATCGGTATTTAACAAAAGAACTTGAGAAATAAGAGAACCAGTCTGAGATCTCAACCATTTTCCGTAACGAAAGTTCTGTTCTTTTAGAATCGCGATTTTTGTAGAAAATTCTCAATTTGTATTGGCATCAAAATCTAAACTTTCCCATTTAGTTTAGTTTTCGTTAGGCATTCTGGTTTGGTTCTCTTTTCTATTTATTAGACAAAAGTAAAATTTAATTAAATCTTTACATCGTGTCAGTAACGTATTAACTGCTTTCGATGTAAACTAAAATCAATAAGTCCAGAAACAAATGTCTTTTAATCAGGCACAAAAACATAGTACTTAAGATTTAAGAATTGAAGGTAAATAAATGGCTAATTAGACACTCCCCGATCTTAGCTACTAAGGACAAAAGCCTCATCAGAACTGGGGACGGGTTATTGAAACCAAAATCAAAATATAATTTTACTTGTTGAATCTAGTGATGCTAATTTAGCGAAACCAATTATCTAAATAAATATTTTATATAAGCAAAAACGTATTTATTTGATTAATATTATTATGCTAAATTTTTATACATAATTTTGAAAGAAATAATTTTCAGTTGTACTAAAATGGCAAGCGATTAAAAAAGTTGTCCTATTTATTTTTGAATATGAAGTCACCAATATCTGATTTTAGCCAAAAACCTAGCTTACGATAAAAAGAAGTGAATGTTGTATAGTCATCCACAAAAAGATGATTGATGACATTAAGAAGCTAACAGTTATCTTCCTTAAAAAGTTAATATTGTAAAATTTTATAAAGAAAATTTAATTAGCCGTTGAAAGAGATTTGAAAATTGATGAAATAAAACATAAAAACAATTGATGTAAATTTACTATACAATAACAGTCTTCCTCATCCTGAGCTCCTTATCTTTCTTTGATAGATACTTATTTTTTCATCACTAATATCTCTAACTCCAAAACAAGTTAAGCTCTAGCTTAAATAGGGAAAAGAAAGTGCCTATCAAAGTATTATATTTAACTTCAAATGTTAAGGTATTTTGTATTTTTTTAATTACAATTTTGTATATTTTCATTCTTTAAATGCATTATTAGCAGAGTCCGAAAATCTGGATGCCTAGTGCCTCGCAAAATATAGATTAAGAATAAAAAATGCATTCATTTCAACAGAATCATAAGAACGCATATTTTAATACTTTTTTTAATATAATTCAATAACTTACTTATTTGCTAATTGCAATTTGCAAATGACCCTAAAATTATCAATTTCTTAAGGAATAGCATTATAGGTTGGCAAAAAAAGGTTTTTATTCTTGAAAACATTAGATATTGTTTTTACTAATAAAATAAAAGACACTTTTTACGTAATATCCAAAATTATCTTCTTGCTGAAGTTTAAGATATTAAATAATTGTAGCATTTCATCAAAAAGCCTTTGCTGTCCGATCTCAATGAAAACTTTCTAAATTTTAGTCTTTCAAACTTTCATTTTAGGTTTGTTAGAAATTACATAAATCTTACGCCTTTTTACAAAATCTTAGTATGATTTCTCTGAATTGTCAATGAAAATTTAAAATATAAAACTTTTAAAATCACTATTTTTAAAGTATATTCTTTGCGATTAATTCCCATCGGGAGAGCCAGCTGTAGATTATTCAGTAATGCTGATAATTTTTTATTTATAATCTTAAATTATTATCAATCATTCAATGAGCTGATTTGTTAACTTTGGTGGTTTTCCTTTTTAGCCAATGACAAACCAATAATATGGCCTTTTATATTTTCGATGTTAAGGCGGAGTAGCTTTATTCTTCTACAAACACTGCTTTTCAGAGAGCGTGGGTAATCATTAAAAAAATGTTTATGGCCTTGTTTTTTGCTAATAAATATATGCTTTTTGATGTATTTTACAGTACTTGGCTAAGAGAAAAGTATTCAGCTGGTACCAGGCTTGAAAACAGCTAGATAAACGGAGGTTTTTATTCTAGACTAAAGAAAAAAAATTAAATAAAAATAATATACGAGTACGGTGAAAGCGCCTCTTTCAGACTATAAAACTCAAAAAAATATCAAAAAATATTAATACTAAAGATGTTATTAAAATAAATAAGGATAACAATACTATGGCTACTTTTAGGACTTAAGGTCGTTTAATTACTTTGAAGTAAGATGTCAATAGTAACTACTGTCTGCTGGTAATAGCGTTAATTGCAAAAGTGTTTGATAATTAATGCAAAGCTTATTGATGTCAGATAAAAGCTAGTAATGTTAACAAACGGCGACTTACCCAGTGTTTGATGATAAATCGATTGCAGAAAATAATCGCCTGGACAGTTAGGGCTGAACGGCGAATCCTTGGCAGAGCTCTAATTCAGATCTTAAGTCAGGTGTCGATAATTATTGATATAAATTACTGCAATAGCAAGCACACATAAGCAAACAAAACCAACTATGCGTTTTAATGAGATCGCCTATTGACGCCATTGTTAAAATTAAATAACAATAATATTATAAATAACTATAACGACATTCGTTACGTTACACAGCTTACCACTTTTACATTATCTAAAAAAGTTTAAACTTGTAGCCATCTTAATCAATATTAAATTATTTGGGCTCCTAAAGATTTCCATGCCAATAAGTATCGCAATTTGTTAAAATCAATTTCTATTACTAATTTTTAACATCATCCTCTTTTGGAACCCCTATATTTGAATATATTTTACATTTATTTTAAAATTTAACTATTGGTTAGCGAATTAATTTGATGGAATTAATTTTTTTATGGTCCGACTAAATTTTTGGGTGCTGGTTAACCTGTCCATGTGGTGGCTTCATATTAAGTTTGAAGTCGCTGGTTATTTTTGAATTGGAAAGTATTAGCCAGTAGATTCTTTGGACGCTATGTGTTTGATGTGTGCCGTTCTTGTCCCTTTATTATGGCATGGTTGACTGGTGGATGGTTGAAGTCGATCGATATTTTTTGAACAAGAAGTGCTTCGGTTTTGGATGTTTTGGTGTCCATGGAGGGTTGCCGTGAGCCCTTGCGGTGCAATAGGTCGTGATCATCGTCGTGATGACGAAGTAATTATATGGTTCATCGATTAGTCGGTTAAGGTGTGTTCTCAATTTTTCCGCTGGACCGATTATGCCATGGATTGGAGCTACCGATTTTCTTTTGGTTACTTATAGTATGCTCCTTTATCTACCTCCGGAGGGTATTTTTTTATCTGAATCGACAGGCGCCAGATGTGATCGTCGCCATATTTTTATTTGTTAAATGTTCAGGCTGCGTGCGATAACGAATTGCTATGCGTTCATTGACTTTGATTAATAAGACCGATTACAGGTATTTTTCATTTGATTAATAGAATTTTTGTGCATTCTTTACTTTTAAATTCTACACTTAAGTAAAGCCGAAGCTCGTTTACCATCGAACCAGGAATATATCGGAGTTAGAAGGATTCCCAATGTCAAAAGATGTTTTTAACAAAATGAATACGATTCTCTTGTACGATGTTGGGTGAGTTTTAAAGCTTTAAGATCGTGCAATGCTTGTTATTTGGTGATGAAATCCTGTAGGCATTTGTAGTTATTTTTGTGCCGACTGTTATTGTTTGGTCGACGAGCAGTTCTTGGTTGCATCGCAGCGAGTTTTAATTGTTAGTTTTTCCCGTCAGGAATTCAAACTGTAATTTTAGTTTGACATCTTTTCTATCCTCAATGGAAAGCGGTATTATTTGTTTGATTTTAGAACATCAGGCCTTTGGCCTGGGTTTCTTTAACTTTCTATGTTATATGTTTTGTATGTCTCATATTCTGACAAGTACACACGCCTTTCATTTTTTTGAGAGAATCAATTAAAACGTTTAAACCTTGCTTTTTATTATTCTTTCCATAGGTTACTTGTACGGATTCGCGGCCCTCGCATACCGTAGGAGCTTAACCATTTCAAGAGCAGGGTTTAACATATTTTTAACAAAAGGCCACACCTCTTGGTTAAACATTTTTCTGCCGGGCTACCTTTTAATTGGGAAAGGAGTTAAAACTGTTTTAGTATGATACATGAAGTTCCATTTCAATGAAGTAAATCTTTATTACGTTAAACTCAAAAAAAAAGAAGCAAAAATGCACTACAACGTGATTGTTCAGATAAAACAAGGTACACATATCTATTGTTCACTGTAAGCAGAGACGACTGAAACAAACCAGGTGTTTATTAAATAGGTGTTGTAAATTGTACGTAACCTAAAAAGCTATGAAAATAATATTTTACGCTAAAACCAGCAGCTTTTAATTAGCCAGGTATAATAATGACAAAGTAACACTTAGCAGAAAAACGTCTACAGCGTGTAACCGTTTTTTGTTATACAAACCAAAATAATGCATTGTACAGGATGCGGGAAAGGATGCAAACGGTAACATAGTAAATAAAACGCCATTTATTTATCGATAATAATACCTCTATTATGTATAAATATACAGTGAATATACATAACAAAACTGCCGTTAGGTTTATTTAGTTAAGTCTAATTTAACATCAGAAACTTTGTAGAGAATTACAAGTTTATGAATCCAATTAAGTTATACATTTTTTAAGCCATCGCACAGTGGGGCAAAATTCCCAAAATGCTGGCAAAATTCTGAAACTTGGTATATGAACAGCAAATAGGTTTAGGTTTATGGAAAAATTGTTTAAAAAAATTAGAGGCACCAAGGTACTTGTTACAAAGAGTATGTTGTTATAGTCAACCATTTTATAGCCTCAACAGATGGCGGGACATGAACCTCCCATCTGTGGAAGCTGAAAAGCTTACAGTAATCGAAAACAAAACATAATAATAGTTTTTATTACAGCAACATTGTAACTTTTAAGATACTTCATTATACTATACTTCATCAGATACTTCATCGTCATTGTAATCATACCAGACTAGGTTAGGTTAGGTTAGCTCCCTAGATTAGGCCAGCCCTGGTAATAAATTTTAAAACTTGAATATCAGGCGTTTTAGCAAAAACTAGCAAAAGAAAAAAATCGCTATGCCATCTACAACAAGTGCTCTTTCCAAAATTTCTAACGCCAATACAGGATTCCACAGGATTCATAACTAAAAATCTATTTAAAGCCTCATTATCTTTCTGTAAGTAAACTTACCGTACATCCTGGAACCAAGTGTTCCATGAGAGAAAGTTATAGTGTTATAGTAGTTCTAGCCCAAAAGGCTGCTGAAAAAAGCTTTAAACGTAAAAATAATAACTTTAATTTTAATCTCACGAAATGATTGTATTCGACTTTGTTCCCTATGATGATCGCGGTGGAGTTAAAATCCCACTGGCTTGATGCATTTTTGCACAGTATATACAAAATATCATCCGCATATGCAATTAGTTGTCCCTCTCTAGTAGCGAGCGTTCTCTCGCAATTCATTTCCTTCACCACCCGATCAATCATGACATTGAATAATGTCGCCGACAGTGCATCACCCTGTCTGACTCCGCTGTTATATCGAAACTTTGTGTCTCTCCCTCTCTACTTAGTACTGTTGCACTGGTATTCTTCAATGTTGTTTGTACTAGTCTTATCAGTTTTCGGGGTATTTTCAGGTGGTCCATTATTTCATACAGTTTTGCCCTGTTCACCGTATCAAAGGCTTGTTTAAAATCCACGAAGAGAAGGTGCAATCCAATTCTATGTTCATGGCATTTTTCTTTCAGTTGTTTTAAGACATGGATGGCATCGACTGTAGATCTACCTTGTCTAAATCCGTATTGATAATCACCTATTATGTTTTCGGTGTAACTCTTGAGTCTTTTCAGGATTATTGTGGATAGTATTTTATAAGCAGCTGGTAATAACATTATTCCCCTGTAGTTCCTGCAATGTTCTGCGTCTCCTTTCTTGAATATTGGGACTATTCTACCCGTTTTCCACTCATCCGGCAGTTCTTCTAGCTTCCATATTTTCAAGATTAACTCGCATACTCTGTTCTTCAGTTGATTTCCCCCAATTTTCCATAGTTCGCCGGGCAGTTCGTCTCTTCCGGGTGCCTTCCCCTTTTTGATTGTCGCTATTACATCTAATATCTCTTCGTGGGATGGATCTTGTATAACTTGTTCTTCTTCGTTCCTTTTTACAAATACATATGTCTGTTGTCCTTCATCATCTCCATTCAGCAAACTTTGGAAATGCTTCCTCCATACCTCCTTTCTGTCTTCCACTTTCTCTACCGTTCCGCCCTCTGCGTCTTTTACTACTCTCCTATGTGCTAGGGTTTTGTTTCTATATTCCTTGATGTTCATGAAAAAGTCTTTTGTATTATTCATTCTGTTATTGTTCTCCATTTCGTCTAGAAACTAGAAGAAATGTTTAAAAAGATGAATGAGGAAACTAACAAGATCGGACTGAAAATAAACGAAGACAAGACGAAATATATGGAATGCG
Organism: Lycocerus yunnanus; assembly: GCA_036346125.1. Lineage (NCBI taxonomy): Eukaryota > Metazoa > Arthropoda > Insecta > Coleoptera > Cantharidae > Lycocerus > Lycocerus yunnanus. The sequence goes on from JARFIX010000006.1 coordinate 3,732,518, forward strand.
GACAAAAGATGGATAACATGGAGGTGACATTAAAAATTGATGGCTTCGCCTTTGAACGGGTTAAAGTTTTTAAATACCTTGGAGTGCAGATAAGCAGCACTGGTTTAGGAAGTGAAGAGATCAAGGACAAAATACAGAACGGATACAGAGCATACTACGCAAACAAGGAGCTGTTAAGAACCGAAAAATAAGTATGAATATTAAAATGAAGGTGTATAAAAGTTTGATAAGACCAGCAGTGACGTATGCGTCCGAAGTGTTGTGCATGACTAAGAAAGAAGAGAACCAGATGAGGGTATTTGAACGAAAGATACTGAGAAAAATAATAGGACCTGAAAGGATGGAGGAAAATGTATACAGAAGAAGAACAAACTACGAATTAATGGAGAGGATTGATGGCAAAGATATTGTGAAATTTATTAAAGCGCAGAGACTGAGATGGCTGGGGCATCTAGAAAGAAGGGACAATGAAAGTACAATAAAAAAGATAGTAAGATGGCGACCAAGTGAGGAAAGAGAGGGTAGACCCAGAATGAGATGGATGGATGCGGTGGCTGAGGATCTGGAGAGGATGGGGATAGAAAACTGGAAGGAGAAATGTAACGACAGGAAGACATGGAAAAAATAGTATTCGAGACTAAGTGCCACCCCAATTTATAAATAAATTTTGTAAATGTAGAAGTAGGATGAGGAGTAATCCACCTCTTAAAAAGGATTGTAAAGACCTCATACGAGGTTGCTATGTTTCGTATGAAATAAATGCATTTATTATTATTATTATTATTATATACAAAATAATAATGGCGAAGGTGTACTGCAATTTCATTTTTGAATTTTGACCAGGTTTTGGAGACTTTGCCCTGTGCATCGGTACCGTAAAGAAATCTTTATACACTACATGTTGCCGTAGAACGAGAAAATTGGAAAACCACTGCTCTATTATAATGATATAGTACTAATTTATTCGATGTCGAATTTTTAAATATTTCGCTTTATAAAAATATTCCAAATTAAAATTTATAAATCGCTTACCTTCCAAATGTTCTCTTTTGTTAAAACCAAAAGTTTGTTTTGTAACTTATTGCCAAAGAACCATCTAAATTAGAAGACCGTCTTTAGGATCATCCTCAAATGAACAAGGTAAGAAAATTTAAAATTTCTAAATCGCCTTACTAGATGATCCCGATTTCAATCTTGTCTATGTAAACGTAAGATTGTTCTCCTCAAATTTAAACAAAGAAAAAATATAAATTAAATCTTTTATTTGTTCCAACCCACTCCGAACCTTGCAACAGCCGAACTGTCAAATGCTTAGTGAATTTTGTGTTGAAAAATTTTATATGCATCATGTTGAATTAGGATATCTTATTTATAAATTTTTCCAATATGAAACAAATTCATAAAATGCAACAAAAATTTAGTTATCTATGTTTATGGAGTTTAATAATTCAAAAACAGTTTTTCTCCTTTTCCAACCAAAAGGTAGTCCGGGAGAAAATTTTTAGATCCTTAGAGTTAGATCCTCTTGTTTAAAGAAATAAAGACCAGCAGTGTAGCGTAAAGCATACACCGGCCGACTGGAGAGCGGTAGACCGCGGTTCGAGTCCTAGTCGAGTCGAATACACTGCTGTGATCAAAGGTCCAATATCAATCTGTGGACCGTGGGAAGGCAACGGAAACCACCCCATGAATTATATTCCACGAAAATTCATCTTGGCTTCGGCCAAGCTGGGTCGACGCTTCTGTCAAGAAGCAAAAACGATGAAGAAGCTTAAAGATATACGTTTACCCTTTGCCCTAGCATTGGGTAGCTCCGACGGTATGCGAGGGCCATGAATTCCATCAGGTAATCTATAAAGGATGAATAATATAATAAAAGCTAAAAGTTTTAATTTATTCTCCCCGAAATATCAATGGAAAGCGTATGAGACAAATAAGCGTATGTCAAGATATGAGACAATACTAAAACATAAAAGAAGTAAGAAAAAGTAAACTCAGATTGAAGACCTAAAGTTCACATGTTCAAACAACAATCGTCGCTTTCTATTCAAGATAGATAGCAACCAAAGTACAAAAATACAGGTCGGTTTCCTTGAAGGGAAAATCAAACAATCGATTATAAGCTACCCTGCAACAATAAAGTGCTACGTCGACATAGCTATTCGGCACCAAAAATAAATGGCAAAATGCCTACAGAATTTTGTCAGTAAGAAACAAGCATTGCACATCTTAAAAGTTTCAAAACTTACCCTGCTCCGCACAAGAGAATTGTATTCGTCTCATCAAAATATCTTTTGTCATTGGGAATCCTTCTAACTTTAGTATATTCCTGGTTCAATGTTAACAAACTCCGAAGTGTAAAACAAAAACGCCCAAAAATCTCATTAACAACATTAGAAATACTTATGGCAAATATTCGTAAAATCAGAGCAAATCATTATTGCAGGCAGCATCAAATTATAATCAAATTACGATAGCCACATCTGGTATTGATCAACCCACAACGACCTTTCGGAAAACCAAAAAACTACTTCCGAGTCTCTAATAAATATTTCCAGCAACCATGGAATCTAATAAACAAAAAGAAACTAGCACACATTGTCGGGACACATTATCGAGATAGTATCTAGGAAACCAATACAAAAATCTATCAATACGACGATAGTCCAACTATCAAGCAAGCAAAGGCTAACCTCAGCTTCAACCAACAAACTCGAACTTCTAAAACCGACGCACCCCAGACATCCCATATGTCAACATTTAACAATGCCGCGTCTCACAATCAATCACGCCACTCCACATGTGGTGTCAAATCAAAACTTGTTGGTACAAAAATAAAATATCGATATATGTAAGATAATCCATATATCTATAAAATAAGATAATCCAGATAAACCATAAGATAATCGACGCAACACACGCTCATATGGAAATCAACAAACGTCCAAAAAAGTTCCAATAAACGGATCCATAAAAATATATACCCAAATCGGGATCCAAAATTTACCAATTATAAATCAAAAAACTAATTAACGAAAACGACACGGGATAAACTCGTGCAACTCCAGTTCTCTAATCTATATCACGGGTACAAAAATACAACCCCGGAAATTGCTAAAAAAATAAATAGTAAAAACATCTACCTCCTTTTCAGGCGGTTAAAAAATTTTTACCCATAAAAATTCTTTATGGCAAAGGTAAAATTAAAATTATAAACTGGCTTGCACTATTGAAAAATAAAATATTTTAAATTCTACGTGGTATACCCATGGGCACAATTGGGCCACCCATAGTCACATCCCCATGGGCATATCCCCAATTAAATGTGACTATGGGGATATCACCATGCGTAGTCCAATTGTGCCCATGGGTACCTTCCTATCGGTACATATGTGACCATGGGAATGTGACCATGGGTATGTGACCAGGGATGGCCTAATTGTGCCCATGGGTACCTCTAGTCTAAGTAAAATTTCACGTTATCTGCAATTTAAAGAAAATTTAATAAATTTAATATTCAAGAATCAAATTCTACCACTCCACCTACTATTTTTAAAGTAATAATTACAGACCGGATTTTAAGCATTTATGCTTATTGTCAGATTTTAAAAGCAGCTCTTTGAAATTTGAGATCTGGAGGAATTATATAAAAAAATTGTATTTTAACGTATAGCTTTTTATGTTTTTTGCGATTTCGTGCTTATTTTCTACTTTTGAGCTTATTTTGAACTTATTTTCGAGAAAATTTTTCATTAAAATAATTTCACCTTAAACGGCAATGTTTTGCTTTTACTTATGCATCCGGTCAGCCTTGGACAACAGGATTTCGTTTAGGGGGTGGGGGGCGTGATTTTACCCATCTTCTAGAAAATTTGTTCTAGGCAAAAAATTGGATAAAATTTTAGTTTGTTATCCATGTAATACTTGCATTTGAATTATGCTTTGTTTGTCTTAAAAATGAAATAAAACACACAATAAGTTCATCGATCGCAAGTCAGGGAGGGGCAATACCGCAAATACCTACCATCTCTATCCGCGTCTGCGTTGATTAATTACGTAAATTGTTTCATTTTAAATTTAGACTTCTAATTTTATTTCGAACAATATTGTCTGAGCTTTTTTTACCTTCGTTTAGTAAAAGAGCGTGCTTTTTTAAGCACTTATTTTCAAAAACCGTGCTTATTTATCCGGTCTCTAGTAATAATGCTTTGATTAAATTGTTATTAATCAAACCAATACACTTTAATTTAATATTAATTTATTCCATAAACTTTTAAGCTTTTTAAATTTTAAACGTAACATAGATCTTAACTCTTTTAAAGCTTTCGTTCTCAAAATCGTTAAACGACATAAGAAATTGGATCTACTCTAATAAACAAAATTTTAATTGTTTTTGTAAAATAAAATTAATACTAACATATAGTTAAGGAATAACAAAATTCCGTAACAATCCATATATTATTTAAGTGACTTATTAAAATTGGTCTGTAAAATAATTGTAACTGTCAAAATAAGTTCATTTTTATCATTACGGATTTTCCAATTTTTACATATTTTACAATTTGAAGTGTTCAAGCTTCGATGAAACCAACTTAAAAGTACTTTCGTTTTTTAATATTTGCAAGTTGAAAACATTTTTAAGTTATCATAATTCGATAAACAATAAGTTATTATTTTTTCTTCAGTAATTTTGATTTGAAATCTCATTAGAACATAATAAATTCAGGGTTCCACAAATTACTGCATCTTATACATAATTCATGGTTGGTTGGATACCTTAAAATATGCATTGGTGTGACAAGAACATCAAATGTTAGAATTGTAACGCTGGAAAGCATATTGCTTTAGTTTTGAAATAGACTCGAGCTCAAAGTGCTTGAATAATAAAGATAATATTATAAAAATGAAAACAATTAGTTAATAACTGGAGATTAAACTAACTTGTTGCTTTTTTGCTAGTTTTAATTTTGACATTACTAAACTGAATTAGTAATGAAAAAGGCGTGTTGATTCTGCAACTGTGCTTTAGAAAAACATTTTCTCTATCTACTTGAAATACGGTAGATGTGCAAATTTCTTGTAAATACGGATTTCACTCTTGGTTTACAGGTGGCGTCTCTTCCATATCAATTTAGGTAAATAACAGAATATGAAATTTACGTCTTATACTTCCAAGACACCGTTAAACTTAGTATACATATATATTTTACATTTATTTACTCCGGTATATTAAAATCCTTCAGTTCATTATTTGACTTCTTGCGCTGCAATTTAGATAATTGAATTTAATTATTTTATACCTTTCGAGCTACACATAAAAACTATTTGAAATGTAAACTCGACAATCTATTAGTAAAAGTTTACACAAGCTTCTATTTAAATAATTAATTGTCAGGACAATTTATTGCGTGAATAATTTAATTTGATTTTGTGAGACGTTGACAAAGCAACAGAAACTAAAATAAGTTAGACTAATTGCGACACAATATTCGTCTTATTATTGATTTTTCATTTTCTAAATTAATTCTATTATTCGAATGAAACAGATTGAAATTTATTAATATTTGCCATGCGAGAAATTCTATTCTTTTGCAATTTATAAGGTGTAACACGAAATTATGCGACGGTTAATGATTTCTAGCATGTAAAAGAAGCAATTAAATCGTAAAAATTATTTTTATTTTTTATGAATAAAGAAATTAAGTAAAGATTTAGTGCTTTTGATCTTTAAACTAAGTCTTTATTTTTTGTGGTGGTCTTAGGCTTATGATGATCTAAGCTCGCGTCTTCAATAATAAGATTACGTTTGGCTGCACTTTTGAGGAGCGCAAAGAAAATCAAACTGAGCGAAGAAAAGAGAAAAGACTGAGAAAACCCTTATATTTTCTTTTGCATGCTTGACTTGCCCAATACGGAGCTGATCCCTTTAAGAAGGCCTCAGCCAGTATCTTTGCGCTTCGAAGAGTTTTATTGCAGAACTTTGTCGAGAAATAATCAAGTTCGATAGTTACATCAACAAATTTTCTTTCAAATTTAACCTAAATTTATGCTTACGTGCATACTCGCTAAGTATCCCATATACCATCGACGGTAAAACCCTTTTTGAAACAACTTTGCAATTTCAACTTCAATTTAAATTAAAATATAATATTATATTCAATTGCATTTATATTATACAATACAATTTATACAGTTAATATATTATACAAAAATAAAAAACTTTATATTATTTCCACTTCGCAAAGCACAAATCTATACAATACCTCTTTCGTGTAATACAAGAACAAAAACAAACTCTTTATGAGATAAAAAATAGATTTCATATGATTTTGACAACAGGTTAAAAATTATTTGAAAAACTTTTAACAAGGTTTTTAATTTTTAATTAATTTTTTTGTAAACATTGTTGAAGCGGCATTCTTTGATCTCGCATTCTTACTTTTAAAACCAACCAAACGCTTTTTTATTTAATTCATTAAATAATTATACCCCATCGTAATACTTATTTTAAACGTGCCTTTGAAAGATAAAATTAATTAAAACAACCCGGATGATGCAAGTTTTACTTAAGTAAAACAAATTAAATGTATTTAGTTATTTATATTTCTCAGTTTTCAAATGAAATGATAAAAATTGCTAATTTTTTAACAAAATCTAGGCTTAATCACTAATTTATAAAATTTATTCATTAAATTTAATGTTTGTTCACTCTAAATTATTATGGTGTAGTTTTTGTAATAAGCGCTATTTAAACTTTGTAATTAGTTCGGGAAAATTAAATCAAGATAACACAGTGGAAATAAAAGCTGAAAAGCTGAAATATTATTTGTCGAGCTTCTCATCTTTGGAAGCCCTCACTCACGTATTTATAAAAAAAAATGACTATTTATTTTACAGTAGGTCAAACAACGAAATAACAAACTTTAATGTCGTAATATAAAATATTGTAAAACTGCACTTTGATCTTAGCCATAGGTCGAGAAAGAATACCTTTTAACGTCGCAAATCAATTCAATGTACAATAGGGAAGATGAATACATTTTTTTATAGCGTAATTAGATCAAAACATTTAAAAATGCTGATTAATACTATTTATTTTATTTATTTTCGTTTCGATAATAATTTAAAAAATATTTAAAAATCTATCAATTTGAATAGAAGGAAACAACAGTGCAAGTCGCTGTTTGCTTGTGACGTCACACGGCTTAGTAACCTTTTACTTAAAACGCCAGTGGTTGAAAATTGAAGTTTGTTAGTGTTAAAAGCTGTTATTATCATGGAAACCAACAAGAAAACGAGTTATAAGTATTGTATTGTTTCGAAATGTAAGAAATGTAAGCGCATTATAGAGCCGTATAACGTCAAACCAATAGCGATGCGTTTATAGTCACATGATTTATTTTAAATTATCATTGAATATTAAAATCGATTATTTATAACAAAATACAACAAATAAAAGTTATTTTTACTAATTTGACATTTAATATATTGGATTAATCTAAAAATACTGTTTTAACTAATTTTTTTATTCATGCATGTTCCCTATTCGCAAAAATTTAATTAGCGACATGTTTGTTTAGATAGCGCCTTCTATTATCGATTCTACACAAATAATATTCAAGAAATAGTTTATCAGCTGTTCGACAAGATAAGTGGGTCAAAAGAGTAATTTTTGCAGACACAAGAGGAGAGTCCAGGAATTGACAGTTACTTGTAACCTGCTCAAGATACTACAAAAGAGTTCAGAACAACGCTACACAGTTAGCGGATTGTTTTACAACGAAAGGGATACGGAACATATCGTGCATAATAGTCAAAATTTGTTATTAAAATCAAAATTTTTGTTCGTTATTATTATGTTAAATTTTGATCAAATTACAAGTTGCCGCTGCCGAAAAATTTAATAAACTGGTAAAATCAACGTTTTGGTTTTTGGAAGTTAGTATTATTCTTTAGTTACTCGGAAAATAACAAGATTTTAAAAATTAGAACAATACTATTTGAAAGAGAATTCATCGAACTTTTAAATCTATTATCTCTAACGACTTTTATAATTTTATTTTTAAGTTGAAGTTCACCCCCATTTTGAGGTTGTTGTTCAGTGAACTGAATTTATGGTTATGATGTTTGCTTTGGTTTAGATGGTTTGGAAAATAAAAAAAAGCTAGCCATTTTCAGTTTTCGCCATTGACTTTCCCAAAAAAAGATCAAAGATAAGCCATCCATTTTTCTATATCTCATATATGCACTTAACGAATTCCCCATAAAAATTACTGTAATTCCCCCTCCCCGTGCTGTTTTCAACAAAAAATCAAACCTCAATAATTAAACAAACAACTCGTCATCAGTGAAGCCTCCACCAGAGAAGTTTACACATTTTTTTGTAACAAATTTTAAATTTATTGTTTTGGTTGTAAAACTCTGGTAAATGTGTTGGATGGATAGGTTCTGGAAATTTTTTTTATAGTTTTGTTTAAAAAACATAACCTTTATGATATAAAGCCACTAAACTCGCAATTTATTAAATTTTGATAATATTTTACATACGTTTACCCAGTTATGTTAGAAATAAGAAATACTTGAAGACAGCTCAGCAGACGGGTCAACGTCTGAACACTCATTACTATTTAAATTAGTTTATTTTACAAATGGAGGAGAATTATGGCTTTTTTACTAGGGCACCACTTTCGATGAGAAAGATTTGCTAACACAAATTGAAAGCCTGAAGAAAAAAGCCTGAAAAGTTTGAAAAACTGAAAAAGTTCCTATTATTATTATTTAATATAATATTACAATTTGTATTTAAGTGCAAGTAATATTACAATCCTTGAACTTATCCTGAATATTCGCATTCAAACCTTTTTGCAACAAATTATTATTCCTAGCTAACAATTTTATTCTTATAATTCCCTAATGATTTTTTATGAAGCAAATCTGAAATCTTTATTTTTAAAATACCTACATTCCAACATTTTCATGTTGGAATTAAATAATCCGAGCAATTCTTTCCTATGCGAGTATGAACCTCCGCTTAGCGTTTAAGACGGCATCACAGGACTTGTATATTTGACAAATGTTGTACCGTTTCTCCGTAGTTTATAATTTATAGCTTTGTTGAAACCTAACATAAATGCAATGAATGTAAAAATTGTACTTTCTAACCGAGTTTATCAATTAATTATTCCAAACAAATATCTAAGTTTTCTATAACATTTGTGCTAATAGCTTTAATTTCAATATGTTAACTTCAGCACAATTGGAGCCTTGAATTATGCAATGGTCGTGAGATCAGACCCTGACCTAGTACATTGAAAATGTTTACAATGTGCAATTAGATACATGCAATGCAATTAGATATATTACAAACACGCTTTAGTTGTTCACCTGATCTTCTGTAGTATACGTTAGCATTTAATAACTCAAGACCGGAAAGAATCCGGTGTATTTAGTCAAGGATCAAACCCACGACTCTACCATAACTATCTACTAGTCTTTGGCTGTGCTAACGTTATAACTAAAAACTTTATTTGGAACCTTGATTAGATTATAAAACTTTATTATAGTATTCGAGTTATAGCAGTATCTAGATGAATAATTGGAAAATTCTATCGTCGACCGCAGAGTTTTTATTTATCAAACGGTTTTAAATTTTTAAAAGCTACGAATGTATTTTCGGACGCTTCATAAAATTATTATTTCATTTTATCGCATTTTTTAATAAGAAAGCAGTAATGCTCAATACAAATTTAAAAGCTATTTTATAAATAAATCGTCATGCTAAATAATAATACGATTGTTTTTGATACTTTTAAATTTAAAAATTTGTAGCCATAATTATCGTAAAATATATATTACAAACATAACCTTTTAAGATAAGGTAGAACTTGATGGGTCTTCTAATAAGCTAAAAAATCAATTTTGAAGTTGACGAATTTCTCTATACTAACACATGTAAGCAGGTGTTAACCCATTCTGTCAACCGTACGTGTACCGAACGTAACTATATACAATACAGGCCATTCTCGCAGCGTTCAGTGCTTCTTAATATCCTCGGCGGCGAAGATCCACTTTTTCGAGATTTACTTTGGATATTTGTTTTATTGTTTGACAAAGACGGTTTATTTCATTGTTACGGCTTCGCTGCAATTATATTATAAATATAAAATACATTATTTAAAATTATTTTTTGCTCTAAAATCTGATTTTTAATTTTTGATGAGCAAAGTTACAGTTTGAAAAAAGCCTATAAGAAAATTACATTTCATATTAACTTTTAAAACCGTTTTTTTTAAATTGGTGGACTAAGATCAAATTTTGGTTTTTAATGTGCATTATTATATTATTACTTATCATAATTACTTTAGAAATTTTTAAAAACCGCAACCCAAGTTGAGTAACTTTCGCCGGATTTTGTTCATGTTATAGTTTTTATAAAATATATTATAGAAATAAAAAAAGTGTAAAAAGATAAAATTAAGAAAAATTATTTGCTCATTCAAAATAGCATTTTTGGATTTAATAGTTTGCTTCAGAATCATGAACATTTCTGTAATAACTTTTTTTATAATACTGCTGCATTCCTGGACTTCTAGAATATACTAAAAAGTCCTGTTGAGATGCCACACAAGTTTGTCTCACTTATCGAAGAAGTTTTTCCTAAATTAAATTAAATTGTAGGAGTTCTGAGATACAATAACCTTAGAAAAAGTAGAAAAACTAATTGTAAGAATGCCCAAGATTGTAAAGCACGTCGTCAAAAGCAAAGGAGCAAAAAAGACTATTTCGAATGAGTAAATAATTTGGCTTAATTTTATTTACCGTTTATAACTATTTTTGTCTCTATTTTATGTAACTCGTTAAACTTTTAATTTAATAAAATACAACAAGTAAAAAATTTAACAGAGTTTAAGTTAAAAGTTTTTGTTTGTTGTATTTAATATTATAATATGATAAATACTAATTATCAAAAATCATAGACAATATTGTTTGTTCAGAGGCAAGCATGTGGGTGAGCGGTTAGAAAATTTTACTTTCAGGCGACAAGGGTGACATTAAATTGTATTTGGTAAAATAGATTTAATTCACCCTCTACGAAACTGAAATAATGAAAAACAAAACGGAGTGTGAGCAGAAGTAATAATAATATTGCATAATGTTGTAAATACAGAAATATAAAATTTATCAAATGTATGTAACTTATTAAAAAAAGAAATTAATCTCCCAAAAAATATTATTACTGGAACTATACGGTGCTGAACAAGAAATACAAAATAATGCAACAAACTGAATAGTAAAAGTTCAATTCACGTATAGTCCTAATCGTGTCTTAACATTTAGGAGTATAATTTATCATAAGTCAATTTCTTATATATTTTAGTGTATATTAAACAAACAATACTTTCTAAATAACAAAGGTGAGAATTTGAGAAGAAGAACTAAATTGAACTAATTTTAGTCAAAATATTAATGCGTAAGAAATTAAACAAAGTTTTCTAATAGAGCAAAATAAAATTCAAATTTGTTAAGCTATTTTGCCAAGTAATATTTTGATGTAAATGGAATACAATAAATTCGAGAGTAATAAAATTGAAATAGACGGTGTAACCTTTCAACACAAGAAAAAAAACTGTAACTTTTTCTCGATTGCTAATAGCGCAAATTGTATTGGTCTTTATTTACAAACATCAATAGCTTCATTGCATTTTAATGAATAAACAGTAATTTAATGAATAAATTAAAAAAGTTAGTAATTAAACATAGCAGTTGTTAAAACTTCGGACATTTTTATTATTTAATTTAAAACTTGATGTGAAATTCAAATAAACAAATTTAATTCGTTTTACTTAATGAGAAAATTTCTGTATGTATCAGCTGAGTTATTTTTTAATTAAGTTTGTTTTTAAAAGGTGTTCTGAATAGAAGAATCAAGACGGTAATTATTTAATGTTTTTTATAATTTTCTAGGCTCAATTTAAACAAAATGACACTAATGGTATATTATCACCACTTCGTTATTTCAGCGGCCAAGTTGCTTGACCAAGTTTAAGGATATGGTAACCACTAGCTTTGGTTACTAATTTTGTGACGACTTATTAGTATTTTATTGGTATATTAAAATAGGTAATTAGTATAGGTACCTACTGCTTAGAATTTTCAATCAGCTAGATGTGGGATGATTTAACTTTTTATTTCAAAACTTTGTGTTTACAAAATGTTTTTTTTTACAATATAAACCGTTTTATTTTAAATTTAACATTTAAGCAAATAAAAAAGTCGTTAAGTTATTTTTTTATCGTACCTTCGCCTAAATCAAAAATTAACTTTATTATAAATTCTAAAGAACACTTCGAACCGTTTCCCTTATAATTAAAACAAAAATGGCGTTATAATTAAATATTAATTTGTAATGATCACACTAAAGCTAATTTAAAACCACCTTTTTAACCAGTATTACAATGTTGGAATGCTTTATACGAAGACTTGATTTAAAAAAATATAAAAACTCAATCGAATTAGTTACATTATAATCTTGTTATTATAAAAAAATGTATCTATTACAAAAACTATAAATTTTATAGTTACTTGTTTTCTACGATGTGCTTATGTAGTTAACTTAAATTTTAAAAGCTGAAAATGTAATTTTAATACTTAACTTGTGCTTGAAAGCTTTTTACAACAAAAAAGTTAAACAAAAAAAGGTATCGTAAAGTTTTATTTTTGATTAAAACAACTTCAAAATTGTGATGGCATTTTTCACACGATTAACTTTAGAAAAGTTACTTCCTTTTAATGAAATTAAATTACAATTAAGCAAATTAAAAGCACTTATAAATTAAAATTATCGAAATGTTCAATATTAGATTATTTATCCACTTAATTTCAAAATATGGCTAGTAGTGTGGCGTTAAGCCTATGTCGGCGGCGTCGGCTGGATTTGGAGTGAAAATCACGGTTCAACTTTAAATTCAAAATTAAATTAATAAATTGAAGTTATCATTTCTTTCCCAACTTCAGATCTTAAAATTTTCAACGTCAATTTCAGAATTAAATTAATAACTTAAAATTATGATTTACAAATTAACAACTTCAGATCTTAAATTTGTTAACTTCAAATTTAAAATTAAATTAATAACTTGAAATTATGATTTCTAAATTACTAACTTCAGATCTTAAAATTGTCAAGTTCAAATTAAGAATTAAATTAATACAATCTAATTTCTAGTTATGAGTTCTAAATTACCAACTTTAAATCTTAAAATTCTCAACTTCAATTTCAGAATTACATTAATAACTTAAAGTTATGATGTTATGATTTGGGAATTGATGTTGAAATGTTAAAAACCGAAATTCAACAAAAGTTATCAACGTCTACCGACACATTCAATACTTCGAAGCGTTACATGATAATTTTAAGGCACTTTTAAGGCGTACGATCACTTAAGTTATTTTTTACGTAACAATGCGGTCATGGTGACCATAAGTCGGTAGTTAAGCATTAACATTTTTTAAATTAGTCAAACCTCGTAAATGTGCCCCAGTAGGTTTCGGGGATGGCTCGAGTTAAGAACAGCATTGTGACTTTTGTGGTGGTGCCCTTTTTAACTTCCCGATTAAAACTTTTGGTAAATTACTGTGACGTATTAAATCTAATTCTCGGTAAACTAAGTAAGTAAAATTAAAGGTGTAAAAACCCCGTAAGATTAAGCTTAGCTCTACGATAACAATTTTGATTTTAAACAATTAATAATTTTTTGATAAATTTTTAATTTTTTTTTTAATCTCTGTATCGTAATAACTCACTTTCACAATAAGTTAGGTACTTTATTTTTAAAAATTAAAATTAATAAAAGTTTGTTTAATTTTTTAGTTAATCTTTTAATCTTTAAAAATTTTAATTAATATTACAAGTTTATTGAAATTTTAAATAAATGATTGAATTTTTTCCACACTTATCTAGTTTTTTGATGTAGGTGATCATTTCTTATATTTCGTTCTATTGGAAGTCGTCAGATGGAACTGAATTGATAATTGATTTTAAAATTTAAATTAAAGAAAAAATTAACCGAGATGTTATTAATTTTTTTGAAACCATTGAAACTTAAATATAAAAATATTTAGACAGTACAATAATTATATTTTTAACTTGTTAAAATACAAAAAATTATTTGTCTAAAATACCAGTAAGAGTTGCAATATAAAATTGTTAAAAAATAAGAAAGAAATAATATCAAAATATATTTGTAAGAATATCCAACTATTCATCAAACCCATTTTTTCAACGATGGTAATTTTCCCTAAATCATTTGATTTTAAACCTGCATTTACGTTTACAAGTTCTATACTTTGGTCCATTAAATCAATATGCTTAGCTTATATTATTTTTATCAACTTTTAAAACTTAACACATAATAAGCTCATTTGAAACAAGAATGCAGTAAAATTTTGTATTAAAAATATGACCTTGCAACGTGATTGGTTAAAATGTATACAAGTTTACACTTTTTATTTTATTTGCGATTATCATTTCACAAATTGAATTTTAACGAAACAAAAATTTCGATTTTTCCGAAAATTTCAATTCTCTTTTAGTTTTGAAAACATTTCTCAAAACATGCTTAGTAAAATTTTCAAGTGGACATTCGCCTGAATTTTTTGACGTTTCCCTGTGCGAATCTTCCTTTACGTCGGAAGCGCCCTTACAAATTTTTACTGAATTTTTGTTTCAAATGGACTATCTATACAACGCCGGCCTTTAATTGAAAAAGGTAATTTGAGGAGGATCAGCCAATAGTTCTAGTTTAAAAGTTCGGGGAACACTATAACTAACATCATAAGAAAAATATCCGACTGCTCCTACTTCCTTAAAAGTTATCCGAGATGATAGCGATTTAATTAGTCAACGACAAAATTAGGTAGAATTTTGAAAACAAACCCGGAAAACCCTTTCTTACCTAGAATTAACAAAAACACTTGAAATGAATAACTTAAAAGGAAATTTTCAAAAATGTAAAAAGTTTCTAAATGACCAAGACATTTAGATACGTGATTAAGTTTAGCACATTAATTTTAATTAATTCTTAGAAAAAGTATAAATAAAATTAGTTTAGTAATTTTTTTAATAGCTTAAAAAAATTTATTAGCAGTTATACTATAGCTATTAGTTTTAGCACGTAATAATCCTGGAAAATCTCCAACAAGTTATTTTAACTATTTTAACTTTTAGTGTCGGAAAATGGCTCTCAACGTAAGACGTTATTCTTATTAATGTCTTATCTCGAGGGTTTGTTAATATTCTTAAATATAGCAAACGCTGCTATAGATATCCATAATATTTATAATATTATGTAAAGATAAATAGAAAAATAATGAAATTCACTTTTACCAGGATGAAATGAAAAATGTAACAAAATTTAAATTTGCTGAATTAAAAATGTATTTACTTGGGACTACAATAGCACTCAAAATTCTATAACTAGTTTTTGAATACAATATTTTTTATTACACCTGTTCCACTTTACGAAATTGATTACTTTTATTCAAATAAACGAAAATTGAAAATTTAGTCTGAATACAATGTAGATAAATGTTGCGTCGAATGGTTATGCAATATTTTATTTAGATAACCTCGTTTCATTTTATAAACATAAAATTGTTAACTGTGATTATAATAATTAAATTAAAATTATTACATGAAAATCTTGGTTTATGAATTACGTAGGTATGGATTTATACACAGCAAATGCATTCAGATTTTGCTTAGTAATTTACAGAAAAGCGTGATTCAATTATGATTATTTTAATTCTATTGAGAACTTTGTCCTTTGTAAGATTTATTACAGGGTCAGTCTATTGTATTTCATAATGGCCTTTCAAATCCTTTCAATCCATATATATAAAATTTATGCTAACGTTTAAGACATTTGTTTTGCTGCAATTTGGAATTATTTAAAAAAGAACATTTAATGTAGCTTATCCGCCTCATTCGACAAATTTGACTTGGTAAACTTTGAAAAAATTGTTGCTACAAAGAAGATAATCAAGAAGGGATAATAGAGAGAAAACCTAGGCTGATAAAGGTAAACTACAGATTGGATTTCTAGCTGTAAAAGTATTCATACATACAAACACCTTCACCTTGAAAACGTAGGTTTTATAACTCATAAAGTTTGTGAATTTTCTACGAGAAGCGTAGTGCTATTTGTGACGTAACATTTAAAATGTTAAAGTGTGGATCATTAAATAATTTCTAAATCTAAAACCACAGCTGAAACTGTTCATCAAATTATACGTTATTTTAAGTTACCCAAAAGTTATGAAAGTATAAGCTTATTCCTTTCATCTGCAATATAGAAAGTCAAACAAAAGATAATTTAAAAGCCCATTTTTAATTCGTGATTTATTTCTAAGACGGAAGTGTTTTGTTTAAAAGAAAGTATAACTTTTTGGAGTAAAACTGTCTTTGTTGCCTGATGTTTTCATTAAAAAGAAGAGATTGATGATGCAATTAAAGGACATTTTGTGTTTTATCAAACACCTGGTGATTCGATTTTAATACATATAATAAAGTTAATTGTAACGCATAAAATCTTTTATTGCCTCTGCTAAAACCTTTTGGAAAAAAATTGATAATTTAATAATCCTTGTTTCAAAATAATGCAATAAGTCACAAAACGCTTTTATTATCGTGAATTTAAAATCAGCACACATGAAGCTAACTAAACCTTTTGGGAAATACGTTACAATTTTACACAACATTGCTTTGTCTCGAAAAAAGCAGCAAAAATAAAAGTAAATATATAAAACAACACTCGAGTTAAAGTTACAGTTTGTTCGTTCTATCATGATTCTATCCAATTTAATACAAGCAGTTAAATAAAAAAACAATTAAAACCCAACGCAACAAAATGTGTAAAGATTGCGATCAAATAATAAATTGGGTTGATAATTGGAAAATTAATTGAGTAAATAGTTTTTCATAATTGTATTATTTCATATTATACTAACTAAGTACTGTCAGTTTATTTTGTATCAAAATTGATTTCACGGAGTTAAAATTCAATATATACAAACTGGAATCTCCGTGGCAATTTCTTACATCTGACACTGTTTTCAAATTATTACATTTTGGGTTTCGAGTTTGCTAAAATTTGTTTTTTTTATATTGAAATGCTATATATCCCAATGGAGGAACTATCTATTAGAGGTTAGATAGCTTATTATAAAAGTTACAATAAAATGTTGTACGAGTACCACTGATGAATGTAATTGCTTAATGGTCAAATTGTGGTAAATATTAATTGCTGTGTAAATTTTTGTTAAAAACTTACGCCTTATTAAATTGATATTAGTTAAATAATGAGCGTGTTATGGGGAAAGCGCTGCTTTTCCCAACACAAAGTATTATTTTTACTAAAATATTGAATAAGCAATTAATTATGTATAATATTAAGTTAATAGCTTAAAACGGGACTCTTGTAAATTAATAATCGTTTGAAATTCGCATTTTACTCATTTATCAAATACTTTAATAGGCCAATGTTTTACCTACTCTTAGGGTTGTGTTATAATACATGCATATGGGTAAAATCAATAAAGTGCTTAATAATTAAGTAGACAGCATAACATCACTGTATGATATTATAATTAATTAAATGGATCAAAATTATGTTCGTGTTGGCTTCGCTTGCGCTGTGTACATTAAAAATTGTTACAAAGTTTTGTAATTCAAAATGCTTTTCGTTAATTATATAGCGTAAAGCAATGATGCTATTTTTCCATTTAAAAATTCTTACTTTAAAATTTCAAGTTTTGTAGAAGAGTGCACTGCTTGACTACAAATATTATTTGTAAATAAATTTTATTTTTATTTAACATTTTTATTTAACAAATATTATTTTAACTTACAAATTGATCTGATTTCAAGAAATTTAAGTACTCTTAACAAAACACTCCATATAATTCTGTATATTCGGAGAAGTCTTTAAATACTCTATTGCTATGTTTCGTTTTAATAAAATTGGGTGCTCGAAATATAGACTTATAACTAATTTTCTTATTTTTTGCTTCCAATATAGATTTTTCGGCTTAGTTTCTTTAGGTATTAACTTTTTGAGAATATGAAACTCCTATTTTTATTTTTAATCGGTTTAAATTAAACCATCTTTGAATTTTAACAAAATAAACGATTTTATTTTTGAAATGATACAGCTCTTTGAAATAGTATAAAATTATTTTAAACTTAAGTTTTGGAAGTTTAAGCACTTAAATTAAAATGTGGTTTTAAACTTCGTTTCAAAATTACCTCTAAACGGTACAAATCAAAATTTCTTAAATAAATCACCATATTTTGTGACCGCTGTTCGCTTATGAAAATGTATTAAACAGTTTTACCATAAGACGATGTTATGTATGTAAATTGTCTAGCTGTGTTGTATTCAAATTGTCATCTTGTGAGCTCCTGTATTATAAGAGTACTAATTTTCCCATTTAATTCTTCATCTATCAAGGTACATAAGTGCTGTTGTTGTTATTTCCACATTTCTCCAATGTTCCATTTAGTCTGGTGTCCTATATTATAAAAGTTTTCCTTGTTGAAAACTTGTTAACATTAAATAACGCCATATGCATCCATCATGAAAATTTCTTAATTGCTTAATTCCGTCTCTAAATTTCATCAAAATTGTATCCAATTGTTAAATAGCACTTCACATTATTTCCACTTTTTTTATTTGTAACTATTTGTAACTAATTAATTTCAGGTTTTTAGATTTTCATTAATTCGCTCTTTGTGCTGCTTGCACATAAAAAAACTTGTTAAATATATTTAAAAACTTTTCTTCTATTTAATTATATTTAAAACTTTTATTCGTTTTTATTATCCAGTAGTTACCATGTTTTAATTAAATATACAATTTTTTTTCTGGTTCCATCATAAGGTCTATACTGCCAAATATTTGCAACCAATTTTTTAATCTTTCCTTACAAATTCTGTACATATTAAAAATTAAGTTATTTATTGAAAGCAACAACTGAATCTTTAAAAAAAATAAGTGGTAAGTAGATTTTATATTTTCTTTATCAATCTGGGTCTGAGGAGATCAATTCCGCGTTGAGGATAAGAACGAAACCTAGGTCGTCCAGTAAGTTGTAGAAATTATAATTTTTGATTGCTATTTTTCATTTGACGATGTTGCTGAATGCAACCCTGATGCTATTTTAAATGTTTGGGTTGCAAAAGATATCTACTTGTTAGATTTACACTGGCCTATCACCTCAACTATATTTCCTTTTTAGGTCATTTTTATTAATTTAGTAAGGTCTAACAAATTATCATGGGAAGATGTATACTGCAACAACGATTCCCAATTGTGGAAATTTATTTCCAAAATCAGAACTTACCTATAGAGCACTACATATTATTGGAGTAAAGATTACATAAAATGAAAGAACAAGCAATTAATAATAATGTTAAAAGGTCTTGGCGTCAGAACATCCCGGTGTTAAAGTTTTCCGGCGTTAAAATGTCCTCGTGTCAAAATGATGGCGTCGAAATGTCCTAAACCGCAAACTAGACAATAAATTTTATGAATAATCTTTGCAATCTCGTAAAGAAGAATCTGCAGCTTAATTATTTGGAATTTATAATATTACTAGCAGGATACCCGGCTTCGCCTGGAGTTTAAATTTATATAAAATTCTATCCAGGTGTGGGTTCAATTTTGATTCACTTCCACCTTATAATTAAATATCATAAATAGCTAACGCATATACTTGGTATAATTGGCTGTACAATTTAAATTTTTAGTTTAAAAAACTTAACCAACCAGAAAGTAGTTCCAGAATTCCAATTTTGATGTTTGTAAACATCGCGAAAGGGCCGTCTTGGTGTAATGTAAATATCAGTGTTTGTTTTAATAAGATTATAAAAAAGCAAATTTTCTATTTTATAAATTATTAACATATTTGACATCGCATTTTATCGCAATTTAAACTTTTATAAAAATTTTATAGATTTTAGGTACTTAAGTAAAAAAATTTGTGATGAAATTTATACATAGATCTCTTAAAAAAATTTTTTTTCATTTGTTTAGAGCTGGGAGTAGCGGCGTTGACCTAAGAATTTTTATCAGAATCGCCAGTTAAAATTTCAGTACGCTAGAGTTTTCCGTTAGGGAGAATTTTATGGAATGGCATATGTACAAACATTCGGTTTTATATATTAAGATTACAAGTACATTATATTTTACATTTCTTATGAGATACATATTTTGAACGGTAACTGTTAAAGAAGCTAAAAAAAGTTTACGCTATAAATTCAACTTGTATAAACATCCTGAGAATTGACATTAGGAAAATCTGATGATGTTAACAACTTATTAGCTAAATTGTTATTGAATTTCGTAATTTCAAGAAAATAGAAAACTTAAATCCACAGCATGTCGATGTCCATCGGAAGGACATAAATTTCCGCTCTATAACTATACCAGCGAACACACAAAGCCACTGCTATGCTTACGAACTCTTTTTAATTAGCGGGAAAATGTACAAAACACGAAATTACCTAAGGCAACTTTCAGGTTGCATCATTGTTCCTTTACGAGCCGACATAACTTCGGTATAATATTTTGCAGGCAGGAACGTAGACCTGTAAACTTGACGTGTTTTCAACAATTTATACCCAATTTTAGAAAGATAAGAACTTGAAGCAACAAAATGTAAAGTATAACTGACAGTTAACTTAATTTATTTTCAGTTACCTTAATACCGAGTAATTGTTTGACTCTTCATTCTCTTAAGCGTTACTTATTAGATAAATAAGCTCCAACGCGGTAGCTTATTACCAACATGTTTCCAATAATATTGTTAAGTACTGCACTAAAAACGGGGTTAATGTTTAACTGAAAATTTCCATTTTATTTAAATGACATTTACATATACAGTTTTTCTTTCCTTAAATCAAGTCTTTTAATTTCTAATACAACTAAAAAGAATACGAATGTATAGGAATTTTTAATAAATCAACTACATGTTTCGCTTTCATGAAGCTTGTCAGGGTAGTCGACAGAAATGAATTAAATATTATTGGTTAAGAAAAATTGAATATTGATTATCTTTGGATCTGAAATGTAACTTGAAAATAAGTTCCACTTGAATTTAACTTGATTTATTAAAAATATTTATATTCTTGTTTTAATTGTAAATAATAAATTTTTTCAAATTTCATTATACTTGAAACCTTTTAAAATATTTTATTTAACATATTCTTGTTTTATTAACTCAATTTCAAGAAACATAATAAATACGTATTTAGGTAGTTAATATTAAAATTTTAACTATGGAAATTTATTGATCCAATATACACTAGAGAAAGGAACTTTTCAAATGTAAGAATAAACAGTGAATAAATAGAATATTAAGTATTCAAGATCTTCGTATATTATTTAAGTTACAAACGCATCATTTTAAAACTTACCATACAATATGCCGTTTGAATTACAAAATAAAGCCGATTATGTTCAGAAACTTGGAATGCATTGTCATGTGCTATTTGTAGGTATATTTGTTTTAAAATCGTGAATATTGGAATTGATTATACCTACTTTTCTGCTTCAATAATTCAAAGAGAGTTTAAAAAAGAATTTTAATGGAAGCGTGCATATTAGTACAAAAGTTTAAAGAATAAATTGTTAAAAACAAAATAATAACAAATTTATATCAGATAATTAGGATAAACTATCGGGGTTTCTGAACAACAAAATAAAATCGCATTGCACTAATTTTATAGATGCGGGTTATCTTTAAATCTACGCCACCCGTAAAAATCCTATAACCCGGAAATAAAATTTGAAAATAAATGTAAAAATAAAGAATAATAGAATCTCAAAACCGTTCGTTTATCCTGCTGTAAATTAAATGATAAAAAAAATAAGTCGCCAATCCAACTTTGTTGTTATTATACTTTTTCTACAATAACATCTCGAATATTATACAAATATTACACATTGTTTTCTATAAAAATCATTGCGTAATAGAAATTGCTTTGACAATGTGTCAGTTTGCATAGAATGATTTATAAAAAACGAAATTAGATAAAGTATTTTTTGCAATATATCTTCTACAATTTTTTATTTTATTCAAATGGTATAACGGTTAGGTAAGTATTTAATTGTTTTATTATCTATAATTAACTAAAATAAACTAGTTTTGCCTAAACCAAACTAGTTTTACCTATATAAGAGAATTACATAGTATTACATAATCAACCAATATTGTTTAAAATAGAATGTTATAATGCTGATAGATGTTTGTTATTCATAGAGTGTGGTTTAATTGATTATAACAGAATTTTTACTTAATCCAAGCTCGAATCGAATATCTGATAATTTAGTTACATAACATGTATTTTAATTATTTACAAACTGTTGCAGTAAATAATAACATACCAGATAATAATATACATATTAAGAGTATAGTGAAATTAGCGGTTTCACGGAAACTTATTACTTAGCGACAAAGTGTGAAGTTGGATAGTTAAATACACGAACGTTAGTTTTTTCTATTAAATTACACGTTGAATAACTAAAGTGGTAAGTTAGAGAAAATATATCTAACTCTAAAGTGTTGCCTTTAATTTATTCAAATCTATCATTTAACATCTAGAATTATTTATTATTGATTTGTAATTTAAGAGTTTAGTTTTTTCTTAATTTAATTTTTATTTGACGTTAAACATTTAAAATCTTTAAGTTTTAATATTAATATTTAATAGAAATACCTCATAAACAATAATTGAAGGTATGGACGACTAAAATAAATATACCAAGTACATTCAAATGTATTTATGATACAAAACATTGCATAAAGTACATTATTATTATCTACAACAAGAATAACTTGGTGTAAATGACCATAGTTTGTTAATTCAATAAGTAATCGCCGATGTGGAAGTTTACAATTTACTCACACTATAATGCAAATCTAATAATTGTGTGCCTCGTTCGGTACAGCAAATAGTAAAATACAAATTAAAGAATGAAAGAAAATGATTACAGGAAAAGGATTAACTTTCACTTAAAAATTTTACTTACACTGCTAGTAGTTTTAAAAAATTGGCTTATAGATTATGTTTTGAAAACTAAAAATTAAAGAATGAATCTCGATAAACTTCACAATAAGCAAAATCAACAAATAATTTTGTTTGTCTGTCTGTGAATAATGAAGATACCAAATTACTCTGTCTACTTCGAGAAAGATTTTCAAAAGTGAAATATACTTTGTGTTAACAGAATTCCCTAGGATATTAAACTGTTGCTGAACTTTAATAATAGCTGTTGAGGAAATTATTAGATTCTTAATACAAATCTTAAGCTATAATATTTCGTATCTTTCTTTTTTGAATTAAAGAATAAATAGAATTAAGTAAACCAGTGCCGGATTAAAATGTAATTATATGCTAGTTATAAAAAATTGCTACTTAAAGAATTTTCTGGATCTGAAATAACCCAAGAACTAAACTAAATATAATTTAATAAATATTCTTAATAACTTTTTAATATTATATATTGTATTTGAAGTTTAATTTCTGTATTTGTTGTATAAAACGCTTTTGTTTTAAGATCTTTCACATTTTTTGCACCTTGCATTACATTTCTTGGAGCTAATTGACTTGAACATTCTAGAATCCACTGCCTTTGCTTTTACATCAAAGGCAATATTATGCTTTCTTCGTTCCGTTTATCCCAAGATTAAATACAGAACAACCATTTGCACAAAGCTACTCTGTTACATAAAACGGAATTTATAGTTTATGTCGCTGCCAATGACACTGGCGCTCAAGTTGAAGTATGCAAATTATGTATTTCAATTTATAGATGTGCTGATGTTGACGTCCAATTGAAACACACAATTAACCAATTTTTAACCTCGGCGTCTATATGAATCGTAAATAAATCCGTTCCGAACAACCAATCGCAGACAAGCTTGTATTTAATGCAATATTTTACAACTTACCCGGTAGTTAACGTGCTACAGATTAAATGTGATATTTTTAACAATAAAATCAGTGATTTCTGCGCAGGCAAGATTTAACTTTTAAAATACGAACATTGATGAACTATCATGTATATTACATTTCTATATGGAAGTTTACATAATTTGTATAATATATTGTATACAAAAATCAGTAAAAATTATTTGTGTAAAAAGCATCAATTGATTATTTATTATCAAAATACTATCCATGTGCACTTTCTAATATATACCTACCTACTTAAGTAGTAAAATATAAATCTTAGTTAGTATTCTAATCAAATTGTGTTTGTTTATATCTCTACTCTGTGTTTATAGTTGGTATTTACAATTGAAATGAGTTAAAATAAACAGAATACTACCTACTCGGAGAACATTTTAGGAAAATTGCACGTCAATAGTACTTAGGTACTTGCCACTTCTCGTTCGTGCTGCAGACAACTACATAATAGTATAACTTCCTATGTTGTTCATTTTTTGAAGATTGTGCTATCTACTTATTCCTACATCTCGTTATATTTTATATAAAAAATTGTAAATCTACTTTTCTCCAACAAGTTCGAGAGTTTTCAAGTACGTCGTCAACCGTGATGCAGAAAAGTGCATTAATAATACTTTTAAATTTTATTGGGTTCGAATTCAATTTCATTTTACTTTTTCCTTTTAATTCGATGATCATCTTTTTGTCTAACAATGTGTTCTCCATAGGTTTTAGAGAATCGGTTCATTAATCTAAAGAGGTTTCGTATTTTAAAAATAATCTACACGCAAAGAAATTTAAACTTTAAAAGTAAAAATGTGTATTTTCAATTAAATAATAGTCAAAACAATTTACTTTAAAATTAAATAAAATGCAAGTAAAATTGAAAAATTAGCAAATTTTGTACCTTCAAAAATTGCTTTTGATTTGTAACTTTGTAAAAAATTTGTAAAAAATAAACCTTAAATAAAATTATTTGCTTTCTAAGTAACAGTAAATTGTTTTCAAATTTAATATTTTCCAAGTAAGATTGCTAGTTTTCAAATTGAAAATTATAAATTTTATTTTTCATTTAGAAGATGTGCGTTTCTTAACGGTTTTTGTTGACTTGAAAAGAATTCTTACTTGAACTTGAGATTTGCTTGCTGATGACGTATATTTAACTTACATTTTTGTAAGTTATAGTCAGATCTATAAACTTGCTGATATAAATTTTTAAACGGAAATTGGTTTTGTCTTACAAATTGTATATACCGATTTTTGAACATAAACTAATTCAATTTTACAAATTGTTTATCAAAATTTTTGTAAGTAAATTGATTATTACTATGCCTATTTTGTAATGGTTTAAAATTTTGATTATGCATTGTGATGTCGAATTAAAAATTATAAGTTGTTTGTTTACTCACGCTGCTTTTATTTAAGAAATTGATTTCATTATTTGCAAATGTAATTACTTCATCTAAATGTTTAGGTTCCTTTAATTTTATTTGTGACGAAATATGATATGGTAAGGCTACGAGGTACCTGTCTAAAGCTCTATTAGCAAAAAGTTCGCGCATAATTTGTTTGTTCTAAAATTGACAAATTAATTTTTGAAATAAGTTTTGATAAATGCGCCTGAATTCTATTGCCAAAGTTAATAATGTTTTTAATTTTTTCTAATTTAATATTATCAAAATCTACTAATAATGGTTCAATTAAGCGACTATCTGAAAAATTTACCGAAACCATCTTGCACTTTTTAAGGTCACCTCTAGACGAAAGAATTTCCTCTGCTTTACCTCTAAATTTTGAAAATACAACGGCTGTTAAAACTGGTTTAACATCGTCTAATGGAGAATATCTTTCTAAAATACTTATTACTGTTGTAATAAAATTATTGATTTGGGTTTCAAATTCGTCAAAAATTGATATTGTATCCAGGTTAATAATTGATAATAATTTATCGTCATTTCAGATTGTATATGCTTAATTTCAGATTCTTAAAATAGTAAAATTTCGCTTTCCTGGGACGTTATAATGGTTTTGCATTAAAATTTGAGAAATTTAAATATGCAATTTTATTTTGAATATAATTGTGTTAATACGGATTTTATTTAAATTATCTCTATTTATGAATTCGTATAATATGTAATCTTTACAAAAAATAATTTTGTGCTAAAATTTTTGTTTGAAATTGCAAATTTTTTGTAAAATAATTAAAATTTTGTTTACTTTAATTAAATTGATTGAATTTAATTTTTTTGTTCAATTTGATTGACTTTAAATTTAATAAACTTGACTTGAATACAATCGAATTGAATTTTGTTTCTGTAAATTTGTGGTTTTTTGAGTCTCTTTTAAATACTATTTGATCTTTTAAAATTAATTTTAAAATTAAACAAAAGGAAACATTCAATGGATTTACTGATCTCTTCGATGTAATAATTTGTTTTCGAAATACACTGAAAATTTCCTGGTTAAACACAAAACACGCACAAGTGTTGTTTGTTGCTCCTTGAAGTTACGAAGATGTTAAAGCAGAAGCAGCTCAGGACCACGATGGACAATCTGAAAATTATGTGATTGTTCGTTACTTCTCGTAATTTTATAGGAGTAATCAATACTTGTTGTTTGCAGGTGGTTCTTTGATTCTTTCTAGGGAACTGAAATTCGCCGAAAAATGTCGATTTTTGAATTTTCGAAAAGAATTCTATTACGACTGCACCATTTATATACATATGTTTATTTAGATTTGGTGTTTCCGAAATTTATAGACTTATTTTTGATTGTCGATATAATAAACCAAGTTTGATAAAAGAAGTTGCTTTTATTTTTACTTGAAGTTTAAACATAATGTACATTGCAGGTTGTAATATCACATTTCAACAACAAATTATTTATTTACATATTATGATATCTATAGACAATTACATTATTTCAAAAGGAAATGACTTCAATTGATACCTTTTACTTTACTTTCAAATTGATGCTTGTTTAAGAGTAAGGATATTTTCAAATTAAAAGAAAAATTTGGTAAATCAAGAGTAACTGCTTTTGATTTTAAGGGTTGATGTTTAATATTATATTGGAATTAAATGGAAATATATATTACATTGAAAACTGCCCCCTTGGTGCAAGCCCTGCGGACTGTTCCTCCAGAAAGCAGTTACTTTTGTTATATGGATCGAAAACTATGTTACTCATAAATTGAATAAATAAAACGTCAACGCCTATTTAAAAGTAATAGTACTCTTGATTTTTAATAATTTAACTTTTGTATCTGCATTCGTTTTTCCATAAGCAACCATACCCAGTAGATTTAACGTAATGTCTTTCTTTTGTAATATAATAATATACTATTTTTAATATATATTATTGGATATTTTGTTATATATAATAATAAAAAATGATAAAGTCATTTTAAAATTATATTTTCCAACTGATTATAGGTAAGTACAATAATTACACTGTTTGCTGCAAAACGATATTTAAAAAGCGATTATTACCTTTTGATATATACAGCCTTGCTCATTAGAAGTTGGCCACCCACGTTTTCACCATAGTAAGTTGGCCCGGTCTGATTTTTTAACATATTTTACCTGAACATATACCTGTCACCTTTTAAAAAGATTACAATGCAAATTGGACTAAATCACAATTACAGCAACTAATCTTTTTCAAATAATGTCAATTTAAACCTTTTATCATTTACTACCTGTCGATAACAATATTTTTATTTTGTGTACAAAAATAAAAATTTCTACCACCAAAGCTTTTAGTTAAGTGTTCCAAAGTCGTATTAACAACATCACGCCTAAAAAACCTCATTTAAGTGTCCTTCAATGGAGCCATATCGTCTTTTTGGATTCGCAGGGTATGTCGCATCAAAAAATTGCAAAACGAATAAAGTGTTCGAAGTATACTGTGACAACCACTTTAAACCGATACGCCGAACTGGCTCGGTGAAAAATAGATCAAAAATTGGACGAAAACGTTTGACAACCGCCAGGGAGGATCGGATTTTGGAGAGAATGTTGCTGAAAAATCGCAGAAAAACATCAAAAGACTTAAGAAGGGACTTAGCAATGCACTGTGGGGCACAAATTTTGTCACAAACTGTTAGAGGACCCTTGAAGGAAAGTGGATTGCATGGTCGCAAAGGACGTAAGAAGCCCCTTTTAAATCAAAATCAAATTAAAAAACGATTAGAATTTGCGAGAAAGTACAAAAATTGGAAAGTTGCCGATTGGTCAAAGATAATTTGGTCAGACGAAAGCAACATAGAGGTACGTATTTTAGGCATATTTTAACAAAATAATTTTATAATTACAACTAAAAAATACGAGGAAAAATACTTATTTTCATTTTTTTTTTAAATTAAACGAAATTTAAACTAATTTTCCAGCTTTTCGGTCAACCTGGAGCAACATCCGTGAGAAAAAGGGTGGGGGAGGAGTTTAATCCTGATTGTATTGTGCCTACCGTTAAATTTGGCGGCAGTATTATGGTTTGGGGCTCAATGTCGGCCAGTGACGTGGGAAAAATTAAAATATGCGAAGGAAGAATGAACTCAAGCACCTATATCGCAACTTTACAAGACCATTTAGAGGCTACTATTGTAAAACTTTTTCAAGAAGAGAGCCCTGAAAATGTTTTTTAACAGGACAATGCTCCATCCCATTGTTAAAAAAAAACAAAGCGATGGTTTACTGAAAACAAGATTCCCCTTTTGGAGTGGCCGCCACAGAGTCCTGACCTGTCGCCCATAAAAAAATTTATGGGCAATATTTAAAAAAAAGGTAGCACTTTGTAAAACCAATTCAAAAAAGGCATTAAAACAGGTAATTTTTAAAAAATGGGAGAAAATCAATAAAGATGTTTGTTATAAATAAGTTGCTACCATGCCTGATCGGCTTAAAAGCGTCATTAGGGCAAAAGGTGGTGCCACAAAATATTAAATTTTGTTAATAAACACATAGTTTCAATCTATATTTGTAATTTCTTTTATTGAAAACCCTTCAAATTGCCTAAAAATCCATAAATCATAAATATCTACAGGTGGCCAACTTCTTTTGAGCAAGGCTGTATATTTATCTTGCCACTTAAGTACCTATAAGGTTATAAAACAAACAAAAGTTGTTTCATGTTAAAATGCAAAACGGCGAAATATAAAGTAACGAGTATGTTACTGTGTAATATGTTTAGCTCAAGCAGGTACTCTCATAAAATGTAATTTATTTTAAAACCACAATGTGCTTTATCTATGTTAAATTGTTCAATGACTCGAATTTAAATTTTCTGAACTTTAATGTTTACATGCACACTTTGAAATGAAATGAAATGATATGAACTTAAGGACGTGAATGACAAAATTTTTTTATATACACAAGTTAAATTTGTTGAGAGCCACTCTTTAGTGATACACCTACCTACATAATGTAAAATCAATGGTCGCTTGACATTAGCATACAATCGTAAAGGGATAGTGTATCATTAATTTTCAATTAGCTTTTTTGAAAGTACATTGATTCATATCAGAGATTTCAAAAGGTGAAAGGAAATCAAACTTGTTACTTTAATTTTTAATAATAAAATGTTTAAAATATTTTTTTATAAATAATTAAAGTTGTAGGTTAATATTTAAAAAAAAATTTCAAATTATGGATTTCTCTTTAGTAATTAATAGATAAAGTAATGATAACTTCCCTATTCCATTTGAACGGAAAAAAAAATTAACTTGTTGAAATATAAAGCTAATAGTATAATTTTAAAAATTAACAAAAAACTATTTAATATTTTCTCCAAAAGGAATGTTGTACAAACCTTTTAGTAAATTTAAATTATTGCATTGTTATGGCAATTGGAATTACGTAGAAGTTGTAACAGAAAAGCACTCGATAAATAATTTTGTCGACTAAAAATTATATTAATTAAAAGCTCTGGTCTTTGTCAGTTAACCCATAAAATTTGTAATGTAATTTTTGTTTCACACATATAAATAAACTTTTCTATTGTCGGCGACAAAAAATTAACGTTATGAGCAAATAAAGTGTATTAAGTTTATTTTTTTAACGTTATCTTCTATATTAGTGCAATTTAGTTTTATGTTATGCGCGTTCTCTGAACTACCTACTTGTGTTTCTAATTAAATTCATTTGTTTCTATTATTGTAACTACCAGCAATTATTGTTTATGTTTCCTTTGCGGCAAAATCGATAATGGTTATAGACACCTTAAGGTATTTGCTAAATTTAACTGGCATTAGTCTTGACATTTTTAGGGCAACGCTATATGAACTAATAAATTAATGTAACCCAATCACAAAGTAGATATTATTACCTGCTATTTTATAAACTTTTGTTTAAAGACTCACGTTAAATTATCAAGGTTTTAAAAATAGCTGTATAAAATAAATTCAACATGTTCACTAACTAAAAGCTTTTCAGATAAATACAATACGTTGCTTTCATAATTAATACCACGCTAAGCATTGCGAGCTTCTAATTTTATAAATAATTTAAAAATAACAGTAATAACTTTTAAATTAATTCATTAATAAAATAATTACATTTTTATTAATATTAAATAAAATTTTTCTTAAAATTTAAGTTTAATATATACTACATACTAAATAAGTTAATTCCTTTATAAAAAAAATCAATTTTGTTTAGAATAATGTGTTCATAATTCTTGCCTACCAAGCAATAAATATTAAAATTTTAATATTCACACTTGTTTTAAGTTATTATACCATTCAAGCAATACAAAATATTCAAATACTTCTGCATCCATAGGCTCCTAGGATCAAACTTGGTACTTGCAATGTTTCTAGAAAATTCTTATCGCCAAAAACATATGTGATATCGGATTATTTCAATAAATAAAAAAGCATATTTCCATACTCTGTGATGCATAAAACCGATAAAATATTCGTGCACTTGCAACTTCAGTATTATTTTTTTATTTCATACAAAGCCACGTAACATTTGACAGTTAGAATCAATTCAAATTTTGGAGTCGGTTGCAGAAATGATTAGTTGATTTAATATTTTCTTTGTCAGTCTAGATCTGAGGAGATCAATTTTATGTTTATTATAGTTATTATGGTCGAGATGAGAAGAGTTTTTCAGAATTTAAAATTTTTGATAGTTTTTATTTGACGCTGTTTCTGAAGATTATAATGACCTGTAACCTCAATTATGATTCTTTTTAAATTAAATTTTTTATTTTTTTATATTATTATAAGTAAACTTACAAGGATTTAAAATATATGTATACGTTTAACAGTATTCGATTATCGAAGCAATTAAAAGTTTATATATTCAACAGTAAATACAAAATTTACCTCTACAGCATCGGTACTTATTATTATAATCTAATTAAAATACATAAATTATTACCTCGTGAAATTAATATTCAATTAAAATTTCAAAACATGTACCTGCAGTACTTAGTTGCGCAAGCTAAAAGTATTTGATCAAGCATATTTATCTGTGATAACAAGGAAAATTTCAAGACTCCAAAGCTGTGTTAAAAACAGCTTTGCTGTAACTGTGGACCCTTAGAGATTTTACAGAATCTTCTAGGGGGTACCCGAAACTGTTACATACTGCTAAATATTTTTTGCAATGCATTTCTTAAACTCTTGAAGTTTTTTTAAACGAAATGTTTGTTATGTTAGTATTTTTCGCCGAATTATTTATTTTTTTTTAGAAATTTTCAGTTTGTTCCAGCTTGAAAAAAGCTAAACTAAATGTAAAATACCACCAAGTTTATCAGTTGATTAGAAAACTTATTACGACGCCGAAAGTAATAATCCATCAGAAATTTGAAGTTTGATGGTTTGATTTCAAAGAATGTTTTTCGCAAAACATTCTGAAACTTGAATATTAAAAATTGCATCAAAATTAACTGAATAAACTTTGAATTTCATAATTAGAACATTCTTGTTTTATTATTTTATAATGTGTGAACTATTAAAGAAAAGTTAAGACAAAACTTTTAAAAGTAACTTTATGTATTACAAAAGAGATTTCCTCAATATATACGAGCATTAGAGAAGCATCAGGTTTTTTGCTAGTGCAAGATCTTTTATATAAAAAAATTAAAAGTTAAACTTTTTACTAAAGAATTATATACCTTATTTTCTTTTATATTTTTTTAACAAAAGTTTTTCAAGTAAGATTCTAAACTTAATCCGCCCTAGAAATCTTCTGCATATCGGTTGGCAAATGAGGATAAAGTTTAATTTAATTTAAAATCAGTCACGTATAATCAAAACATGGTGACTGTTCATAACATTATAAAATTTATTTCTTACGTGAATGTATAAGAAACTGTTCAATATTTATAATAAATTAATTTAAAAAATAATTAGGTGAGTGAACCAAGTACCGCATCCGTGATTGGTTACTTCTTTTACCTAAAATGCCAATCAAGCAACGATAACTAATAATTGTTTTAAAATACTATATACTTAATTATTATTTATTTCTAACATTTGTAAAAAAATTCAAAACATTTTGAGTTCAACTGACGTCATCCTGTAACTTTTTATCGATTGAATTTGGGGTCTCTTTTCCTCCTTTTCAGTTGCACAGATAGTAATGCCCTCTTTTATTTTGAAAATTTTCCATAACTAAACATTTGACTTGCATAAGAAAATAGTTAAGAACTAAGTAAAAAGGTTTTTAAACATATTCTATCTCATCCATAATATACGTAGTATATTAAGTTAATGTAACCAAAGTTTTATAGATACAATTTTTCAATTATAATTTATGATTTTACATTGTAAGTGTTAAAATATTCACAACCACTAACCGTTTACATTTATGCGACTTGAACAACAAAGCTTTAAAAATTAATTTAAGGTTAGAAACGCATTTGTTTTAAATAGCAATTTTAAATGTAAATTAAATTACATTTTATATTTCCAACATATTCAAAATATGGAACAAACGTACATAAGTTTACTATGCTTTGCACAGCTTGCGTTATCTGAAACACTCGTGGAATTTCAAAAGTTTAAGATGTTTTACATACATTTGTGTAATACAAAATATAACATAAGAATATTGCGCGTCATTTTACTCTTTATTGCAATTTTCAAATTGTCGATCGTTTAAATCGCAATCAGTTTAGTTATATTTATTATTTTAATTAAAATAAACAGTTGCGATTACGAAAGAAAACGTTCATGACATCAAACATTATAAATGTGAAAAGTAATTTTTTAATTCCTAGTCAAGTGCATAATATATTAATTAATAAAAAAATAATATTGTATATTATTTCTAATATTAAATTAAAATTTAAAACAATTGCTGAAAAATAATTTCATTTAATTGTTCTGTTAACCTGTTAATTTTTAAAATTTCAATTTAATATTAATTTCACAGGTTAATAATATAGGTACATATGATTTAAATATTATTTTAAATAGATTAGTTTTTTTTTCCAAACAATTTTTGTATTTCTCGAGATGGAGTGCAACAGAACCGAGGATAATTATTATTAAATTTATTACAAATTCAACCCAGATTTATAGTACAGTCATTTGGTGCTTACAAAGGAAAGTTTTCCAGGAGTTTTGAAAATTGGTATTTTTTTAGATTTCGACGTGTTTTTTTCCAATTTTTACTTGAAATACTTATATGTATATGTTACCGGCAATCTGCAAAATTAGGCAATTTGCAGAATTCCTAGGCAATCTGCAAACCCACCAAGTGGTTAGGCAATGTGCAAATTCACTAGTACTTTAGGCAATCTGCAAAATGGCTACGGTGTTTTAGGCAATTTGCAAATTGTCTATATTGTTAGTCAATGTGCTTTTGAAAATGTAACAGGCTCGCATTGACTAGACATTGTGCAACAGTTTCACTTGCCGGAAATTAATTTGAAATATGCGTTTGTTACCAGAGAAGTGATTTCTATTTTTCTTTCGCTATGTGAAGAGTGCAAATTAAAAAATCTATGCCCAACAAGAAATTAGTAGTAAAACCTATACGTTCAAATAACTTTATGTCTAGGTGTCAAGTTGATCTAATTGATTATCAATCTCAGCCAGATGGAGAATATAAATTTATTTTGGTATTTCAAGATCATTTTACAAAATTTGTCCAGTTACGACCTTTAAAATCCAAGACGGCAAGTGATGTAGCATGGGAGCTCTATAATATTTTTTGCATTCTTGGAGCGCCTAGTATTCTACATACAGACAATGGTAGGAATTTGAAAATAAAATTTTAAAAGAGCTTCTAACTTACTGGCCTGAATGTAAACTTGTACATGGAAAGCCGCGTCACAGCCAGTCGCAAGGGAGCGTTGAGCGCGCCAATCAAGATATCGAAAATATGATAACTGCTACTATGTCTGATTACAAAACTACGAACTGGGCTAAGCTTTTGCCCTTTATTCAAATATCTAAAAATAGAGCACTGCATGCCGGTATTCGTCGTTCACCCTATGAGAGTCTTTTTGGGATGCCTTTAAAAGTAGGTTTAAATGGATTACCTATACCGAAAGAAATGCTTGAAAAATTAATACTGAAGAAGAACTGGAAACTCTTTTTGAAGATTCGAGTTTAGAGAATCAAAACACAGTATCTGATGATAACATTGAAGTTATGCGGTCCGAATACGATGTAGATAATAATGAAGGGGTAGTCAACATCAC
Organism: Lycocerus yunnanus; assembly: GCA_036346125.1. Lineage (NCBI taxonomy): Eukaryota > Metazoa > Arthropoda > Insecta > Coleoptera > Cantharidae > Lycocerus > Lycocerus yunnanus. The sequence continues at coordinate 3,767,187 of JARFIX010000006.1, forward strand.
AGAAGAACACGTAAGTGACCAGGAAAACAATTTTGAAGATATGGATATTGAAGATATGCAAATTATATTACAAGATTGTAATCTTGAAGTAAACAAAGAAGTGTGCACTGTTTGTGAATGTACTTGTGAGAGCGAAGAAAACTGTGCTGACTGCAAAAAATATGTTCACAAAACGAAATGCAGCCAAAGTATCGAGAATAGAATAATTTGTTTGCATTGTATCAGAAGCCAGAATATAAATGTTGAGAGGAACCAGACAAAAATTTTCAGGATCTTCAGGCAAATAAAATGCTTGGAAATTCTCAAAAAATTAAAGGGTTGCACTACTGGCGATAACGTAATAATACCCGTGCCATCTTTCGATAGGGGTCGAACAGATCCACGAAATATGTTGGGTGTTGTTATTGGCGAAGAAGATGGGTTTTTAAAATAGGAACTAGAACAGGAGTTCTACAAAATGTTATAGTCGGAATGAATTCGAGCCGGTGACCCAAAATTTTATAAACGCAAAGATGTACCTGCAGCCGAAATTAGTCTTCGATCGGCGGTGTCAACTGCTTCCTCTGGAGGTGGCCAGGGAATGCTAAAATGTAATTGCACAAAGAAGTGCATAAATAAATCTTGCAAATGCCTTAGAAATAATGTAAAATGTAATAGTCGCTGTCACTTTAGTAATCCATGTAAAAATAAATAAAATAAAAAAATAAGTAATAATTTAAAACTTTTAATTAACAAGTTATATTATAGTTAAAAATTAATATATTATAAAAATAAGTAACCTAATATTGTTCCTTTTAAAATTATCTATTTAAAATATCGTTTTTCATATTGCCTAGTCAATGTGAGTCTGTTACATTTTCAAAAAGCACATTGACTAACAATATAGACAATTTGCAAATTGCCTAAAACACCGTAGCCATTTTGCAGATTGCCTAAAGTACTAGTGAATTTGCATATTGCCTAACCACTTGGTGGGTTTGCAGATTGCCTAGGAATTCTGCAAATTGCCTAATTTCGCAGATTGCCGGTAACATATATATAAATTGTTCTATTCCTCAAGAAGGTACTCAAGCATTTAATACCTCAAAGATGTTGCTAGCACCTTGTTAGAAGACTGCCGTCTTTACGTGCCTTCCGAAGCACGAAGACGGCCTTACAAAGTGAGCCTCTTCCCCAACTCGAACCGGTGCGTCTTATGTTAGCAGTTGATCGCGCTAATAACCAGGCCAATGACCGTTTCTAATTTCAAATACTTCTAACTAAAATCTAATTAACTATCGGTCTAACATGTCCTCGTAGTCCTGCGCCATAATGACAAATAGGTTCTTTCTTTCTTACATTATAACAATTCAATATGTAGATTTTGTAATAAAATTATTATTACGCAATATAATAATATAAGTAAACTGACGTGACGCGCCATATAAGGCGTTTAGCAAAACTCTTCAGGATGGGTTTGCAAATATTTTGCAAGTGGAGTCTTCCACTAACATAATTCAAACATTTATAAATTTATGTATTTAAATTTAAGCATGTGGAAATAATAAATGAAAATGTAAATAAGACTCATTTGCTCTAATTTTGGAATGCAAATAATGCTGCTGTATTCAAGCCATAGTATTTGTTCAACTGCAATTGTATTCAAGCTATGCATCTAAATTTATAGTTTTACGTATAATGTAAAATAACTGAAATATTATTTCTTTAAATTACCCTAATATAAATTTATGGTTGCCCTCCGTACATATAAACATTAAACGAAGAAAAATTACAATCGTTTAAAATTCTATATACCTGCGTGGAGCATGAAATGCTGACATTAAATTTTTTAAGATTTGTTGATTAACAGTCGCAAAAAGTCGCGTTTGTCATAAACCAAGTTGTATATTTATCATTATTGCGATGTTTAGTCAGTTTAGTATTTTTAAATTAAAGAAGTTTTAAATGTTCAAGTTTGTGCAAATTATATACCATGGAGGTTATAATTTAAACTTTTGACGAGTGTAATTACACCAAGCTGAAATGCTGTACGTTTAGATGAAAATTTTAACCCTAAACAGTTTAGTGCTTGTCGTGTACTTAGTAATATAAGTTTACAGTTTATCTCCAATTTATAAATTATTTAAATATATAAATAAACTTAATTTGCTACATTGAAAGGTTACAAACAGAAAGCGTAACGTAATTTTTCGAATAGTTTTCCCAATTTTCTATTTACTCGAGTTTTTTTTAAATACAATAAAATTTGTGTAAATTATTATTTCACTCAGTATAATCTATCCTAAACCAGATAATTAACTAAAAATTTTAGGAATCAGTAACGCTTACTAATTTGCATATGCGCTTTTAGCGTGGATGAACAAGATTAACTTCGTTTACATTCAAAGCTACTAAAAAGGTAATACAATATTTAATAGCAAATTAGTTTTCTTTTTGCAATTACATTTTGCACCTATTTTTAAATTACTTAAAAATTCATCGCGTAATTAAATTAATTCACTGCTAACATAAAAAACAATTCAAATGCTAAGCTTGTATAAAGGCTCTTTTCATGTCGATGTAAGTCGCATTCAACAGCATCATTCAATAACGTGAACAATATAAATGAATCCACACGTCTCGTTTTAGCTGGTTTGTGCGAGGAACTTTTTGAATGAGCGTTGAACTTACGTGCGTGTGTAAAGAACTTAATAATAAGAGCTTAATAAAGACTGCTTCTATTGTAAATTAAAAATGTATATATTAATTCTTATTTCATTAAGCAAGTACAGTAAATAGAAATATTGTCTTAAGTAAAATAATAATTAAAATTGAGTAATTGAATTCCGTCTTTAATACAATAAATTGGTTCATACTATATTTTTTCAAGTCACGTAATACTATATTCTCCTTGTTTATTAGAACTCCACACGTAGAGCTAGTTTAAAGAGCCTAATTTATGCTTCTCCGACAAGGAAAATTCGAACGGACCCAAAATAATTCGACATTAGTAGCTTATCCTACGAAATTTCAATTCGACTCCATTACTTCTGTCCATTGTTTCAATTAACTTCAAATGTTCTTATTATGGTTGATATAAAATAATAAATTTTAATATGTTCAAAGTTTTACTGCCTAAAGCTTAAATAAATAAAACAGACAGCTCAATTCTCATTACTTACTGAAGTTTTTTTAAAAACAACTCTTGGCTTTATAATTTTTTAGAACTGAAATTTAGTTAACGCGGTGATCAAAGCATGTAATATTCACTCCAAAGGTGGTTTACATCAAAGTATTTCATGCAAATGTTTTCGTGGTCTAATAATAATAATCTGAAATTTGGGTAGGTATAACAAAGCACTTGATATGTTGTTTCGAAATTTATTACGAAATAAAGTATAACACCATCCTTGTTCACACAATGTCTAATGAGATTCTTGATATTAAAACCAAGTGTGTTTGCACTACCAAGTACCTACTGCAATTTCACTACACACTTATTTTGATAGAAAGAAATCATGTGGAAGGACAATTTTTCGTTCAGTTGTAAATACGTTTGCAATTTTATATAGGTAATAAGAAGCACATGAAGGGAAAAATGATTTAACCCATAAGGATTTCTTTTTAAATACTTTAAAGTTCTTTAGTGTCACCATAACATGTGTTATGGACACAAACAAACCGATGGATGGATATTTGGTGGACGATGGACAGATTAAAATTATCATAATGACTTATATATTAAAATACTATTGTGCAAAAATAAATAATAATAATTCATTTAAATATGGCAACATAATTGGTTTTCATGTGCAGTTCTATACCAAATACAATGGGTTATTTTAGTCCAATGTTATCTATGATAACAACACTGTATACGTTTATTGTAAGAATTCCTTCTGAAACATAACAAGAATAAGTATAATAATGGAAAATCAAATGTATGTAAATGATCAATAATTTTTCGTGAGTTAAAAACCCGTTAGCTTTTAGTTACTAACTAAAACGTTAGCTATTAATTGGTATAAATTGTTAAGCTATTTGATGAATCAATATTAATCAACACTAAAAGGTGCCAACTACAAAAGAAAAAACTGTTGTACTTAAAATGCATTGTTCCTTAGAAAGCTTTACTGCTAACATTGTAACCTACTGAATTCTGTTGCAAATGTATTGTCAAATGCAAATAAATAAAAAAGAAACATCGTTTTTCATATTGAAAAGTCAGGAATTCGAGTAATTGAACTTTATTTTCTTAGAATGCAATAATAACCACTTTTTCTAACCGAACTTTGATTTAAGTGACTTTCTAAAGCTAAAACTGTCAAAACAGTTTTACTAATAGTTTTATTGCTTTTAGTTTACTAGCTCATAGAGATGTGCGCAGAATAAATTTTCATTGATCTGGATTCGAACCCTGGCGTACTATCTGTAATAACTTTAAAGTTACCTACATTATATTATGTAAAAAAATATAATTTGACCTACTTTTATATCACGAAAATGAAAAATACAGCTAAAGTTTGTCTACTTTTAGAAAACAATTTTCCGAGATATGCAATGCAAGAATATACCAAACTATTAATTTATTCGCCAACGGAATAAATTTAAATGATTTACGGAACCATAATTCAAATCTATTGCAGATGCAGGTATAAACATTTAATACATTCCCGTAAAAGTTATAAGTTCTCCTTCCAAAGAAATGCTTCAACCATCACATCGCGAAAAAGGGGTCTGAGAGGAAATCCCTCGGAAATTTGTTTGACCATATCGAATGCATGCTCTGCTCAAAATAGTTATTAGTAATGCCAAACCAGATTGAAGGTTTGATAGAACAAAGTCAAGTACGACTTGCATACTACTTGTAATATGAATCAAATTTTATAAAATTACGATTTACGAAAAGAAGATAAATAAATTAAACCATAATTACCTTAAAAGTTATAATATGATAGTAAACTTAAAATTTTTTATTGCATTTGATTTTAAAATTGAGTATCATTCCGAATTGTAAATTACAAAGCAATATAAAAAATTTTAAAATTAAGTCACAAAACAGTGTACGTTTGCTTCAAATAAAATAATAATATTTCTAAGTTCTGATTTATTTATTTGGCCTCAACGAGTGTTTTTTTATTAGAAAATTACGACGTAGTTTCTTAAGCGCAATTTTATAGATAGATGATGAGAAGGCTTGCATCTAATGACGATGAATCCCTTTGGGTATCACCAAAACCGGTCATAATATGATTCATGTTTTTGTTTGATTTTTTTCGTAAATAAGTTAAAAGTAGTTTGTATTTTAATTTTTAATTTATTTTATTTTATTATTAGAAATTATTACTCGATCTTGTGCTGTAAAATAAGAATAACTTATTACGATTTAGTAAATCTATGTACTATGTAGCAGAAGATTTAAAACGTGCATAAGAGGAAGTTTCCGGCTTAATTTATATAAATGGGAATAAACAATTTTGCACTGACCGTTTTGACTGGAAAAGGTTTTCATTATTTAATGTAACCTGGATCTGGAAGGTAGACATTTAATAAGAAAATATTTCTTTCTATTTCTTACACAGACGGTCATTGGCCTGGTTGTTAGCGCGATCAACTGCTAACTTAAGGCGGTCCGGTTCAAATTCGGGTTGAGGCTCTATTTATAGGCGTCTTCGTGCTTCGGAAGGCACGTAAAGACGTTGGTCCTCTCACAAGATGCTAGAAACATCTTTGAGGTGTTAAATGCTTGAGTATCTTCTTAGGGAAACGGGTAAATGACGTAAGTAGTAGTCTTGCAAAGAGAAGCCCGAAATATATTCCCGAAGTATTTCTTCTATTCGTAGATAGAAGTCATGGGAATCGGCACTAAAAGATTAGAGAGTAGTACTTACAGAATATAAATAAATATAATGTAAACACTTTGTATTTGATATAATATACATTATATCAATATCTTTTATAAAAGTATAAGATTATTAAATATAAGTAACATAAACCACGCACCGAAATATACAAATTATTGTAATAAAAACCTAAAAATATTAATGACCAACATAGAGAGGTTGACATTTTATCATTATAAATATCTTGAATACCATTAATCATAGTTCTGGGTTATTCGGTAAGTATTGATTTTTATATAATATTAAAAAGCAATTTAGGATGATTTGAAAAAGGCAGTCAAATACTGTATCGTGTTTAAATTGGATACCAAGTGTACTTGATACTATACTACACAGTATGTGTAAAATAATAATGATACATAATATATTAATAAATTATGGGACACCATAATATACTATCACTTCAGGGAAAACCGACATAGGCAGTAGAGTTACTAACTCTTGACGGGGTTAAACTAAAGCTGTTATTATTGTGGTTCTATAATAATAATTAGTTATAGTATGACCATATTGTTGTAATGTATCATAACGAACGATCACGAAGTGCGAACTATCCAATACACTCTTATTTACTATTTACGTTATTATTATACAGTAACACAGCCTAAAAATTTTTTTTTACATATAAACAAATAATTTTGTAATAATTTTGTTCAGTTAACAATAATGATTAAGTTAAGTAATTAATTAAAAAAACAAATAATTTCATTTTATTGTTTAGTTAACCTGTTAATTTTTAAAATTTAACTATAATAATTATATTGTTTATACATATTGTAAACAGTTGTTAACAACAAAAATAATTTGATTTCTTAATTTTAAGTTAATTTGTTACTTTAGTTTATTACGATTTATAAAAAAAATTACATTTAAATTGTAACAATTTGTTTTAAAACTGAAGCAAATCTGCGCAGCTATAATACTGTAATAAATTTACAACTATGGCACCCTAAGGTAACACCCAACAAAATGCTTTTAATAAAAAAATTAATGCTCGCGACAGTATTATTATGAAATTAAGTATTAGAATATTATAACAATAATAATAATAACAATTCAGCGCTACAGGATTTTTGTTATTTTTTTTAACTAGCACTTGTCGCTTTATTACTCATTCGTACACTGCTTCACTCAATCAAGAACGCAGGTGATATGAAAATTTTTGTTGGTTCTTGTACGACAGTTTCTTTTAACCTCAGATGCATCTAACCAATTAAATATAAAAAACCACTGATGTTGTGGACACCAATTAATGTAATTAAAATTGTAGGAGGTAAGAGTCTCTTGCAAAGATTGAAGCCTTAGCAAAGATTTGGGAATATATTTAATAAATTGGCTTAGTCAAAACACTAACAAATTGTATACGTACAAATATAAAAAAAAATCTAAAGAAAATGAAGACTTGACCACAAAAAATACTACTTCTTAAAAAATAATAAATTCCTAAAGTGCAGATATAGCAAAGATTGCAATAAATTAATGTATCCGAAGGGTAAGTTCTAATAAAAAATGTAGACTATCTGAGAGAATGGTAAAAATACTGCTTTTTTCCTCGCTATTGGTAGTTTGCAGTCCTAGATGAAAATATAAAAATGAGAAGTAAACAAACATATTTATTAATGCAGAAACTGCAAGTTTATCAAACGAGAAGTAGGAATAATAAAGAAATCCTGCACTCTCTCCCATAATCAAACAACATCAAAAAGTTACAGTTCTTTTGCCATGCCAATACATCCAGGAATAAGAACAATTGCTTCTAGAAATTATAATAGTAAATGTCAAGTTAAAAATTATGAAATTTTTTCCGGTTGTGAAAAATATTCAATCCTACAGCTGATTTTAAAATACAACTCATCATAATTCATGTTGTTTAATAAAAACGTAATCAGCTGTGATTTTGATTAAATAACATGCATTCGTTAATATCTTATAAATGTTATTTTAAAAACTTGATTTTCCTAACTTTTCCAAATGTTTTTCCTGATAAGGTTATATTTATTTTATTTAAAATAAATTGTACCATAAAATTCAAACACTAAAACAAGTCATTAACCAAATATTGCAAATCAAATTAAGAAACGATCAACTATTAGTATGTAAAAAAAATCAAATTGTAGGAAAATCTATTGACAAACGAAATTATACCATCTCAATGTTTTGTTGTGTCCACACCCTCTATTAGAACTTAGGGTAATTAAAACCCACCTCCAACTCCAAAAATGTATAAAAGGGGTGCAGGAGGGGGAATGGAGAATTGGTATTCAACTGTGAACATTCGGAGGTTTTCTTTCCAGCAGTAGTGAAAATAAATTATAAATTGAAAACAAGTATTATTATTTCGAATACCCAAGCAAGAATATAACAGTTTATCTGTGAAAGCAATAGCTACAAGTTTTATATAAAATTAAATTGAACGTTGCATTAAAAACGCAACATCAAATTAGGCAATTTCATGTTTTCTTGTATTCCTGAAAACTTCACAAAAATTTTATCAACCACAGTGATTTACCGTAGTATGATGTGGAATATAAATATTTAGCCTTTCAAAACAACGTTTTAGCCGTTACAGTAGGCTATTGCCTAGCCATATGGCTAGCGACAACCAGTTGTTGCCCTAAACTACTTGGTACAACACTAGATCGACCTGGAGACTCAAAATATCTAAAAAATAATTTGAAATGATCCATAAATCTAATCCGAGATTTTTCAGTTGTGGTTAGATATGTATTTATTAAATTACAAAACATTTACCTCCAAACATTTCACCTGAAATTACTTAGATAAGCTTTAGTTGCTTACTTTTCTAGCAGATAAGTTTTATATAATAATCAATAATCCTTAATGCTGTGTCGACTTTCACAGAATTACAGATGAATTTGTAAGTAAAAACTATTAAACGCATAAGGGTAGGCTCTATAAGTCCTCCCATCTTTTTTAAAATTGATATTACTCGTGTACCTAGAAATTAAAAAAACTTTTAAATGTTTTCAAAATATATTATCTATAAATTTCACACTGATATTTTGAGGAGGTTTTTAAATGATTACAAAAAATAAAAAACTTATTTTGAAAAGCACCAACTATTTTTCAAAAGTTTTTTTCTAAATTTCTAAGTGTAATATTAACTTTAAAAGAAGATGAAGGAGGGGAACTCCTGGAATCCCTTAAGGACCCTTAAAAAATAAATTTTTACAAAACAATTTATATAAATTATTTAATATAATTCTAATAAATTAATATACGACTGTATTCTGAAAAAAAAAACTTAGAATTGATATAGACAAGAAATTTGAGAGTTAAATTAAATTTACATTGAAAATTTTCAAAATTTATGAAAAATGTATTATAGACACAGGACCGATAACGTATATTTTAATGCGAATATACATAGAAGATTTAGAATCGTAAGTTTTGAATTGCAAAAAGAACAAAAAGGAAGCGAGAAGAAATACAACATATGAAGAGGAAAAGAAAACTCAAATAAGAGAAAAGGAAAATGGAGTTTTTGTTTAATTAAAGATAGTTAAAAATGGTTTAAATGGAAAAATAAACTCTTTTAAATGTAAGAAAAATGATGGTTAAAAAAACTGTCAATCCATCAAACAATCGTACAGTTCTACAACCTTGGCTGGGTCTTGGCTAACTCCACAATTTACCTTCATTTTTCTCGCTCTACCATGAGCTTCTCCATCTGTTCTTCGTCTATTCCCATGGTTTTGAGGTCTGCTTTAACATCTAAGCCAATCTAACTATCGTTTAAAAAATATGAATGTATTGAATTAAATTTTACGCAAATAGTACAGTGGTGCTTCACACAACGAACTTAATTCGTTCCAGGAGCAAGTTCGTAATGCGAAAAGTTCGTTATGTGAAACGCGTTTTCCTATATAAATACATGTTAAAAAATAATTCGTTCTGTAGCATAAAATATGCTAAGATGACATGAAAAAGATAAATTTTTGTTATTATTTTTATTTAGATACATACATCTAAAACATAATTTTTTAATTTTAAGACAGACTAAGTAGAGTCTACCGAATCTTGCACATCTTCATCCATTTTCTGCTTTTTGGCCGATGGTTTCATGAAAAAACCCGTCCAAAGTCGTTTGTTTTCTCTTTTCTTCAACATCTGCCGGAAATAACGGACAAGAGTATCGGAGTAAAGATCGTTGATCCTGTTTGCTTCAGCTGAATCCGGATAGTGGGCATTGGTAAACTCCTGAACTGCTTTCCATTTGACCAGGATGTTCTTGATGTCAGCAGTTGGGATTGGTTTGATTGTTGATCCTCGTTATCAGATGACGCTTCCCTTTGAGCATTGTCCTGTTGCAGGACCAGAAGTGCTTGGAGCTCTTCAGTTGTCAGCTCTTCTTGGTGTTCCTCAATAAGCTCCTCTACATCCTCTTCCTCTACCTCTAATTCCAGCCTTTGGGCCACTGTGATGATGTCCTTCACCACTTTTGTGTCATCAACAACTGCTTCTTCCTGGGTTCACGAAGGCACAAGCATCTTCAAAAATATTGAGTTTAACTTAAAGGACGACTGCCGTGATACGTGCGTAAGTTAAGCGCAGTGACTAACGACTGCAGTGCCTGCGCGGGAGGATGCAATACATCGGCAGCGATCGTGGAAGCTCGGGCGACTTCGTTGTGTGAAGCGAAGTTCGTTGTATGAATCATGAAATGAACGAATAGGAAGTTCGCTGTGTGCAGCGTTCGCTGTGCGAGGCGTTCTTTATGCGAGGCACCACTGTATTCAATACCTAATTATTTAATTTAATTATTATAATACCTTTGTAAGTAAATAAAATCAATTATCAATCTAGATGAGTTTCTAATCTACATCATAAGCTAAAAAAAATAGGTGTTGAAAAATTCATTAATTTACAATTTCAATTAAAAATTCACTAAACTTGTAATAATTAAATTCATACTTAAAACGAAGATAAAATTTGCTCGACAAATTTTTATGCATATTTCTTCCCTAGACGTAAATCGCGTTATTTGCAAGAGACGAAACTAACCAATCTTATTTTTTTTTAATATCTTCTCTAACTTCATCTATTATCTATCGGTGATAAATGTAATATCTGATAAATTTGTATATAATTTATATTTTATAACTCTTATACTTTGCTTGAATGTAGTATTTTATTATAATTTAGAAATACCAAATCTATATATGATTTAGCCTTTCTGCCAGCAGCCGAAACCATAACTTCGTGCCTTTTATCTTAAGCAGCGGTTACACTAAACTACTGCTGATGTGCACATAAAATTTTAATACATTAATCAAAGCATACATTATTCAAATAAGAACTAGGCCAAAAACCGCTAGCAGGTGGCTAACAGCCAAAACCTCGCAAGTTGTTATTGCTTTGTCACAAATTTATTGCAGGCGTAATATTAGCAAGGTAGCAGCTGTAAATCAGTTGTTTCAAGATGGTGGCAGGGCTGTAAAATAGCTGCCAGCAAGTTGTCAGAAGCGGCTATCAGCAAACAATTATAGCTTTCCCCAATGCTATTAAAAGTTTTCCTACAGAAAAGAATTTAGGTAAAACTTGACTGTATTTATAAGTTTTTGTGGTAACGTTTAAATATTTATTTTGTATTATATTTTTAATAGGTGGTTTTAAACATTATCCATAATTTTCATGTAATTTGCGTAATATATTGAGTGCCTATTTTTTATTTATTTCTGCTATACTTCCAAACAGTACTGATTTAAAGATAAATTGCGATTTATATACGTTTTAATTTTTTTTTTAATTTTAATTTTAACTTTCTGATGGTTCCCATGAAAATTCGAATCCCAGTTCTTCGTATTTTGTGTCTGATGAGCATTACTACTGTTAATTGAATAAATGTTGATTTTATTAAAAATATTAACAGAAAACAAAAATTAAAAATATATAAATTTATGACCATAAATAATTAAAAACTCGCAAAATTAAAGTTGAAAAATTATCAGGTTCAATCGAACAATGAAGAAAATTTTTCTTGAGCTTTTGGCAATAGAATTATTCTATCACATGTTTTATTAAAATATCTTTTAGCAGTGCCAAATTTTGAATTGGGAAAAAAAGTAATAAAATAATAAAATTTAAAAATATATTAAAAAATAATATAAAAATAAAAAAATTCTCGTTGTGGATAAGAACAAAACTTAGGTTATCCAGTAAGATGTAGAAATTAAAATTTTTGTTTGTTATTTTTTTCATTCGACGATGTCGCTGAATGCGACCCTGCTATTTTGAATGTTTGCGTTTTTAATGTGTTGTGAAAAGAAAATATCTATTTGTTAGATTTACACTGACCTAATACCTCAACTCTATTTTTTTTTCAAAATATCTTTTATTAAACCGCCCGATAATAGCAAAACTTCATTGCTGAAATCTTATGGAAATATTAATTTTATTGTTTAATTCAACTTTCAAATTTTAAAATTTTAATTGAATATTAATTTCAAGGGTTAATACTTTATATTATAATTTAAAAATATCCGAGTATTTCATTGGATTAATAATACCAAAAATTGTTGAATATAAAACTGAAACTTTTATAAATGAGTTTTCAGTTTACTAAAAATTAATAAAGGTTGCAGAGGTTTGGTTTGCTGTTTTATTGCTAAAATAAAAAGTCAATTCTTTCCTTTAATAATTTTTTAATTTATTTGAGATAAAGAAATGTCTTTATAAATTATAAAAATTTCAAATCGATAAGTTTTGTACTGCAATTACTGAATTCGGTAGTAAATAATTTACCGTTCAGTATAAATTAAACTTGCGATACCTAATAAACAATTTAAAAAACAACTTTTGAAAAGTAAGAAAAAGTTGTAGGTACGTATCTAGGGAAGTAAGTTTTAAAATAAATGATACTGGTAAAATTATTGACTAGTTGAAAAGCTTACTTTGAAATTCAATAAGTTGAAAAATGTTGTATAACACAGTTTTGATGAAGACTTTTAGTATTTTTAATTTCGGATTAGTTTTTAAAAGTTAAAAGTATGTGAAGATTTTTACTAGGGTATTATTTAATTATAATTATTTTGCATGAATTTCCAACCAAAACTTAATCTTAATTAAAAGCACAGAGATTCGTGTGAATAATTTAGGTATAAATTTGTATGGAATGAAAAGTAAATAGTAGTTATTTTCAAGCTATTGTATCTTCAATTGCATTTGCCTTTACTTTGAGGATTAAAGAAAGTTATTTCGCAAGAAAAGGGAAGCAATCTAATTACTAATACATCAGTAGTCTACATCCATTTCACTAACAATCGTAAAGAAACTAAAACACACCTTTTTGGATTCTGAGCAAACCAAAACAAAATCCTTCCAATAATAAAATATTTTGTTAGAGTATAAGAAAAATTTTCTTTTTGTTGCCGTTCTTGGAGTTTCAATTTTCAGGTTTAAAGAATTAAAAAATAACAAAATCCCGTGGCTTACAAAATTAAACTTTACTTGGAAAGTAAGACGGTATAACAAACACCAGTTATTTTTCTTTTAATTTGAAGAGCCTTTGTATGCTATTACAACAATTTTATTACCTTTTCTAAATTAAAGAAACAGCCCACTCGTACTTTTGTAGTTTTTTTTTTTTTGCAAATTCGTTTCAAACAATGAATTTTGAATAATGCAATTACGAATTGTTTAGTAATTATTATTAACCGTGACATATTAAAGCTTAACATTAAAGTTTGGACATGTTAAGTGTTCTAGAATTTTAGGAATATTAATTACTAAAACAGTTTAATTTCATGAAATTGAAAAGGGAATTGTTTGTAATGCTTTATGTTAGTTATTTACATTTCAACGACTAGCAATAAGTTAATTAATCAAAAAATAATATGCTAATTTATTATACATAAATAAATACAAATTCATAAATAAAATTGCGAGTTAAAATTAAAGTTGCCTTTATCATTTAATGAGCTCGCGCCCATTAACTTAAAAATTTTAAGATCATCAGGATAATGGATAATTGATATTAATTACTTGAAATTTAATTAATCATTCGATTAAAAGTGTAAGAAATGCTAAATTATGTACCTACAGAAAAAGCTAATCGATTTTATTTGTACAATATTTTAACATAAGCAGCACATTTTATATTTAATGGTGTTAAAATTTACAACATTAATTTATGTAATGGGCATGGTAGTGACCACGACTGTGGTTTGCTGTTACCGCTGCTGAATATAGAGCGGAAATTTCGTATGCAAATAATTTGGTTTTCACGGTGTGTCTGGTTCAGCCTTTCAATGAACACTGACAGTTTTCTTAACTCCACCTAGCCATATGAATTTCCAAAATTTAGAAAATCAAAAAGTAATGGGACGATCGGTTTTTATTAATTTATTCACTCAGCTATGCCTATTAATCATAATCTTTTTTTTATTGCATATGATCTAAAGAGATTCACAAACACTTTAGAACTCGCATTTACAAAAATACACTACAAGTATTTGTAAAAGCAAACAAAATCCTCAAGCCACGAAAGTCTATTTGATATTGCTGAAAGGTAAAAGAAGAGTATTGATGTTTAAATTGGGCAAATTTTGTTAGAAAAAGGCGTAGGGGGTAGCTTTTTGTTGGTTAAAGATATTTCACAAACGTAAGTTGTTCGGGTCAAATCGTTTATTTAAAGGAGTAGTTGAATATTTAAATCTATTAATTTCCGGTGTGAGATCAAAGTGGTCGTTTGGTATGATTGATTGATAACTGGTTGAATACGTACTAAAAAGTTTAAGATCCCATCTCGTATTTCTTATTTCAGCTTCTAGTTAGATAGTGGAAACTCGTTGTCCAAAGTTTTCTGTATTATATATTTACATAAATATTACCAACTTACGAAAAGTCAAGTTCAAAAAGCAGAAAAAGTTATTCCTAATGTCTCTAAAAAAATTTTGAAATTTACAATTAGTATTATTTGTCGCTTACTAACCTAGATTATTCCATCTTCTCTTGAATCAAGGTTTCTAAGACTCTCATTTCCATTCTAACAAATGAATGATTGTACTTTTCGTTATCCATTCTATTGGATAGCATAATTTTTTTTAAAACTTATTTACCACAGTGTCGTAGCCAGTTTTTCTTTGAAAGAAGGACTCAAACGATTTAAGAAAATTTTGTTTTACTTTCTGGAAATATAATACCCAATTTGTATTCTTGTATTATCTATTTGAAGTCAGTAGTTCACAAGGCAGATACTTCGTATTTTCTAATGTTTTGAAGAAAATTTTAAAAGTGCCCATTGACTCTTGATTAGGTAATTAACTGCCCGTCTCCCATGAAGTTCTGCTGCAAAAATGATATGTACAGAATCTCCATTATATGACTCCGTATTGGTTTTGATGGTCAACCCAGTATATAAATAATATACTAATTTTCGAGTTTTACCACTTGAAGGACAAAGTAATCTAGGATTTAATAACCTAAATTATATTTATTTTAAATTTTCAAAAGTATTAATATTTAAATAATCAATATTGAAAAAGCTTTTCTAGAATCCTGTTAAACCTGAAAGATTCTTATCAATATCGACGTATGTCGAATTTTTAAGGTATAAGATATTCATCATCTTGATCAAATATTCCGAACTCCTAATCAAATTTCTTTAAAGAAACCAGGCCATAGCTAACGCATAATGTAGAATATAAATCTTGCATTGAATAAGCTTATTTTTCCTCTTTTTATATAATATGTAATTTTATAATTTGTCATCATCTTCTGCTTATAAATCATTATTTAGTTGTGTTTTTAAATTTATATTTTAAAAAGCAAATATAAAATTGTTAATTTTAGAAGCAATTTCAAAATTTAATAATTTACTCTCAGAGTGCATATTTGTTAAATTTTTGCAAGTAAAGTAAGCTTTTTTATAAAATCGTCAGTTTCTCTACAAATGCTGTAGTTCAAAAATAACAGTAACATATTTTGTTCAGTGTTTCGGTCAGTAGAAGATGAATGATTGCCTTAATGATTAATATAAAACAATTTGTCAAGGCGGACCCTCATATTTATTACACTCAAGTTAAACTCAAATTGAAAAATTTGGCAATAGATAATATAACAATACAATAAAGGTACAAATAAACGCTGTAGTTATATTAATAGAAATTTAAATTTTGAATACATTTCCAACATTTCGCTAAAATTACTGAACCCTTAATAATGACGTATACAGAATAACCCCGAGATCCACAACGCTACATAAATTCAGGGTATATAGCTCTGTAAATCCCCTAGTGTTTTTTTAAATCTTGCTTTTTTCCGATAATTTATCTTAAAAATCCTTTAACCACAGTTCATTTCCATTATATCGATTTTATTATTGTTATAGAACTAATAAAGTGTGTTTTTCAGGTTCGGTAGCTTCAATTGATCAATTAGAACTTGTAATGCCGAAATTTGCTACAAGAGGTGGAGATGCCATATTAAAATGTGACCACAGTGTGCCCCTAGAACAACTGCATAAAGTTGAATGGAAAAAAGGAGGAATAAAAATTTTTCAATACATAAAAGGTCGAACGCCGCCATTTCGATATTTTCCTATGGTCGGAGCAGAATTAAACGTAAGTAAACTTTTGTTTTCTTTTACCTTTATGCAAAATATACACACCGGTAATCGTCTCAGTTTTTTATTTAAAACTTTATTAAAAATTTAAACGTTACGTTATTTTAAGTACAAACACTGCTCAATTATTCAACAGAACAAGAAATAGTCGGGTAAATATTTTCTTTTTGGTGAAATTATATTTGATATTTTTAAAATTTTCTTACAAAATTTGTTTAGAATTATTCTAATCAATTTTCTTATTACCAAGCAGTATTCATAATAAAGCTTTAGTTTTGAAGGCTATAAAATCAAATCAAATCCAAATTATGTTGCATATTAGCAATTTTTACAAAACTACAACGTTTAATGTACATTTATGCGAGCAAAGGTCTCGATTTACGTTGCTTCTTACTTAATTTTACTGAATATTTTTACTAGTTTTATCTTGAGCGCTACTTCTGATTAATAAAAGAACTTCGACTGATATAATCTTAAAAAAATATTGTAATTAATAAATAATTTATTATTTTACATTTACTATACAAGTATTTAAAAATATAGAATGATTTAAATAATTACAAGTTCTTTTACATATTGAATAAAATATTTTAAAAATTACAAGTTTTAGTAAAATTTGAAAATTTTCCAACTTACACTCCGCCACCATGGCGTTAAACGATTGGGAATTGTAATTTGGGGAGCGACAAGTTCGTCGTAATATTTGATTATTAAAAATCGGTCTCATTGATTTGTGAAGTTTGGAAGTAATTGGCTTGGTCGTTTGACGTTCCGTGCTATGCGTTGGAGCTTTTTTGGTAGATTTGGTAGTTGGTTTTGATAATATACCATATAGTCCAGTCATTTGATAGTTTTACCTGGAAAGTTTTCCGGGAGTTTTGAAAATTGGTATTTTATAGATTTCGACGTGCTCTTTTCGAATTTTACTTTGCCACCTCGTATCGTTGCCCTCAAACCGCCATATTGGAAAATGGCGGCCAAAAACAGTTTTTGACAATATCTCCTTTTCCATTCATTTTATGATGAAAATAGCTATATAATAAATTAAACTAGAGAAAAATTCCTATAATTTTTGTCCTAACCTTTTTTTTGTAAAATGAATAGTTTTAGCGTACGAACGCCTCAAAGTCGACTCCTACACACCTTTTTGCCAAAAAACTCATTTCCACGTCACCGATGAGGTAGAGTAAATGGCGCGTTTTTTTTTGTGGTATCCCCAGTAAGCCTAATCCACGTGTAATGCAATATTACAAAATTTAGCGCATTCTCATTCGCTTCCCTATCCTTGATGGACCAGGTTTTGCAAGTTCATTGTCTTCAGTACCGGACAAAACGCCACAGATAAAATTTTTAATAATAGTAATAATAATAGTAAAAGGATTATTCATGCTCTTATAAATTGTGTACCGCCTTAGTATTGTACATTAGGAACGTTACAAAGTATTTGGTTAATCCAAGAAAATTAAGTGCATCTTCCTACAACCTGCCAATATATTTTCTTTAGTGAACTGTAATATTCCATCTCCAGTCGAACTCCATCTTTAATTTTGTTTCTGGTAGTGCTAAGTGTTTTACCATCATAGATCTTGCTGCAAAGCTATTTTCGAAATCCGTCAACTGAGTTAAACATCATCATTTATATGAGTACATTTTCGTTTTCATTATTCAGTGCTGCACCCTATTGAAAGCGTGTTAATTATCATCATTAGAGGTTATTTAATTTAAAATTATTTTAATTTAAATAAAAAGACAAAATTGTGTTTGTGTGTGATTAATTTTATTTTTAGATTAAAACAAATTGTAAAACTCAGTTGGATTCGATCTTTCGATAATAGTAAGTATATTTACTTCGGTAGGAGGACGGTTCTGCTAAGCATGATTTTCCCAAAACATCGCTATTGACTTTAGCAGTGGCATTCTTGGTAATCATATCGATAATACCTGCGATTTTAACCCCAATTCCGGTGCATACGCATTCAAAATTCTTCTCGTCTGACCCCCACCTCTCGGCGAGTTAGCTGTCAATTTTAGGTTTTCCTGCGGGTGTGTGCGCCGAACTCGGTAATTGCAAAGACAATCGTTCCTTTATTTGGAATCGAACTTGATACTCGGTATTAACTAACTTTACTAGTTGGCGGTCTCTTTCTGCAATTAATGAGATCAATTGAATTAATTTGTCAGATCATTCTGACTATTGAAGTTTTATCTTCTTATATTCGTAACAAATTAACAAAACTGCAACTTCTATTGCAACTTGAAAAAGTTTTACTTTAAGAATTTATTTTATTGAAAGTTAATTTTGTACCTATGTTTAGTTCGATTTGTAGCAAAAATATTTCAAAAGTTTAAACTGCTAGAAAATGCAAAGGTTATTTATGGATGAAAGCTACTCTTTGAGAAGCTTTCCAAATGTGTCTTACGTGACGTCTTTGACAGGAAGTTCGTAATCACAAAATTTGGGGCAGGAAGTTTCAACAAAAGACTCTTTTTGGTTTTATTTTGCACTATCTGTAACTTCCACAAATAACAAAACTGTGCTGTCCGATTGTTTTTTTACAAAATAACAATCTAAAAGTTTTCAATTTAGAATCATATCGAGAGTTAATCCGCTTACGATTGTTAGAAACCTTTAAATGTGTGACTGTTACAGAAAATCTACAGTTTAACGTAGATTAAGAACCAGTGAACTCTAGGTTTAGGCAATTTATTAAATTAAATCGAAAATTTAATAAACTTTGTATGCATTAATTTACCATGTGTTAGTATTGGCGTATTAGTACCTTGCTTTGGTAATTGACAAATCCGCTTTTTGACAATTTTAAGTACGCGTGCGACAAATCTAAGACAAAATCGCAATGATTTTGATACAGTAAAAGCTTGATCAATAAGCATCACGCCCAGATAACATTGACGTTCTAAATTACGCGTTATAGACTAAAAGCTTTAGCATATTTTATTCGTATTCATTACAACTTTCTTTAGAATACTTTAGCGATTATATGTATATCAGTCGATGCCTACCTGAAAATTTTGCTACCTAACTCAATTAATTACTTAGTCTTTTTTTTCAGTTTTTAGTACAATAGATTCCAATTAATTGGATCATCGGTTAATCGAGGCAGGTGTTTATTTGAGCCTAACCTTGAAAAACCAAACCAAGAAATTAATATAGTATTACTTCGCTTATTTGGGTCACCCGCTTAATTGGGTCAAAATGTGCTTACCCAATGTGTCCAGCGGAATTGACCGTACAAATTTATTTGTATGGTGAACTTAATTAAACGTAAAAATTTTTTTATTATATTTTGTTGTTTTAAGTCCCCAAAATGTTATTTTAGGTACTCATACCAACGGTTCGTTGTCAATAAGGCACTTGAAATTGCATGTTGGAATGAAGCTAAGAACAAATTTTGGTTTATATTTTTGCTTCTGTTTAGTTTAGTTAATTTAAGTTTAGCAATCAAAATATTTGTTTAATTTAAAACCAAGAAACCGTATATTCTTGTTTAAGCGTTTGTTGGAGTAAGTTAGTGTGTATAAGGAGGGTATTAAAATTATTGTTAATAATAATATTATTAAATTAAACATTATATAAGCAAATATTTGGTTAACTTATAATCAAAATATAAAATAACCTTTAAGTCGTCTTTAGCAAGCATCGTTTCGAAACAAAAATTACAATAAAAAAATTCCTTATCACAACTTTTACAGGAAAATACATTTTCTTTCGATGTAAATAGTTTTATTAGTTAGGATCAGTAAAAGCAATTTTTATAACAGCGCAAAATATGTACTATAAATATCCCGAAACTTTCTACATGGTTTCTACATTTATTAATTTTACTTTAAAAAAAACCTGTATGATTTGTTCATTTAATTTGGAAATTTTTCAGCTTGTTCATTTCATAAACTTTGTTATAATTTTATATATAAATAATATTGTTTGTGAGTTTATAATATAAAATTTTATTTCGTAATAAAAAAAATTTTGTACTTTAATAATAATTTAATAATAAAAATAGTGAGATCATAGAATTTTCCAATAAGAAAGAGCGATGTGTTATACCTATAGTAGTATACAATCCAGAAACATAACCCCATTGTACATTTATACATTATAAGAATATTCCTTTATGTAGGAAATTATTACTTTTTGGAAAAGAAATAATGCGAAAGATTAAGGGTTGAAAAATCTATAATAGTAGGTATACACACATCTTAATAGTGAAAACGATATAAAAATATTTATATTCATCAGATAATAGCGAAATGTATCATAAAACAAACTTTATTAGAAAATATATTGTCAAAAACCACTTTTACTAAAATGAAGTTATCAATAAATGAGTATGCATCTAATGATTAATTCATCCCAATCTAACGAACGTTGGAAGAGGAGGTTCGACAAGCTATTTTGATGGAGATTGGGGTTTTCAGGTTGATTAAAAATTAAATCGTTTGATACGTGGAATTGATATGATTCAAACACAAGTTTAAATTTATAAATTTTTAAATTTCATGGGGTTATAATATAAAGACCTTATAGCAGAATATATTATAACTAACGACAAAATTAAATTTTTAGTAATTTATTTCCTAAACGCGCATAAATTTGTCTCGCCTGCATTCTCTTTCGTTTGTAATTTCTCTGAATTCAAATTTGTAAACATCACCTGCAGGAGCTCAGCTGAAGTAATTGGATAAAGGATAAAGGAGTATGTGACTGTTTCTAAAGCTTACTTTGATACACAGTTGGTTGCAATTTCCAATATGAGCATTACATAACAAACAGATTGCTTTAATTAACCTTGTTTAACGTCTAACTTGATATGTCATATTGTTTTAGTTTTTATTGATTAATTTTAAAGTATGCAAATAGAGGCGCACCTAAATTAATTATAATAGTCTCGAACGGGTGGAAAGTAATTAATTTCTTACAAACCAACGCCCAGACGTAATAAAGTCTTGTTAAAGGGATAGATGAAGATTTACAATGTAAATGTTAATTTTTAAACTTTTCACCTCAATATTACAAATGATAAGTTTAAACTGCAATATAACAGTGCAAAACATGGAAAATTCATTGGCTTTGATCATGATATTAGTTTTATATGCACACTGTAACGTTAAATTATAGCTTAAAGGCTTAAACGACAGTTTTAGATTTTATAAATGGGGATTATTGTTGTTAAACATGCAAATTTTAATGTTTGGGAAATATTTTTTCATTTTATTACGCTGCATATTCTTATCACTCACCTGCATTACAAAACTTTGTTGACGTCACAAATAAATTTTATATTACATTTTCGACTAAACAATTTCTTCTAGCCAAAGAAGCTTCTTTGGCTCTTCACTCGCAGCCAGCAATCCCACCGGATTAGTTTTAGATATGTAAAGAGTGTAAAATATTCCGTACAAGTGATATGTTTCAAAATAAAAGAAAAAGTGTTGTATTCAAATATAACATCTGATATGTTTCAGACATGTCATAGAAATGCATTATTTGTACCAATACATTACAACAACCAAAAAAAATGCTTTACTAAAAGAATTTAATTATTTTATGCAAGGTTTTATTAGAATTTCTATTTTTTTATTTATAGCACACACGGAAGAGCCGTTCCAAGTGGTAGAAAGAATGGAAAAATAAAGTATAAATTAAATTGATTTACGAGAGGTAAAATTGAACAATGCTATTACTTCCATTTGTTCGTT
Source organism: Lycocerus yunnanus (assembly GCA_036346125.1). NCBI lineage: Eukaryota > Metazoa > Arthropoda > Insecta > Coleoptera > Cantharidae > Lycocerus > Lycocerus yunnanus. The sequence continues at coordinate 3,789,372 of JARFIX010000006.1, forward strand.
TTTGCAATAAGTACTTCGGATATAATGGATTATTCTAAATACTTATAACAGCAAAAAAATAATTTTGATATATGGGAGTTTTCTTTTAATTCGCAATTTTTCGTTAAATTCGTACCAATATGTTTGTAGCAAAACCTGTACTTCCACATTGCATAATTTACAAATAATAAAATTTATTTCTGAAAATGTCTCCATATAAAACTAACATTTATATTGCTAGAACTTATAATTAGTTATCCTTTTAAGTACTCGAATTAATTTTAAAGTACTTTGTAACAGTTGCTAAACTTTAATTCAGTTAAATCAAATTAGTATCAAGTTTATTGAAACCATCCCTTCTTTTTTGTAACTGGAAAACAAATTTCGAAGTTTATCGCTTAGTGATTTTATATTTAACGTATTCATACGTTTTTTGATATAATCTTGAAAAAACTGTGATATATTGACACGACGCGTTTTCTCTGTCGGCATGACGCAATCAAGAATATGGAAAGTGGAAACAACCAAACGATAAGGGAAAGCAAATACTTTTGGTAGATAAGCGTTTCAATTTATCACCTTTCATATGCACAAACAAGATATATTTTATTTTAACTGCTTTTCACTAAAAATTTTATGTTTGTGTGTATTAACACATTTCATTTTATTTAATGTACAATGTTTCATCCAAGTAAAAACACATTCAAAAGTTTGCACAGTTGCATGCCACGAATATTGGAAAATAGTTGGTGTATTATCAAAAATTGAGTTTTAACTTTTAAAGTGAAAATATCACATTTATTTTCATTGCTATAGTGCACTCTTAATGTGCAGTGTACCACAGAAAACGACAAATTTTGAACATTAAACTTGTTTCACACAACAGTAATAACATTACCAAGTTCTACTAAAACGAACACATGCAATTTCGCTCAACGGTTAAGGAATAATAATTGCAATCATGTAACAATTAGCTTCAATAATTTTGCAGTGAAATTAAACATGAAGATCGAGTTCAGTGCTGATCGCCAAACGAAGCAGGCGTAAGTGTTTATTGCTAGCTAGATAATTATTTATCGCTTTCGTATATTGAAAAATTAAACTGAAGAAATACTTCGATGACTAATTGTGATAGATATAGTATGTACATATTAGATACCTTCATTCAAATCAAATTTACCGCTACCACTCTGGCTGTTTTGGCAAAACTTCTGTCGAGTTTGTCAATCAAGTTGCTGCGGTAACCATATAAATCTATCCCATTTTCTATTGAATTGTTTATATTAAAAAATAAATTATCTTTCCTTTCGGAACAAATGGTTAAAGCTGTAGAACAATTGATTGGCTAAAACCTAATGTAAAAATTTTAAACACTCGAATGTTTTCATTTGTTTTATAGTCCAGTCAATAGAGATTAAAAAAGGCCTTTGCCCTACAAAATGTGGGGTAGAAACAATTTTTATATATTGTATTTAATTCTGGGCCCCAATAAAAAAGTTTTTGACCTTGGAAGGAGAGTCCGCCATCTTGAATTGAAAGTACTAAAATTGGTTTTCTTTTTCAAAATAATTCCCCACCGGTTGATTCTAGATCAAAAATTTCTGATCCAAATTTGAAGAAGACTAAATTTTCTACATTTTGTTTATAGATACTTTTTTTGTAAATCTGATGTGTAACGAATTACAGCAGCGGAAACGTGAACATTCATCCAAAAAATCCTCCAACTTGATCTTTTCACGATAAATTCTTTAAAAAATAGTATTAATAATATAATTATTTACATATAACATTGTAAATGTGTATATTTGCTTGGCCAAAATCAGGCTAGTGTAAGCCGATGCATTATAAAGTTACCGATGCATCGTACAACAATTTTTTAAACATTTGGATTCAATTTCTATTAACTAATGTCGAAAGACAAATAGTTAAACGCGATTTTTATAAAAAAATTTGCACTGAGCGGAGTAGTTTGTGTACTTTAGGGTAACCCTAAATATTCAATACTGATATTGTACATATATTATGTATTGATAAGTAATAAATACACAACCTTACTTATTTTATATAAAAAATTTAAAAAAAAATAATTTATTTCAGTTCCTAGAACCACAAATAGATACCGTATGTAACGACTAAGGGCTAAATCCATCTTGATTAACTGAAAACGTGCGCTTAGTAACTAAAGACAGTATTGTGATGGTCTTCATTCGGAGCAAGGGCGCCACTGTTATTTAGTCAAAACGGAGTTACTGAAAAAGAAGATAATTCTTTAACCGATAAGGAACTTGCTGACGTCAAACAAAATGCAACTCTAATCGATGTAATTTTAAAAAATACTGTTGAAGGTGAAAAAAAATGGATGCTGGTGAATCAGTTAACATAGATTTTCAATGCTAAACTTTTAATGTCGTAGTAATATATCTCTCCTAATTAATTTAGAGAAAATCTAAAAATTAGTGTTCTGTAGAAAAAAGAATACTGCATCCATGCCTATTATTGCTTTTGCTTTTCCATAAAGGCAGAAACATTGGCTTATTTTAAAAATAGTCAGCTTGTTTTAAGAATTTTTAAATCAAGATCAATTAATTTTGATCTTCTATTATTATTTAAATTAACAATATTTGTAAGACAAAAAAACATGTCGAAATAATTGTATCAAAATAAACAAAATAATTAGAGTAAATATTAATTGAACATTAAAAATTTAGCATTGAAAATTCTATACTATATCAGAGTGAAGCGATACACCCTGTATAATATAAGTAATAATTTGGTCAAGTAAACAAAACAAAACACAATTGAATAAAATAATCAAATAATCATAAAATAAACATTTAGAAAATATAATAATTTAAAACTCATAAACATTTATAATCCCTTAATGTACTATTATTTTAAAATATTTAATAGAAAAATTATGTAAAATTACTGACCAACAAAATTATTAAAGTTATAATTACAAGCGGTAAATTTATTAACATTAAAACAAAATTATTTAATTAATAGAAATTGCAAAAATGTATAATTTTAAAATAATACTAAGTGCGGGAAAACTTCACTTCAAATGTATTTTATAAATATATTATTTATAAGTATTATATGTAAATATTTAACTAAAATACACAGTAAGTATTAGCAATTATTATCTTAACTTCTTAACCGGTATTCTGTAAAGATCCTTTAAAAAATGGTAAAATTTAGTTTACACCTAAAATTTTGACACATATTTGATATAGTTTTATATGGAAACCAAGCTTTTCCCTCCATATTACAAAACTGCGGTAATCATAGCGGTCTTAATCTAATTATTAAAAGTTGACTTCACTTGACAAACGTTATAATAAAACCAAAAACAAAATATTAAAAACTTATTAAGAAATGTTAAAAACTATAAATTTCAAAAAAACTTCTACAGTAGCGCGATTATTATTTATATTCTATAAAAAATATGAGGTAATCAATTTACTGTGACTTTAGTATAATTCCCAACATAGCGATTAAATAGACGGTAAAGCAACTACTCTTCACTACAAAAAATCACAAATCACATACAATGCCTTTCCAAGTTGAAACAATTCTACCCCCGACTGCAAGATTAATTTCCGAAATTAACTTAAACGTCGTAAATCGATAACGTTATGATTTGTTTTAACTAAAATCGGGATCATTTAATATACGTATTTAGCTATATTCTATCTAATGATCAGAATGGTGGCCGAAATAAAAATTACGATAATAAGTATTTTACAAAACTATCACCAAATGAAAGGGATATTAATGAGAAATTAAGAATGGGCGATAATTTGATACATATTAATACCATATTCGAGTTTAGAAGATTTTTCGAAATTACTGATTACCAAATGATACGAGAGACTTAAAATTAAGATAATTAACTGCGTATTTTGATAGTCATATTAACCCCTATTCAATTTTGAGTCTTAGAAATTACCTTACAATATCGCAGTTATTATCTCGACAAAATACTGCTATTTTAAATTTTGTATGCTGGATTCCTAGTTTTCTAATTGGTCTAAATTAACTCTCAATACAGTTTAATCTCGATCGACAACTTAAAGATCTATAATTTTAAATTTTGTTATGCCCAAAATTCTTTGTTCTAACATTTGCTTTATATTTTATAAAATAGTTTTATTCATAAATTTATAAGGACTAGGGTTTCGAGTTTTGAAGAGCCAGAAATGTTGCATTTAATAATTTTCTACCATTTGTTTTATTAAAATTTGTGATAACAATACCTCAAAATTATATTTTAATGTTTTCATTAACTGGTTCGTTATGAAAAGAGCTAATAGAAAAATTGCATTTCAAAAGCTAATTTACACAGCAACGTTTTTTCTAATCGAAAATTTGTAGACTAAACCAAATAACCTCATAATGAAATAATATTTTAAGTTTTCATTAAAATTTTCCTTTTCAAAATCTTATAAAAAGTAAGGGTAGTATTTTGAAATAGGATGGTCTAATTAAAACAGCATAACTTTTCAAACAACGTTTTCATAAAATGCAATATAAATTTGTTACACTAAAAACCAGTCAAAGTCAAACTCACATTACAACTGAAAAATAATTAATTTTATAAGGATTTCCATTATACTAGTATGCTCCCAGGAAAACTAAAAAGAAATTCAAAAGGCATCCAGCTAGTTGAAAAGGATGCGTCTACATAAAGTAGCTTTCAGAACAATCGACAGTCTACGTCAGCAACTTAGCAAAATATAAATCTTGTAATTCACCCAATGTTAAACCTGGAATTACATAAGAAAAAGGGTCCAATTAGGACTAAATTTTAATTACAATCAGAATCAGAATATGTTAATCAATTTAATAAGCAAACAAATACAAATACTTTTTGAAGTAGACGGTGCTTATCCTATTCAAATACAAAATATACTAAAATTGTAAAAACAGCTTGATCTAATGAAGGGTATTGGGTTTACTAGAAGTTTGCCAACCGCGTTTAATTATCTATAAAGGTCTTTAAATGGAATACTTGGTAAATTTATCATTTGCAAGTTGAACTAATCTAGGATTTGGTTAGTTTAATGTGGTTTCGATCGACACCAGAATGAGTTACTTGATCGACATTTTTCGTTGGATAATTGGCGGTTTATGTAGAAAGAAAACTAAAAGTTGGAAAATTAAAAATCTGACGATTAAGAGCTAAGTAGGTTTAATAAAATTAAATATCAGGTTTTTCGTGAGCTGACAATTTTTAATTGTATTTTTACGAATTATTTTTATAAAATTGTTTGGTAAATTTATAAAATTAGTGCAATTTATATTATTTATATTATTGTATTCTAGAATCAAATAGACATAGTCAGTTAAAGTAACGTCAAAATTTGCAGAAGATGTTGGCAGTACCAATTGCAACATCGGAACTTAACTTAACGCGGAAATACCGCGTGTTACAAAATATATGAACAATTTCAATTTAATCTTGAAGCAGTGGAGAGTGAGAATAAATAAAAGCAAATTGGCTCGAATAAGGTGTAACTTCTATACTAAGGACAGCTTGCCCAAACGTTACGTTTAATAGCCAACTAATTCCATAGACCGAGAAACTAAAGTATTTGGGTTTTAAATTAAACCGAGACTTATTTGAGTGCCGCGCATACTAACTAAAAGAAAGCAGTTAAATTTAAAATTAACGAAACTCTACTAGTTGTTTGGAGAAAACCTAGAATTGTCTTTACAAAACAGAATTCTTGTGCCAAAATATAAAAAAATTGAAGTATTTAAAATTAAAGTATTTTCATTTCCACCAAAGAGATCGGTTACGTTACTAGAGTATAAACTTAAAATGACAAGATAGTTTTGCTCGTTTATGTACTTAATGGTAAAATAATGACAATAGAAAATCATTCCCAATATTTCTACATAATATAATTTCAAGAATGTTATATGATGCGAAATAAAAATGGCAACAGAGTGAGCCATTTGAGCAATCTGCTTAATTGATGTTAAATATTAGAATAGTGGATTGTGGCAATGACATGGATTAAATAAAACTAATTTAGATAATAGAAAAAAGTCATATTGACAGGTTAAACAATACCTTTTCGATAGCTCCAAGATAATTTAGAATTTAACTAAGCAAGTCGAATATGATTTTCCTATAACATTTACATACATAATGAATATAATTAATAGCAAACGTGTTATTGCATACACGAGTATATTAATTGTAAAGCCGGAAATTTTATTAAAAGGGCAGAGCAGAATAGTAATTAAATTGCTTAGAGAAATCTAGTTAATGGAAGGATAATTATATATTACTCACAGTGTAATATGTGTATCATAAAGGTTTAAACAAAAACCTTTTATTTACAAACGCAAAGTTAACTGTGCAAATAGCAAGAGTTGTAACTTATTATACACTTTACGCCCATTAAATAATCTTCTTGTTTAACTAAACAATTTAACACTCGTATTAATCTGCTCTACATTTATATTTATTTTAATAAAAAATTACTTTCCGTGGCACCTATGTATGTAGGATGTGTGTATGTATATGAGCACGGAAATAAAATATACCTTTGTCAGTAGGAAGGTACACACGAGAATAATTTAGATTTAATTCCCTTGCCACTTTTTTTCCTAATGAATGTTATTTTAACTCAAAATTTTCACTCAAACGTGGTTAATTTATTTTATCATCTTGTAATTAACCTTTTTTACATTGTACATGGACGTTACTGACACGTGGAAAGGTAATTTGGTTATTAAGTAAATAGGAGCAATGTTTAATAGCAGATAAAAGAGAATTAATTTTAGCTATAAGCATTTTTTATGATAAACTTAGAGAGTAGAAAACCATTATTCAATCTAGAAAAACTTCAAAATAAATTCCAACAATACTGAAATATGGTAAAGGTGACGCACCAATAAACTTGAATGAATTTACAAACACATATATTATTTAGAAAAATCCAGGACCAAATGATATTCGTACAATTTATTTAAAAAACATCTTCATCCACCTACTAATCAAGCTGTTTAATCTTATATGGGAAAAATATGTAAATATTTCTGGATCAATGACGTGATTCGATTATTCTTTTCATTTTGAAGCCTAGTCGCTCCGATGTTGATATTGCTGCTTATCCTTAGTAAGTTGTCTCTGCAAATTAATAAAGGAGATTGTGAATGAACACTTGCCGATAATGTTAGAATTGGAAAATCGTAGCGAACAATGCTAGTGCGGCTTCATAAAAAATTGTTCAATAATGTCGTTCATGACATATTAAACAGTTTTGCCAAAGGCAAAAACGTATTTGCTATCTTTTTAGATATTGAGAGCGCATTATAATCGAACATATAAAAATTTAATACCTACTTAAAGCTCTTGTTAGTTATATTAACTTCTTGTAAGTTAAATCCTCACAACGATACACATCAGCATAAAAATAAGTTCCGGTATCGCTGCAGAAGTAGGGGTATTTCTTAATACTCATCAAATTAAGTGTACGTTGGATTTTCAGAAAGTCAAGTTTCGATAAGCGCCACCAAAGAAATAAAGATAAGAAGAAAAAGCATTAAATTGAAACTCGGCTTTTAGAAAAGTTTTTTAGAAAATCCCACAATCGGAAGCTAACAATTAATTAAGCAATAACTTTCCTTGTGAAAGGATAATTTTCCTATTTAACATTTAACAAAAAAAATGCAATAATGAAATAAAAGTGAAATAAAATTCAGAATTTTAATTGAAAAATAAAATAACAGTATATCGTATACCAAGAAACTAAAAACTGTTCTGTGGTATAAACAATATTTACTTTTCCACACTCTTGAATTCATTTTACAGCAAACATTTAAAAAAATATAATTAACAAGTAAATAGGTTTCATTTAATGAATAACAATACATATATAGAATTTTTGTAGTTAATGAAAACCTAAAAATAAACGTATAAGGTACAATTTAATATTTAATAATGACATTTTTAGTAAGTCTATTTACTTGGTTCTTTAATTGTACAAAAATGTTATTCAAATTAACTCTTTATTTAAGCAGTTTCTATTGCATAACGATGTGGTGAATGATTTAATTTGTTTTGTAACAAATCTAGTAAATAAATCAATTTTATTAAGTTTTTGCATCGGTTTTTAATTTTTCTAATGAGGACTTTTCAATGTAAAATTAAATAATAAAATTAAAGATATTTATCTGCAATTAACATTAAAAGTAGTCTAGTCCTGTGCCAGCAAGGGCATCCATGAGATTTTCCCGAAGGGAGTCAAAGTAAGTTTTATTAAGTAGATGCATATTAAATACATAAATAATTAAAGCAATCTGACCGATTATTGTTTTATTGCAAATGTTAACATTGTTCTACAACTTGCTCTTTCGAGAATTACTGAGTAAGTGTTTTAAAGACAAGAGTGTGAGTACAATCTCCTACAAATGTGTATATGCGTCCAACCACTTCCTAGAAATGCAAATCACTTTGCGGACGTGAAGATGACTTCCAGCATTGAAAGTTTATCTTTCAACAAATTAAATTATACAACAATATAACAATTTGATTTACCACAAAAACTAACAATATAAACACTGGTGGATACGCAACAATGCAACAAAATAGTAATTGAAAATGTCCAGTGTCAAATACAACAAATGCAAAAACATTAAAAGACAAAAAAATTTAAATGACAACAATTACAAAATACATAAAAGTTTAATCACTGATAGGAAAGGGGTAAGGGTAACAATTTTCACAGGCGCAACTCGTACTATATTGACTTTACCTGAGTCCTGAATGAATGATAATAATTCGCCTCACTTTTCATACAGTCCGGTCCTGGTTCGTTTGCACAGTTGTAGTGATAGCGAATTGGCGATTTAAATTTTAAAATTGACAAATAAGTATTAGCAGTTGCAGTTGCTTGTGGATATTGCAGTGTTCAGTGAGATCATAGAATATATTTACAGAAACAGAAAAGTGTTTTGGTGCAGATCGTGGAGGAGGTGTTGACCTAACCTCAATATGCGACGATGGCTGCGGCACACGGTTATCAACCTGCAAAAATAGGCCAACCACTAATAATCAAATACCCGCAACAAATGCAACCTGTGCAGCAGATGCAATATGTGCCTCCTGTTAATCCCATTAATTCTGTAACGTATTACAATCAGCAAAACCCTGGATATTCTCAAGTAAATATACCACAGATTAATACACCTTATCAATATGTACTTATAGAAAGCATTGAATATCCACCGTTACCTAATGCAAATCAATGGACAACATTGAAAAAGAACAGTACTTATTGTTAGGCTAGAAGTGACCAGGAAAACGCTGACCTCTTTAGAGAACATCTCTCAAAGGTATTCAGGCCAGTTACAGTCATGTGTATCCTCTTAAATCTTAGCAACCCTATTAGTCACAAATGTTTTAACTAGATTAATAGGGGTTTTTAACCAACTTAACACAATGGGAGAATTTGTCTACAGATCTATTAATCTCCCCCATGGTTTCCCATGGTACTCCTAACCCGAAAGAATAATCTAATTAGCATTAAAGCAGCTTATAGTTCTAACGAACAGATGGTCATTGATTTTAAAGGGCCTATCTTTTTTTTCACAAAAAAGATTTAAAATACTTGACCTTGCTTATTAAATCCCTCGAAAAACTTTTACTTTAAGAATATCCCCCCTTTTAATGGCGTCCGTGATTAGTAATTAGTAATTCTAAAATCTGTTGTTCTAATTTTCAAAGTGTAGGTTTTTCAAATTTTTTAAAATGCTTTTCTAAAATTTATTTAAAAGGTATTACATAATAGATTATTTAAATACTGTGGTTATCACTTTAAATGATGTTACTAATAAACGAAAACAACGGGGGTGTATAATCCCAATAATATAATTCAGTTATAACTAGAGTTAAATGTTACATCTTCAAAATTGGATTAAAAATTCACCATTTCCAAATTAACTAACTTCGTCTCTGCTTTATTGTTGCGCTTTAGCATATTTTTTTTTTATATTATTACGATATTAAACTTACAGTATCGGGTGCATTGTAATTGTGAAATACGTTTTTTTTAATTAAAGACAAAGGAACAATGCATTATTTTTTGTTTATTTATTAGATATGGTTATATTACACTAAGTAAAACCAATATTTGCATTAATTATACATAAAATAAAGAAATGAAGATATAATTATAATTATGTACATCAAAATAAGTATAATTTGGATTTATTGTCTAGACAAAAATAGGAAATTAGCTAAAAAAATATACAGCTATTTAAAAACAAGTATGTATCTAATAGATCAATGTGCCCAATGTAGGGTTAAATTAAATTTGTCTTTAAAAGTAAATATAGATTTTGAATACAAAGAAAACATGAGATAAGCCTATCTAAAAATAAAATAGATTTTAATTTGTTATAAAACAGTTTTTAGTCGGAATCCAATGTTCTCTTATCTTTCATATGAACGCCCATGTAGCACTAACAGTTGACAATGCAATGTTGATGATTTTCATTGCTTTAAAAATTCTGCAAGCTCTTTTCGAATATTAAATATTTTTTGTAGAATATTAATTGCTTGTTTGCAATTCCAACGTGTAAATAACCTTTACTGTTTTTACGTGTAGAAATAAAAATAAACAAACTGAATATTGAATGTAATGAAATTCCTTTTCTCACTCTCAAACGTCAATGTATTATTTTTCGCCCTTAATGCACAAATAACTATTGGAATCGAACCTAATTAACTAATACTAACTTCACTAAATGTAATATAGTCACATATTATAAACTACATACTAAAAATTCACGGTGCGGTTATTATTAGTATTATAATTATGAATTTATTATATTATTATAATAAGAATTTATTATATTTTAATATACATAGATATGCAATATTATATTTTACGAGCTCCTGAAAATGTAGTAATCATTTTGTTAGATTTTGCCTTCTGATCATAAATTTTAAAATAATACTTTTTACACTAATACAATTTTACAAATCTCCTATAGTCAGTCCTTCCTAAACCTTCATCACCGAAATCCACAACGCTAATGGATTATACCGTGCTATGCTTATAAAATATTGATAAGATACATTTAAATAAAGCGTTAAAAATGTATATATGAATTGCAAAAAAATTTAATGCAAATAACGGGTTTAACTAATATGCGTGGAATTGCTCATAATCCGTTTAGCAAAAAGATGTATTAAAAATAATTATTAATAATTTTACACGTTATATGTTTTTTTTTATTTTTTATGTTTTTATTTATTGGTTTAAATTTTTAAAATTGAAATTGGTTTTTAATGTTGAGGTACAGTAGCGATCATAAGTATGGTTGCACTTAGTTTTTTTGTGATAACTTTTTAAATTTCAAGGAAATTTTCCTAAATTTTCAAAATTTATTCTTTAAATACCTTGGAATTATAACACATAATTAAAATTATTTGAAAAATTTTATAAACAAGTAAAAATTTAAAAATCACAAAATAGGAAATATTTGCTTATAATAAAGTATTATTAAAAGCACTTAAAACAAAATTTAAAGTACTTTATTAAAAATATAAAGATTAAAAACAATTAATACTTTGTTGCATAACCTTTTGCGGCTATAACTGCTTTGCATCGAGAAGGCATAGAGTCAACAAGCTTACTAAACGCTCCAATGGAATCTTTTGCCATTCTCTCCTTAAAGCTTCTCATAACTAACTCCTATTTTGGTATGTCCCACTTCTAATTTGTCGCTCGAGCTCTTCCCACAAATGCTCTATAGGATTTAAGTCAGAAGACTGACTAGGCCACTCAAGTAGGCGGATATTAGCCTTCGCCATGTAACCTTTAACATGCTTTGAAGCATATTTCGGGTCATTATCTTGCTGAAACATCCAGCCGCGTGGCATTATTCTCTTCCCATGTGGTAGCATGTGATCTTTTAATATGTCAGCATACGTAAACCGATCCATAATACCATCGATTAAGTGTATAGGTCCAACACCATCACGGGAAAAGCAGCCCCACACCATGACACTTCCACCGCCGTGTTTTACAGTGGGAACCTGATACTTAACATCATATCTTTTATTTACTGGACGTCGAATATACTTAATACCATCAGAAGAAAACAAATTATATTTGCTCTCATCGCTCTAAAGAATTTTAGACCATTCTTGAACTCCCCAGTTTAAGTGATCTTTGGCAAATTTTAATCGGGCTATCCGATTCTTCTTCAAAATTATTGGTTTCTTAGAAGGACGCTTACCAAATAGTCCAGCTGACTTCAGTCGACGTTTCACTGTCGAAACACTAATATTATCTTCGCGATTCTCGTTAAAATCACGGACAATTTCGGTAGCCATTAAACGAGGATTCTTTACCGCATCACGAACGATCATTTTATCTTCCCGTCCGGTTGTTTTCGTGGTCGCCCGGTTCTTGGTCGATTGGCCACTGATCCATATTGGTTTATTTTACGGATCCAACGACCTATAGTTTGATTTGGTATACCAAATTTGCGATTTGCTGTCCTTAAAGAGTCTCCATTTTCAATGATTTCAAAATCGCATTTTCAGATCTTCGGAATATTCTTTCGTCTTTACCATAATTCTTACTGTTGAAGCAACTACTCTAACAAGTTTATTTCGAAAAATTAATTTTATTTACAGTTTTGACGTTTTAAAGAATATGCCACTTTACTTTTGGACACTGAATAAGAAATAATTATATTTTATACTGTTCACGTTATTAACAACATTAAATTTTATACGTCAAAATCTGTATTAGCCTACTTACTTTTAGGAATGATACAACAATTTGCAAAATAAGTTTTGCTTTTATTAATTTTGCTAAAAATTGAGTGCAACCATATTTATGAGCGCTACTGTACCTACTAAACTACCTAGTGTAAAATGCAGTACCTATTACCTTTCCCAAAACTTCTCATGGTTAGGATTCCACGTTAAATTAAAAACAATTTATATGCAAACCGCTAATTTACGAGTACCAAACTCGGCAAATCACTTGAAAGTAAAAGATATTTTGTTAGAACATTAAAATAAATGATAATTAAACGTATAATAAATTTATTATTCGAAATAACTCGAAGTGGAAATGCATACAAATTTTAATTAAAGTGCAATTAGAGACAATTTTTTGTAAACCATTAATATTAACCATTACGCCATTAAAACCAGTACCTACGTTTTGTAATCACTTGTCTGCATTAATTTAAGATGCTTATGACGTAAGCCCCAAGATTGAAGATTACCACTCTAAGTACTTTTACCGACATTGTTTCACTGCAAGCAAGAGTAACTTTTTCTATTTTATAAAATTATAAAATAAAATTATAATTTAACAACTATTCCTTTTCTTCTTATTATTTTTTTATTATACTTGAAAGTGGGATTATGCGCCGAAGTTTACATAAATTCCGATGATTTCCAATAAATAAATTTTTTGCAAAGAAAAGTCGCCTCAACACATGAACTTCGCGACAAAAATAACTGGAAATCGTTTTCTGAAAAAACTTCGCGTGTTTAATACTATTATGATAAAAAATATTAAAAGTACTGCATACGTACTGAGCGTTACAAAATAATAACACAAATTTGAAGTAATGTTTGGAACGTAGTCAAGCAAACTATTGTAGGAACTCAAATCTTATTTGAGGTACTAAGCAGAATGTAAAAAATTGTCCAGTTTATTAAATTAAGGTAAACATATCACAGAAATTAACCAGAATAAAGTACAATAACAATGGAGATTAAATAAAAGTTGTTAAATGATTCAGATTAAAAAAACACAAAATTAAAAAAACAACTAAATGGATTCATAAATGAAAACAAATAAGCTAAATAATGTAAAAGCAGAATAACAGAAATTTTTCAACTGTAAATCCAATCAAATAATTTCACTCGGGTTATCGATTTTTTAATTCAAAATCGCATTTAAATTCTCTCGTGTATTTAAATAAATACCACTTGTTACTTACACACTAAAATGGAGAAAAGTTATTGGCAACTTGTTGAAAAGTTATTTCTTAATTTTGTTGTGAACTAAGTCTTGGATGAAAATGTAGTTATTCAAATTTTGTAATGATTTTATGGCATTAAAACTTGCGTATTTATTTATCCGGGGATTATTTGCCTTCATTTGCTTAACATGAAGCTTCAGATAATATTTAATTATAGTTCAAATAACACATTTTCAAAAAATTATCCTTTTAAAAAAAACTGTCGTTTCGTTAGCTAAATTTTGGGTAGGAAGAAAATAAATCTATTCGTAGAAGTAAACAGAAAGAACCCGTATATATAAAGTTTTATTTGGCCTCATTATAAATTTCAAATGCTTGTACTTCTTTCTTTCACTTCATTTCCTCTTTTCGGTCTAATGTTATATTTTTTATCACCTTATTTTTCAAAAGTTAGGTTAAATATTTTAATTGTTACAAAAATTTAAAATGAAAAAAAAACCGAAAAAGTTAATCGAATTATAAAATTGAAACAAAAATAAAATTAGTGATGTTTGATTTTGAGTTGCATTTTGCACAAAGCTTTTGCAGTAGCAGGTAATATTTGAATTGCAAATACAAGCCCTTATTTGATTACTCGTGTCCTATGTCGTAGAAATTTAATTCAAAGTTAACCAACTTTGTGTTTTGGCTAAAACAGAAGCGACCACAATATAAGCTTTGTTTTAGTACCCCATTTAATTATGAACTTAAAACCGATTATTCTTGAAAACAAAAGAGTACTAAACTTATAAAATAATTTAAAGCTTTCGAATGTTTTGAAACTTAATTTTGCTGTAAAACTGGCAAAACTTTTAAATTCATAAATGGAAAAGGCGTTGCAAACTTTGTTATATTATTACATTTTTATAAGCAGTCATTTTTTTAATGTGAAAATTTTAATTTTCAGAAAGAACACAGTAGTGAAAAACAGATTCAATTGTCAAAATTAGATTTTCCTGCCTCTGGCTCGTACTCATGCATTGTTTCTATGGAAACTCCGATATTTAGTAAAGAGACCGAAAGCCATGAACTCACAGTCATAGGTACGTATTTATATCACATAATCAAGCAATCTGTTTGTTTCTCTGACTACCTTTAGTTTTCCTTAGTCTGGGAAACCGCAAAGTTTTCTTTTGTCACCTTTTATGCATAAACTTTCAACTGTCTGGATTGTTTGTTAACTTTTAATAATGTATTCGTTTTATTTCAATTTTACCTGTTTATTATTTATTTTAATTAGCCTAATTAGCGTAAAGACTTTTTTAATATTTTTTTTTAAACGCCAACACTTAAAAATGTAAAATTATGTCATAAGCAGTTGCGATTGAAAAATCGTTCTTTCCAGTCACACAGCTTCATAAACTAATCTTAACTTTTTCCTTTTGCCTTTTTCATCAGATATCAAACTTGCCGGAGTTGTATAATTTTCTCTAGAGCGATATTAAAATTCAAAAAATGAAAATCAAGAATAATTTGCTTTTACGGCATGGAAATTTTTGAAAAGCCAAGTTGAATAATTGGTTTAATTTGTTTTTTAATTGGAATGATTTATAATATAGACGACAAAGTTATCGAGGTTTCTTACCTTTCGTGTCTAAAACTTTTTAAACATTTTTTAGAACCACAGGAGAGCGATCCTGTAATTACTTTTAATAAGGAAACGTATGAAATTGGAGAAATTTTGGAAGCAAATTGTACCACTAGTCCTGCACGTCCACCACCGCACATTATGTGGCTACTGAATAAAGAACGAGTAAGTGCTTTTTACCTTTTTAAAAAAATTTGCATATTTAATATTTTTGTGTACATTCAAGTGCAAATGAAGTTCAATATGACTTAAAAGTGATGCAAAATCAATTTCAATAGAAATTTTGTATTCCGATTGAAATTCTCGCATGAAATCATTTTTCAATTTATTGAACTGAAAATTAATGATCATTCCATCGCTGGTGCAGTAAAATTATTACCGCCACAAATTAACACCTTCACTATAGAAAGAATAACTTGAATGTTTATTTTATATGTTAAAACACCAATAAATACAAAAATCACGTTGGCCTTTCATGTTTTTTCTTATGTAAAAAATATGGTAATCACTTTTATGTGTAAAGCCGTTTTTCATCTTTTGGGCGTCGAAAGCTTTTGTATATCTATTAATAAGCAAAAATGGCATGAGTCTGTTCTTTAGCATCGTTTGATACCACAACTCTTAAAATATTTATAAATTTGCCCCGAATCTGCCTTCAGCTTTTGAGTTTGGCAGGAGTTTGTATTTTATTGGAACGTTTCCGGAGTTATCTTCCGCTTTGAGAGACTTCCTGCTTTACATTTTAAGATTTTTGTAAGTTTTTCTAGCTTATTCCTTACACTCTATGTAATTCTTCCTTTTTAAAATTAAATTCAAATTTAAATTAATACTTTAAATTTTTGTTAATCATGAATCAAAACTCGGAGAAAAAATTAGCGAGAATACAAAATAAAACTAAATGAATTATGCAGTAGGCAGACAAAAAATTTTGTATACATAGGTACGGAAGGTTATATCGTAAGAAATATTTTTAAAATTTATAGTTACAAATTAAGAGTAAAATAATTTAATGGATTCTGTTATTTCTTTTTTGAGACGTAGAATAAAATTTAGGTTACCCAAGAGAGTTTTATATAATTCACCACAACTGAAAAACCACCGATAATAAATAGTACAAATGGATACCCCGCTTACATTTTTCAAAAGGTACTGTTTGTCTTATAAATTTTTTAATTTTCTTTAAATAAATTAAATTTAATTTAAAAAAAACCCAACTTGTTGCAGTAGTTTAAAGAGAGACTATTTAGAAAGCAGTGTTATGCATATTCCATAAAACTTTTTTTTAAATAAAAATGTTCTACATTTATGGTTTTTGTAAGAAGCTGTGTGTACGTACACATAGAAGACAACAAATTCTTAAAAAATACCTTAAAATGTAAAGAGATTTTCCAGAAGTGGTTAGAATTTTACATTTTATACATCAAACGCATGTAAGAACAAAAGGTTGTTCGAATCTTTATTACACAGATTGTAAAATACGAAACATTAGACAGTAAAAATATGTATAATATATTAACATTTTTTATACATTTGAGAACCGTACCAAAATAAGAGTACCGAATACCGACGGCGACGAGGTGTGTACTAATAATAATCTTTACCTCTATATATTTTTATTATGATATTATATTACGGTGCTAATTCAAAGATATACGAGATTAACAGATCGAGCGGCCTATCGGCCGCGTTGACTTCTTACTTGAAGAAACTACTTTCGGTGCGAGTAGATAAGGATTTTTGCTGTTAGTTGTGCGCCATGAATCATAATCCTATGCTAAATTTAATTTTTTTTGTTTATAAATTTTTCACAAAATTTCAGTTCGGTGGCAAAACTCTGTTTTATTTAATTTTAAAAGTTAATGTAGATTAGAGAAAATTTAAATCTTCTGAATTGTATGAAAATACAATAATTTTAAGGGAGAGTTAGGGAACCCGATTTTAAAATTTCAAAAACATTTACGTTAAAAAAATTTGCCATCGGTTAACAAATTTTACGCGTTACGTTAAGAAAATTTAGGACATCCAAGTTTTAAAATAAAATTTTCTTTGGATGCTTAGATTTTTTATTAAAATTATTGTCATGTCATTCGACCTTCAAAATTTGTACCTTCAAATAAATGTTAAATTTCGCGACTACTGATTTTAAATTTGTTTTTAATAAATGTTTCAAAATTTTATGGTTTTCTGTGGCGTTATAGTTATGTCGTTAGGTGTTGTTACTCGTTGTTTCTTTAAAAATTTTTGTTTTGCTTGAGATCTGTCTTATTTTATTCGTTTTTGAACGCTTGTCCATCGATCATGACACGTCTCGCATTAATTTCACAAGGTATTTCCATTTAATATTAAAATGTTCCATTCCACTCTGCCTTTTGATCCAAATTATTTGTTCCATCATTATAAATTTTCAAATTTATTTAATCATTATTGTAATCAGAAAATAATAATGTTATAATAATTGAACTTGTTATAACAATGTTATAATAGCTGAACTTTTTATTTTGTAAATTTTCAATGTCAGGTTCCATAGAAAAGCCGGTCAAAATTGTCCAAATTATTTATTTTTGAAAATTTTAATTAATGTTACACTTTTCCTCAATAAATTTTATTATTTGAACCGGTTGAAAGTCAGCGATTTTTTGACAAATTTGTATAACCTAATATTTTTCTAATTTTAACGAACGCTGATGATGACTTAAAGTCGAAACCGGTTCAAATAGTAAAATAATAATGAAATTTATTGAGGAAAAGTGTAACATTAACTAATTTTTTTAAATAATCCTCAATGGGTACTATAATAATGATATTTACTTTTGCTTTTATTTTTGTAAAATATTTTTCTTTATTTTCGGAGACTTAACTGTTCCTTTATTTCAATGTTTAATTTCAGTGGTCACCAATTAAATTTTAAAATTAACAAAAATTTATTTTTATAACAAAGAAAACTTCTTCAAACAATGAATTTTTATTTAATATTTTTAAAATTTCATAACAAAATTCATATACCTTTTATCGAAAAGTAAATTTGGCTTCCCGACTTTTCATTTTACTTTTTATAATTTTTTTAACATCTTGTTTGCAACAACTTGAAAATTTCATTTTGGAGGTATAATTTTGGGATCGAATAATGTGAAAGTATGTGGTAAATTTGATCTTATTTTACAAAATAATTTAAAATACCATACTTATCCTCGACACCTTCGGGTAAAAGAGGGCTTTGATTATAAATAAATAAATAAACCATACCTTATCAAACGCCTGTGTGATGTCTAAAAAGGCAACAGTGCAAATGTTTCTCAATAGACTGGAATTGACGTCACAAGCGGCATGGTAAAACAAGTTATCTGGATTTATAAGATTAACACTATTTTGAGTGCGAACTTAATTAATTATTTTAAAGGTGTTACTGATGAAATTAGTGGAATTGAAATAACAGACAATATGTGTACAGTATTTATGTTAAATTCTCACTTTAATATTATTTAAAAACGTGATTGCACCGGGACAATAACAATAAGGCATTTTTAAAATTAACTGTTAATAAACACTATACACACTATTGTCTGTTATTTCAATTCTACTAAATTGATCAGTAACACCTCAAAATAATTAATTAAGTTCACTAAAAGCTACCGTGTTAACCTTATGGGAAGAAATGACCGTGATAACTTGTTTTACCATCAGCTGATCTTGTGACGTCAGTACTTTTCCAGTCTATATATAGTTGCATGCTGTTTCCTGAAACCAAATTGTTGTTTTGGAATCACATTTTCCTCTTGTTAAATTGGAATAACGTCTTTGCCATAACAACTTTTTAAATATCTTTGATAAGACATTGCCTGGTTGTCCGACTTTTCCGCCTTGTAAATTAGGATTATTTGGGTTACTTTCATGGAAGAAAGCATGATTTCTAAATAAAGCACTGCATTAAACAGGTGTGTCAACACTATCACAACTTTTTTAGGTAAGTGCTGCAAAACTTTACCATTGATTTGGTCATAACCCAGTACTTCTTTGATATTGGTTTCATTTATGATAGTAACTTTGAATTTAAAAAGATTGATTGGAAAGTTCGGTTGGGCTGGTAATTGTGATTTTACCTCCATTTCCGAGTCTTCCATAAGGAATAGTCTAAATATTTACCTCAACCAGAGGTAGTTTAAAAATATCAGTGCTTTTTCTTAGTTGCTTCTAGCCCAAGATCCATCTGGTTTACATAAGGTAAAATTGAGGATATGACGCACATTTTGAAATTTATCAATTTTTCAGTTACTACTCACAAGTGTCTCATGGTGATAGGATTTTTGTACCTACAACCCTAACGTATCTTAAGCAGGAAGTATAGGTGATTCTGATTGTGCTAACTGTTATTAATTACATTAATTCTAAAATTGAATTTTGCGTCATATCCCCGATGGGGTTGGGGATATGACGCTTCGAGGGTTGGGGATATTGCTTATGGCGATTTACATGTAATTGATTAAAATAATAAAAACAATTTTATTTGAAAAAGTATAATAGTCAGATAAAAACTCAAAAACAATGAACACTTAAACTACGGTAATGGTTTTAGGAAATATAACATTAAATGTAAAGTGTAAAATTGTAAAAATGTAAAATTAATGTAAACATATTACTATCTCACAATATGCGTCATATCACTAACTATCCACCATTTTATTTATAAAATAATTAAATCATAACAAAGACCATTATGACTAAATTAACTATTTATAATTAATTTTAGACGTTGTACAATGCCATAAAATTCAGAAAACGAATTAAAAATCTATGAGGAAACATAATACAGAACTTTCAAAATAATGTAATAAAACTTTTGCATGTGCTCACCTGATTCAGACGAAGAAAATGCGTGCTCTCATGAAAACGATTCGTTCAACAATTAGTTTCTTGCTGTATATCTGGTTTTAGGCAATGGAACTAAGGATATTTAGGTAATAAGGTTCATAGATAACAACATAACAGAGATCTTGCAATTGCGTCG
Source organism: Lycocerus yunnanus (assembly GCA_036346125.1). Taxonomy (NCBI): domain Eukaryota; kingdom Metazoa; phylum Arthropoda; class Insecta; order Coleoptera; family Cantharidae; genus Lycocerus; species Lycocerus yunnanus. The sequence goes on from JARFIX010000006.1 coordinate 3,809,960, forward strand.
TATCCCTACGCGTCATATCCATCGGTTTTACCTTATGTACTATAAGGTACTTTCTTCTTTGCTGATTTCGCAGTGAGTAATCTTCTTCTTCATGTGCCATATCCGGTCTCCCGGACGTTGGCGATTCACTTGTCGAAGTAAAGATGGTTTACCAGAGTATTATAATTCATGGGGTGGTTTCGTTGCCTTCCCATAGTCCACAGATCGATATTGGACTTTTGATTGCAGCAGTGGATCTAGCGCGAACAAGGTTCGAACCACGAGCTTACGCTTCGTAATCGGCCCGTGTATCTGCGCTAATACATGTGGTCCAGTGACCGTCCTCCAAAGCAAGAGTCCCATTAAGTATTCTTCGATTGCTTTGTGTTTTACTATTTTGAAGCATTTTGTTTATTTTGATCTATTTTTATTATTTAAATATAAGATGCTCTGTACAGTACTTTTAAACTAGCCCAAATGTAAAACAATTGATATACTGATAATGCTAATAGCGGCTTTGCAACATCATAAATAAATTAATAGGAAAAGAAATTAATTAAATAGAATAATATTTATCGGCTATAAATATAATACATAGAAATAAAACAGTAATATTGAAATTTTAATAAATTAATAGGTTAAATAATACAATAAAACAAATTTATAATTCTTAGCTAAAGACAAAGACAATTAGTTTATGCCGTTATCAGTAGTTTAATACAATTTAAGTGTAAGTTTTAATCTTGACAATAATTCAGAGGTTAATAATACATATAATTTCATAAATTGTTAGAAATAAGTAGCAGAAGAAAATTAATTGAAGTGTTAATTGGTAGAAAATAATTAATTATAAATATAAATTACATAGAAACAAAAATCAAAGTTTGTTACTAACTTATTTATAAATGAAATAAAATAAAATGCAATAAAATTATAAACCACTGGAGATAAAAGAAAAATGAAATTGAGGTTTATGCAGCGGTTATCATGGCAACTGATTAATACAATGTTAACGACGTAGGTACCGCGAGTATTGAATATTGAACAAATTGACTACTGCAGGTTCTTCTCTACTACATATTTCCATCACTACTTTATTTTAAATGCGGTGAAAGACAAATTACAATCTCAGTAGTTTGCAATTGTATTCATAGTCTCCTTTTTTAAAGTTAAATGCTTTTTAACCTCCGACTCCAGAAAGAGGGTGTCATTAAAAATTTAAATTTTAAAATTTTAGTTAGGAAATTTTATATAACTAAACATTTAAGAGACCATTTAATAAAGTTAAAAGTATTGTATTTTATCAATAATAATGATGGGTATTAGGTTATTTTATTTAATACTGTCCTGGATAAGTTAGGTTATTGATATTTACGATTTAGTTTTATTAATTTTTAACACTTTTAGTGCAACATACGTATATATTTATATTTTTTACTAAATTTATGATTAAAATACCTAAAATAAAAATATTTGAGCTTCGACTTTTTATTTACATTTAAAAATTATTCAAATAAATGTAAAAATTAATGTCTCCTTCATTTCTACTTACCTTTATTGTACAATTTAAAAGAACTGATTTCTTAAATAATTTTCAAAATAAACTTGAAAAACTTTTGCTGTCGAAAAGAACTTTTTTGAATTAGTTAACAGAAATTTGCAATTCAAAAAATCGAGAAATATAAAATGTGGGGTTATATTATAATAACACATATACTGCAAATACAATTTTAAAATTTAAATTGCATGTACTAATTTTAATTCCAAATCTAAGAATAAGACGTTGCAGAACTCAAATTTGTATTTGTTATTCAATATACATATTAAACGGTCCATAACAGTCGGCTAACACTGACAAAAGAAAACCTAATGTTTTCTTCAGGTATGATTTCATCCTAAATTGCAGTAAATGCACTTCTAATGCGCGTAAAACTAATTTTCATAAAATTCAAGTTAATCCAATTATTATTAGCGGAATTTTAAATATTACTAATTTTTCTACTGCAATTATCAAGTCCGATATCTGTTGGATTACTGAGGGACTACTGTAATCAAACAATTCAATAAAACCGTTAATTTTTTCGGTCATCAAGTGGTCGACCTCGGTGGATAAACAAACATTTCCTCTGTGGATGTAAAGGTTTGGTATTTTCTTTAAAAAACAATTGAATACAATATAAATGTCACATAATCTATTGTGGCGTTAGAAACTCAAATGTGGTTCAATCGACCGAGACCTTCTTTCGTTTTCTGAGATTAATTTTCATCAGTTTCGTTTTCTGAGAACTCTACAATACCCATTTTAACCAAAATTAAAATAAATGTTTTCACTTTAGAATTTGAAAAAATTTTTACTTTTGAAAATGTTTATTTAACTACTATATTGAAAATTTAGTAGCACCAAACAAAAAATTGGCAAATAGCATTAAGTATAATTGTCACGACTTCTGAAAAGCATCCAAGTCTACTGCCTGATAGACAGGTCAATTATTGGTTTGGCAAACCATGATTAAATATTTATTTAACATAATATATTTAGCTAAATTTATTTGATCAGTACACAGTATGAGCATTAACTAGAATTATGCACAAAACGAGCAGGTGTGACATAAGTCGCATGAGCTATACGTTGATGATATAATTTTTTCAAAATTCCCAACACAACAGTCACCAAAAAACTAGCCATCCTTTGATAAATGGGATTTGTAACTTCCTTCAAATGAAATACATATGTACTCCTTGGACTACTTCCCACGACTATAAAATATAAGTGAGAATGTCTGTATTGCCCCGGGTTCCCTAATTACATAAAATTTGATCTCCCCTCCCGTGTGCCATCCGGTAACTCTAATTTATGCTCCTAAATGGCATTATATTCCTTATTGTTATTTAAATTGAACCGTAGAAATGTTATATTGAAGGGAATAAAATTGATTTGTTAATTAAAATTAACAAGTACACATACGCTAATAACAATTAAACTCTAAAAACTGTAATTTTAATTTTATGAAGAACACTTATAACTTATAATTACTGAGGTTAAAATATTTCTAGGTTGATGATGGTCTCACAAAATCATTTTCTAATGGAAGGTTACACGGACACGGCCATTTTGAAAGAAAATCATCGTCAACTAACCAATTGTCCATAGAAGTTTCCGATCTTCATGTAGGGGAAGATGGAGTTTTTACGCCTCACTTGTATGTCGACCATACCTGGATACATTAGCAGTAACGAAAACTTCGCCGACATAAAGCAACATTCAGTTATAAGTAAGTAATTCATATTCTCGAAAAGTTTTCGTTTCGTCATGAATAAAACATTCCAAATTTTGTCGGAACTACTTCTCTAACACGTCAATTTAGTTAGAACATCCATGTTAGGTTATCATACCATTTGCACCACATTAGAAATGGCACATCCAAAAAATATCAAAGAAGCAGGTGCATTTAATAATAAATTTGTCCTAAACTTGGCGCTTGCCATAAACTGTCACAAAATTTAACTTGATGAGCTTATACCAAAGCGCTACATTTTGTGCTTTTTTTGTTAAGAAATATGTTCTGGGTTATGCAATACGACGTATTTAAATTTTTAAAAAAAATAATTTTCTATTACAGTTGACATTATTATGAAAGAAACTACTCCAGCTGAAGTTATTTTAGAATCCAACTTCAGCCATCGTCTTACATATTCCACAACGTCGCTCTTTGTAATATTATCTACAATATTATGGATTTAGACATTTATATGTAAGTAAATATATTAAAGCGTAATAAAATAGACTAATTTATATTAGGTTTTCAAATAATAGAAAATTGTTTACAAACCTCGTTATACAAATATGACTCATTCGTTTCCTTATTACTCAAGAAAGCATTCTTTTCTTGTTAAAATACGAAAATATTTTTTTCGTTCTTGTCCTCTTACATTATTACTTGTGTGAATTTCCATGTGCAATATAATGATTAGCTATCACAATTATTGCACGTGGTGAGTTATATTCGTACTTCAGGTTTTGAAATTATTATTCTATCGAATTTTTTTATAGCTTAAAGTTTTAAGACCAATGGTTTTCGTTTGCTATTATAATATTAGCTTAATGGTGCTGTTAAATTTGATTAAGAATTAAGTTAACTATGTATATTTTCCTACGGACCGAATCAAAGCTTTGAGGCGCTCGAAGTGAGATTTCGAGATTGCACCTAGTCAATTTTTGTAAGTTAATCGAAAAATGTGTGTTTTATATATTTTTTACGTCCCGCGATCGAGGCAAATGTTTCACTCGCCGCACCTTTGAGTCGGTCCTAATTATGCTAATTAAATAAAATTTAGATTTTTGAAAGCTTCCATCACTATTGTGATGAACTGCAAAAATGGTGTTACTAAAATCGAAAAGCATAATATGTTAATAAAGTACTTAAAATTGAAATATTTTATAACTGCAAAAATAAATTATCATTTTAAATTAACCGTTGTCATTACATTGGCGTTTTTGCTTAAAAATTCTAAAAAGGAAAACAAATTTGAAAATTTTTAAATTTGAAAAGGAAATTTGTATGAATTTAAATCGGAAGCTATAGAATATTGTGAACGAACGATAAGAAGACTGGTAAGTTCTTAAATAGGGGAACAAAAAATAATTATTGAAAAATGTTGTGATAATAGTTTAATTAATTTTAGGTCCAGGTTAGAGATAAAATAAATTAAAATGTAAATTGTCTTTATAAATTTAAAGATAACGTAAGAAAGTCAATTCAAAATTGAATCAATTTGGCAAATCGATAAATTTTTTATTCTTGTACTGTCTATTAAACTGATCGTTTGTTTGTCCGATATAAAGCCCATTACAATTTAAGTAGATCGTTTAAAGAACGCCATTATTTTCTTCTTCGTTTAGCGAAATTTTAAGATGAGTTTAAAAAAATTTTAAAACTACGCGTAGGAAAATGGAACTAATGGATTTTTTTGCAATTTTCTAATAGTGGTAATAAAATTAAGCTCATAAGGAATGTACGTTTCAAGATCGGTACAGTAAAGTATTACAAAAAATCTCATACATTATAAAGAAAATGAAACAGCTCACCCGAGTATTTATAGTCCTATTAAAGAGCAACCTACTTTTTCTATTTTCAAGATTAATTGTTATTTTTTATCTTTTTAAATTTCACCGAGTTAATGTAATGACAATAAATAGCAATTACGTAATTTGTTTTGTTAAGTGTGTAAAAATACAGGAACAAATTTAAATTCAAAGCACGTGGATTAAGCTCTCGGCTCCTGTGGGGCTTTATTGTGTTGTATTTATGATACACAATTTTCTTTTCACAATTTTAAGTGTTTTATTTACATTAAATAAATGTTAACGTATAATTTTGTAATCAACAAAGTGCAGGGTAAAATTATGTATGTTTTACCAAATAACGCAACTTAAGCTTTTTATATTTTTCAACTGGACGATCGAAATGTAAAGCCCCTTACAATTTCATTTATTGATATATAATACTAAAAAAAAACTTTAAAAAATTTTAAATGGTTACGTCGAATAGCTGTTTATAAATATTTTAAAAATTTATTGCTGTTTTGTAAATAAAATAAAATTTTAAATGATGATGTTATTTGAAAAGTTTGATGCATGCTTTGTGTTTTCGTCATGCAATATATCGAATCAAGTTAAGGTTTTAAAGCTTCACCCAGTATCCTCAATTAATATTTTAAATACGTCAATTAATTTTTATAAATTGCACAAGATCTTATTGTAACTTATTTGAAAACGTACACTGTAAGTTACTTTGGTTAAATCTATTGAACGAATAATGTGATGGAATCGAATTTTATTTTAGGTTTTATTCATAATATTGTACAGCAGTTCCTCGCATGTTACTATTAAATTTTTAATTACATGATATAATTGTTTGCTTAAAATCAAACCTATTAATTAAAACACTATATAAACAATCACACAAACAATCAATTTTGTAAGTCTCATTTTGTTTAAATTGGTATCGATCTTTCTTTATTACTGAACACAACATAAGGTAATATAAACGATGCAGTTATCGACAAAGTTTTGGAGACATAAATAGTTGAAACATGGATATGAATGTAAAATATTGAATTTATTTCTTCAATCGACTATAGCGTCGATTCTTAGTCAGGGGATGACTTTGAAATTTTTTTATATTAAAATTCACCAGTCATACGAAAGCAAGGAAAGTACAAATTAATGTAAAACTTAAACCAACAATCCTTTTTTGGTTAAGTATTTTTTTTCACTAAGTTTTTTAAAGTTGGGTATCATGTAAAATCGCACTTTTTCTCTTTCAGTCGTTGTAAAAATGTAGAGAATTACATACTTATTATTATTATTATATACAGATATCGGCAAGGGTCGATTAACTCTGACTCAAAAGTACAGATTTTCCCTATACAAATGGCTTCACCAAACGAAAGTGTATATTAATACAAGGCGTTTAAGGTGAGGATGAAGTTGATAGGTCATATATTAAGCCCAAATTTTAAGTTTGAAGTTTACGAATTTTCAATAAAAAACACATGAAGGACAATTCTGCCCTCATAACTCAAAACGCGGTTGAAAGTATTTTTAACAGCCTTACAAAACTACTTATTAATTAATTAATGTTTTTATTGATTCTAACTATTTTGAGTATGCTGCTTTTATAAATGATCCACTCCTGGACATAGGCCTCTCCTAGTTCTCCCAAACCTCTTCTCTAAACGTGTTAGCTCGGAAGACGGTCAAAATAAATTTCTTACCTAGGCCCGGATTCGAACCGGGGCGCTTGGCTTAGTAGTTGACGCACTTACAGCTAGGCCGCAACCATGTATTACTGCATTTATACTTAGTTTATGCATTTATACTTAGTAATAAGTAGTAACCAGAAATGGTAACGAAGAAATGGTTTTCAAAAAGGCCGTATCTACAAGTATTATTACAGTAAATAATAAAAATACAGTAAAAAAGACATACGGTTACTAAGAATAATCTGTTTGAGATAAGTCAATATTGCATTTTTCTTCTCCAAGGAAAAACCGCGAGGTTATGAACGTATTGATGAAGGAGTTGTACTAAAGAAAATGGGTGTCTGCAACTTGCTATCAAAAATGTAGTAATTACATTGTAGATACGGCAGTTTTATTAAGTGTGTGCGTTTGATACTGCGATTTTGTTTATGAATTTCATGCAAATGCGACGGCTATGTACATGTGAATTATTTCTTACTTTAGCTAAAAACAATGTTTTTATTTAGTAAATATTAAGATTACGGTATCTTAAGTAATTAGAAGCAAATAACTCATTTTTGCGTTTTCTGTAGATACGGCATATTGAGTTATGAGGGTAAAATTATAGCGCAATATTTCATAATAATTTAAGTTATTCTGCTGCCATTCCGGGCATCTGGGTAATTGGTGTATTTAAAAATTCTAGGGGTGGAGTGCAAACCAGTTATTTTCTAGATTTCATTAATCTATTTATGCGCGTCAGTAGTAAAGAGATAAAAGATAAATTGTCAAATTCCAAAATCAAAATTAAAATAAATTCAAAACTTATTTTTAACTTTTATCGTGGAGGGCTTTAGGGATACAATCCGAGTCATCCTTAGAGGGAGCAATTACCCCCTTACCCATCCTTAAATACGCCACTGTCCTGGGTGGGTTCTCCCACTTATCGCTCGGCTAGGTACCAGATTGCTCCTAAACATTCTTCGGGTCGAAAACCCATAATTTCGAGTAGGATCCCATTTAGGAGATTTACATACATTTTAAATATAAAATCCACTAAAATTAAATTTTTGATGGGTGGGGTTAATTGTGGAAGTGCGACTGAAAATGGGAATAAAGGCACCAATAAAATGATTACATTTCTTTAATGCGGTTGTTTCCAAAATTTGTAGTCTGGCTCCAAATTTTATTCATCTATTGCATTATTATATCCCATAGTTTAAAAAAATAGTGAAAATCATAATCAGGGTTAATCGACTTTCGCCCAGATTTTAATTTTGTAAATTTCATCCTTACCCGACATGTACAATTTAAAATTCTTAAGTGATTAAAGTTAAAAATTTTGGAATTTTGAAGTATGAAAAATGAAAAAAGATGGAGAAGCTCTTCGGATTAACCGAATTTTTCCTTATAAATTGCTAGCACACCAATACTATTTTTACCACCATGGCACTAAAATTGTCGAAAGATTTCTGGCTGTCTAATTATATGATAGCACTCAATAGTGAGAAATTTAATTTTTCCAGAGGTTTTCCCCTCCAAATGATCTTTCCTTATTATATCATTAAATAATTAGCATTATATGACCTTGGTTTTAATTTAAAGGAAATTTTATAATAATTTTCCTCGTGTGTGTAAAATAATAATGCACTCAAAAAGTGACTTCTTAGATTTTTTTTTTTCAAATATACGCAATTAAAAAACAATTTTTGTGTGAGACTTCATTTATTTAGTGTATAACATTTACATCACAATAAGCTTCAAAATTAATTTTCTTTTCTGAAATCGGCCATACTTGATCAATTACTGCAACTTTTCGGCGCAGGAAAGTAAACCATTACCGGACTCACGCAGTAAAGGCCAGACCACTCTGATATTATAATATTACAACACATCGTCATCTGTCATTGCAGGATCAGGCTATCAAAACTATGGCAACAGCAGAAATACGCCTTATTTGATTTTATTTAATTTTAATTGTGATTAGCCATAACTAAAAATCGAACTATTGAATTCGATTAATCTCGCGATTTCAGAAAAATAGTATTCCATACACGTCAAGAAAGTGTCTTTATGATACGGCGAAATTAATATGCTACGCGGCCTCGTACTCAATATTGTCGCCTGTCAGTAAAGAATCACTTTCCTGACTTTATGTAAATAACTATAATTGACAACTCTCCTACCTACGTAATATGTCGATGACTAAGCATATTATTATATAAAATTTTGTATATCTTAGTTACTGATGTAATTATAATTCCAACGCATGTTTTTCATTACATTTTTAATAATTATAATAAATCTATTTATATTCTTTGTCGTAAAAAACATCAAATGTCACTTTTTGAGAAAAAATTCATATTCACACAGGAAAACGAAATAGGCACCCGTAATATTATAAGTTATAAATTTAAAATAAAAAATGATTTTTACTCCTCCACCAAAAAATATTTACCTTGATTAGATAATGCTTTTTTTGTAAACAAAAAATAATAGTCATTATTTACGCTGATGTTTAAAAATTCATTACTCGATAGTATTTTTTTTTCTACATCTATCACTATTTTAGAAAAAAATCAAACTGGAGTAGTTTTTACTGATGTAATACATAAATTTCGATTGATCTGAATTGTATTCGTTCAATCTCCCTGAATGACGACACATTTATACTTTATTTTAATTGTTATTTCCCCATTGTCAAGAGGGGCTTGTCACCTCCTAAAGGGTTGGGTTACTGATTTTCGGAAATCCAGTTCTAGTTTATGTTATAATATATAGATATAAGTATGTGCTTATTACGTTATTCGTTTTTTTATTAAAGTGATTAAAGCTGATATTCGATTGCGCTTGATTGTAGTTGTGTTTATATTTTATATTTATGATATCATTTCTTTTGTATTTTGATTTTACATGATATTGATTGACTTGTCCTATTTTACTAATTTGAATTGCTCCAAAAGAATAAAAATAAAATATTACATTATAATAAGTATTAAATAAATATCACATATCTAAATAAAAGCAATAAAGTACTCCTAATATTTATGTATGTATAATGGATTACGATGTTACTTCGAGGTGTAATTGTTAAGTGGGAATTGTTATGTAATATGTAATGTTAACGATAACTAATCATTATTCAAGGAATCATCAAGGGATTAAATGTGATAAAATGGGATAAACAAAAACTTAACTAATAATAAAATATTTTGATTTTCTTTTAAAGGAGTAGGCTAGAAAATGAGAAATAAAATACAATCAACTTAAGGTGGCAAATAGTATCAATTATTTTCAAACACTACTGGTAGATGACTCTGATATCGATTGATCACTAGATAATGCGAGCAGCAAAATTTATCGACGCCTGTATTAATTCGTACTTTTTTTCCGCTTACCTATTCAGAAAATAGTTTTGAGCACAAAAAATGCTTATATTGACAACTTAAATTGTAAATCTTTTCGACATAAAATAAGATAATATACTGTACTATGCGCGTGCCATCTATGAAACATTTTCCAAACTGCAAATAGCATAAGCAGGATAGGGATTAGAAGAACCACGATTAATTTCGTTACTAATGAGGTTAATAACAGATTTTTAAACTGCAAACTCTCAAATAGATAATTTGTAATAACATACTGTAAATACAGCATGATTACTTTACTATTTTCACTACAATAAATAAAAGAACTGAACCGTTCCGCAGGCATGTTTTGTTTATTTATTTATTCATTAACTATAAATGTTTTTACTTGTAATTATAATATATTATCGACAAATGTTCAAATATATCATGTTTCAAATTTGAGCACGGTACGTTATATATACTCGGTTTTTAATTGTGGTTTGTTCTTATGGCCAAATAACATTGGTATTTGCCACCTTAAATTGAAATAATACAATACCACTTTGTTCCATATTTATTGAAATTACTCAATTGCACATAATAAGAAAAACTAACAAAGGGGCAGAAATTGAATGAAAAATAGTTGTTTGAGATACCTATTTTAAATATCAAACAATATTTTAACTCGATAAAATATCACTTTAATTAATATTTCAAAATTAACAAATTAATTAATAAAAATCAAATTAGCAATAACCTAATTACAAAAAGCTCATGATAATAATTTGACTTTTATTATTTAATTCGTTTCTAAATTTTAATTTAATAAAAACTATTAGGAGAACATTCCCTGTGCATTGTAATTTAGGACACTAAGAATAATTGAAAACAAATAATACAAAATAAATTTTAAATACTTACTATACATATTAAAATTGACAGAAATAGAGAAATTCCTGATGATGATCTACGAGTATCTTGATTTTCTATTTAATTAATTTAATATATAAAGTAAATCAAGATTTACTTTATATATTTTTTCTCCGACTGAATTTTTGAGTTCAAATGTTTTAATTTTTCACTATATTTTTAATTTTATGATTTTAGCTTTAATTTTGTAACAACAATTTATTGATTAAGGAAATTAGAATTGATGATATTGATAATTTACGATAAGAATAGTATCGAATAGAACAAACAGTAATCGAATGTCTGCATTTTTATAGTGCACCCTATAGACAAATTTCATTTATACAAGAGGAATTTTATTAGCCATACATCGTTCAAAATTTGGGAGTTAGCAATTTTAATAAATAATTTAAAATTGAATGCTTTAAATATTTAAAACCACTTTCTTATTTTTTGGAGTAATTGAAATTACTCGTAGGACTGCTATAGTATTCCGCTAGCTGCGGTTACTGAAAGGAGTAAATTGTAATAATTCAACAGACCTAACAATGGCTGTGGATGATTTATGTATATGTTGAATGATTATAATAGTCGACAGTTCCGACTGTGCACCTAATATTCAAATATTAGGCGTGGTGAAAAATTGGCGATTTTCCAATAATAACAAAAATTCAACAGGTTGTAACTTTTAAACCTTTGGGTTTAGGCCAAAAGTAAAAACTGGGCAATAATTTCCAAAGTGGTAACATATATCAAAATAATATTGTTTATATCATAAATAATGTTTATTGGCGAGGCTAGATTTTCTATTTTCAGAATTTTAACAATACGTAAATAAAATCATTTAAAATTCAACATACCTAGTATTTCATATGAATGAAATGAAAATGTTTGCTTTTTAAATTAATTGAAAGTGCACTTATTATTTTTTTATGCGCTTTCATCATTTTATTCCTGCTTCATATTTAAATGCAATTAATACCACTCATTTACTCGCAGAATTAAAAATATTTTAGTATAAAAACTCGGATTGTGAGTAAAAACTATGTGTTTCATTATTTCAACTATAAAAGATCGATTGATACCATTTTAAACAACAAACTAATTTTTAAAACAATTGTGATTTATTTTTATAACCTTAGACAACTTTTTACCTAAATTAAATAAATTAAATAAAAAAATCTAATTATATGCATGAAAGAGTTAATGAGTAGCTCTATTTTAACGAGTACGTTAGGTAGTTATATTTTTGTAAAGGAATGGAGAAAACTTGCTAAAAGTAATTATTTGGGTATTTCTCTAATTAGTAGCTGTTTAGCTTAAAATAAAAAATAAACTGTTAATAGAAAATATTCGCAGGCTATTAAGCCAAAAAATGTCTTCCTTATCGCTACCATGTCTATTATAATATTATAATTATTAAGGGAGCAAATTGTCATTCGAGCTAGTTTATTATACGTAAATTACAATTACGTTTAGTTTTTCTTCAAATATTTGAAATTAGAATTAGATTTGAGAAAAATTACGATATTAAATAATAAATTACATTGTAAATAAGGAAAAATGATTGCGAAATATTTAGGCTTTTAATTTACCCATATATTACTTTTAAACATTTTTAATATGCTATAAGCTCGAAGATATGACAATAACTTGCTTTAACACATTATACATTAAAATCTAAAATTTTGTTAAGGTTTATGTCCAATTTTGTAGTGCGTACTAAAATTATTGTAAACGACATGCAGATGATGTGCTTTTTGTACAATACTTTACACGTTTACCATTACTTTGTTAGATTTTTAGTTTTAATTTTAATTACATCATAAATCTAAACAAAATTTTGCAAAAAAAAGTGACCGATGTAAATATTTATGTAAATTATTGTAATATGTTAAATTCTTATATGTTTATTGACGGATATGTAAAAATAAAAGAAATTATGTACATCTCTTTTATTTCTTCTTCCAATATTCTGGAAATAGTTTTTTAATAAGTTTACTATTATTCTGCTCTTTATTATAGTGGATACCGGCTTCGCCGGGTCTCATTAAAAGGTGGAACTCTGCCTTTGTCTGAATGATTGAATAGTTGGATACCCGGCTTCGCCCGGGTCTCCTATAATTAAAATACTTTGCCTTTGTGTGAAGTATTTAGATTTTCCAGTATCCTGCTTCGCTTAAGGTTTTCTTCTCGACGAAATCTTGCTTCCCGTTGCTAGAGCGTTTCAGAATGATTTTAGTGTTCCCGTTGTCGAGTGTTTCAGAACGGTTTATATTGTACTCTACAATTTTCTACAGCTTTTCTTCTCCAGTATTTAAATCACTTATAATAGTGTAGGTACTAAATGTGAATATTACTTCTTCCTATATTCTGAAATTTTTTAATAAGTTTTTAAATTTTTCTTCTTATTTTATTATATTGGGAACCCGGTTCCCCGGGGGCTCATTAAAAGGGGGAAATCTCCTTTTTTAATTTAATAGTGGTCCGGGTTGCCCGGGGCTCCTATAATTAAAATATTTGCCCTTTTTGAAGTATTTAATTTTTCCGAGTATCCTGCTTCGCTTAAGGTGTTTCTTCTGACGGGGAAAATCTATGCTTCCCGTTGCTAGAGCGTTTCAGAATGATTTTTGTGTTCCCGTTGTCGAGTGTTTCAGAACGGTTTATATTGTACTCTACAATTTTCTCTACAGCTTTTCTTCTCCAGTATTTGAAATCACTTATAATAGTGTAGGTACTAAATGTGAATATACCAACGTAAAATTACCATATATCAATTACAGGTATTGGCGATGGGAATCTCGTTAATCCATTCATGCTCGTCCGCAATTTTTCACTTTTTTAAATTAAGCTTTTCGGTCCCGGTTTTAGCGGAAAACCTCTTTAGGGTCCTAGAGAGTAACTGTGCAAAATTGCAGTGAGGACAAACTGCTGTCAATCCTCCAATACCAATTATATGGTAATGCTTCATTCTTCAACAAAGACCGTTTTCGCAACTCGTGCTGTTGCTTGCCGTAACCTATTAGCTTCACGTCGAATCAAGGCAGCATCTTTCGTTTTCTTTACTTCTAGCATTAGCGGTTTTCAACCTATTAGTTTCTCGTCGAATCAAAGCAGCATTTTCGTTTTCTTTACTTCTAGCATTGGCTATTCTCAACCTATTAGCTTCACGTCGAATCAAGGCAGTATTTTCGTTTCCTTCAGTTATAACGATATATTCACGACGGGCCTTTTCTCGCTCCGCCTTCCGTCTTTTTACTGCTTCTCTCTGGACCGCTACTTCCTCATCAGATTTTTCTTGCTTAAGAGCCGTATTTGAAGACTTTCCAAGTTTAATTCTTTTAGGCGAAGGTGTTTCTGAAATATCTGTTATAGATAACTTTCTTTTATGACACTCGTTAATATTTTCCGTTCCATTAATATCGTCATCAACAACAATATATTCAATTTCGGACATCTTTTCTTTTTTAGTTTATAGATATGATGATATATAATTATTTATATATATAATAAATTGTAGTTGGTACATAGGGATTATCGGTTTAACGAAATCCATAACGTGATAATACAGCCTCTTGTTGAGAAAGCTTAAACAACCTCATTTTTAAAGAAATTAATGCTTATAAAATTTTTCTTCTTTGATAAAAATCCTCTTAATACCTTTGAATAGCAAGCTTGTGTTTGAAGTTGAAGAATATCTCGATTCGACTATTTCATTGGTCGAAAAATTTTTTCTTTTGGGTTGGTATAATAAATGAACGAACCAATCAGAAGCGCAAAGGACACGAAACACACACGACACACACACACTGAGAAATATATATTAGATTACATACTAGAAGGTTAAGCGGCCTTTTAGCCGCTTTGTTTCAAATGCTTCTATTTAGATTAATTATAAATCCAAAATTTTTATATTGACATATGTATAATCTTAATTATTGCCCAATTTTTTTAATTATTTCTAATTATAGTGTTCGTCAAATTTATACTTTCAATTTCACCCTCAATTGCATTAGACCAAATAATTTTAATTAATCAGAACTGCAAAAGTTAATTTTTTTATCTTAGAAGTTCAAGTTCAGCTTTAAATACACTATAATATACCTAAATTGAAGATACTCTCCTAACAAAAACATTTCATTCGCATTTCTGCAAGCATGGGGGAATATTCACATCTTTTTGATATAGTACTAGTTCCATCCAAATGTAAATCATATCAACGCATTCTAATTATTAGAAAAACTAAATTTTTACTACTTAATTTGACATAACAAAGCCTTTAGACCTTTATCAAAGAAATCAAAATTTAAAAGTTCAACAAGCAATGAATTACATTCATATTTGACCAGATCTATCTCCAGAATTCGGCAAATATGCTTAGCCTCACTTTTTTAAATTTCAAATGATATGGATATTGGACTAGGTAAATCAAACTACTTTACTTCTCGTCGAATTTTTGAGTGGTTTCGTTTCACTTCACTCTTCCTCAGGACTCGAGTTGTTTTAAATAGTTTATTTTCCTCTGATTACTATCTTCTTTGATTTCTCTGGAGACTACAACCGACTTATCATTTAACATATCTCTTAATAAATTGTAAGTAACAATTTACGTTGTGATTTGCAATTAAGTGTTTTATTGTTAGATTTAATAATTTATTAATTCATTTTAATTAATAAATTATTGTAAAGTAGAGAGTGAAGTAAACCACTCGAAACGTCGACGAGAAATAAAGTAGTTTTATTTACCTAGTCCAATATCATTTGAAATTATATAATTACGGATAATAACAAAGTAGGAAGTTTAGTCTTATTTTACAAATCTTTATGCTTTCAAATTGAAAATAAAAACATATTTGAATCTTTATTTTTGTGTGCACCCGTTAAGTTTCTCAAGCATTATTTACGGAAGAAAGCATTGCAATGTATAATACATACACCAAAAATGTCAATCCGTTTATAACTCACTTCTCTTTGTCCGATCCATTCATTACTAACATAAATACTTATGTATACAATAACAGATAATTTGGATCATAGTTTTGCTTATAATTTGCCTACCTTCTGTAGGCTAATGCCACACGCCTTCCCTTCTAGTTATTTATTATTTTTAAATAATAACCCAAAATTCCTATTATGGGCTTGAGTTTCGTCCAACATGTTGTAAAATCTTGTACGAAGAACGAGTGAGTACATAAAGTCTATTTTCAGTTTTCTTAGTTTCAGAGCCAATTAATTCTCATTAATTTTATAGTGACAAGTGTAAGTAAAAGCACCGTTGCCAGATTTTAGAAAGCTGTGGCGCCAACTCAAAACCAAAAAAGTGTCCAAAATCGCAACTAATTGATCATATGGCGTCAAAATTAAATTTTACTAACCTTTCTGAAACTGACCATTAAATAAAATAAAAAACATTAAATTACAAAAATTGTGACTATAATTTATTGACTTATGCCCAATTTCTTCACCTAGAGATATCTCTTAGATGATCTATCTATTTGATAAATTAACAAAGTAACCAATCAGACAGCAGCAAAACAAGCAAATCAGAAATATGATTGGCTACTTCGTTAATTTATCTTATAGTTAGTATTTGGGAGAGGGGGGGAAGTCGCAGCAAATCCTAAATTTTGTTTGTAGCACCGACCATCTTTCTTATCTACGACCAGCACTGCCACCCAGTACCCGTCGGTTGATCATTAATTACTGCCCCACCTTGCCCAGTGAAAGTGGTTGTACGCATTACCGATTGCATTTCGAGAACATCGCAATAAACTCCAACTTAATTTCTAAGAAAAGTTTGCGATTTTTGAAAAAATTTAAGAGCAAAATATTTCTAAAAGTCGCTCCATTTGTGAAAAAACAGTTAGTACAAGCACTAAAGATGAAAATAGCATTTAGCCAACAAAACCAACAATTTCGTCAACATCTCAATATGTTGTTTGTATTAATTTCGTCAACGAGTATAATAGCCAATAGTGTCACGACAAACATCTACATAGCAAGGAAAACTTCAATCCTGCTCATATTAGGTAAGAGAAAAAGTTCGCGGCGTTTTCTTAGTAAAATTCAATTGCTTTTCTTATTGTGTGACAATGAATTTATTTAAACCAAATATGTCTTTTTTCGGGTAGAGTCATAATACCATCGGTGAAAAACTTCTTTGGTTTCTAGTTAGAAAACTGAATCAAGTGGTTTTCACTGGCTTTGATTGAAACCAGCCTAATTCCATTGAGACAATTCTGCAGAGATCGGAACAAGTAGTAGTCAGATGGTGCTATGTCTGGACTATACGGTAGATGCATCAAAACTTCTCAACCAAACTTTAGCAATTTTTGGCAGACCATCAAAGATGTGTGTAGTCGGGTGTTGTTATGATGGAAGACAATACCTTTCCTACTATTTAACTTGGGCCGTTTTTCCAATTCTTCTTCTTCTTTCGGTGGCTATCCATATCCGGATGTTGAGTCAACTAGCTAAACCAAGCTGACATTACTAGGGAATATAATTAATGGGTGGTTTCGTTGCCTTCCCATGGTCCACAGATTGATATTGGACCTTTGATCACAGCAGTGTATCCGACTCGACTAGGAATCGAACCATGGTCTACCGCTTTAAAGTCGGCCGGTGTATGCTTTACGCTACACTGCTGGTTTTTCCAATTGCCTGACGTAATCTCTCTAGTTATTTACAATATAGTTGAGAATCATCTGACCAGCAGTGTAGCGTAAAGCATACACCGGCCGACTGGAAAGCGGTAGACCGCGGTTTGAGTCCTAGTCGAGTCGGATACACTGCTGTGATC
Organism: Lycocerus yunnanus; assembly: GCA_036346125.1. NCBI lineage: Eukaryota > Metazoa > Arthropoda > Insecta > Coleoptera > Cantharidae > Lycocerus > Lycocerus yunnanus. Next base: position 3,827,744 of record JARFIX010000006.1, read on the forward strand.
AAAGGTCCAATATCAATCTGTGGACCATGGGGAAGGCAACGGGAAACCACCCCATGAGTTATACTCCCATGAAAATTCATCTTGGCTTCGGCCAAGCTGGGTCACGACGCTTCTGATAAAAGCAAACGATCAAGAAGAAGAAGAATGAGAATCATCTGACCAACTGTAAGTAGCTCATGGTAGACAATTCCTTCCAGCAGAAAGCGAGCGAACCATTTCGGTGCGCAAATTTTGATAAAGCATCTTCACCGTACACAGCACAAATGTTTTCACAAGCCTGTGTAGCGTTCTTCCTTTGTCGTAATTCGTAATATTATAAAATATTGCGCAATTTTTTATTACTTTTCTCCATTTTGAAATGCAAACAACTTTCCAACACTCAAAGTAACGCTCGAAGTGTCACCTTTTCAACGAAAGTTTACTGGTGTCGCTGCGATCTGTGTTTTCTGATTTATTTGCAATTGATGCTATCTATCGGAAAAAACGTCACGAACTTTTTCCCTTACCTAATATTTATGTAAAAACTACATTTTCCACTCACTTTTAATAGATAGATTATAAGATTTTCCGAAGTAGGCAGTTTGGTTGAAGTTGTTAAACTTAGACCGTCATTTATTTGACGTCTTAGACTGACTGTCAAGAACGTGACTTCATAATCACAATCAAATTAATAAGAAACTCTTGAAAAGTCTGATTCAGTCTGATTCAGTCTGATATCTGATCTGATGAAGTCTGATTCAGATGTTGATGATGATGGCATCAGGATTTCAACATACCTTTGTTCTGCTGTTTGAAGATTGGTAATTCTTTTAATTTTTGTACAAATCCAGTAGAAAGTTACATAAAACACAAATTGCCAACTCAAGCACAGTAAAAAATAACATATCAGATATTGTTATTAGTCTGGAGTAGTCGTACATAGGGGTAAAATGCTTCTTTCTTCCCATATTTTTCCCCAACTGTCACAGACTTATCTGCAAATTTTGAGACGTTACGGTTGTGCAAGGTCCCTAAGGTATATAAAATTATCAGCATTTGTTGAAAAAATTTAAAAAGATATGTTAAAAACATAAAACCTTCAATTAAACGCAGTCAATTATGTAGATATGGTTTTTTACTGAGTAGGGCAGTATAGTTAAGGTAATTAGTCACTGCAATCTAACCAAGTAGATGTACTGCTACACATGCTAGCAAATTGACATCTAACGTGCAGGGCTGTCTTTAGAAATATTATACGATGAATAACTAGCAAAAAAAAATTTTAATTCCTAAAAATTCTTACTGGATGATCGTGGTTATCATCTTGTCCACAATAAATATGAAATTGATCTTCACAGACCCATAGTAGCAAAAAGAAAATATAAAAGTTAAACTTTAGATACCTTTTTTTCAACCCACTTCGGAACCTGAAATAGCTCTAACCTTCAATTGCATCGTCATTTTGTATGTAGAAGTTTTGTAAACGTTCTGTTAGCTGGAATCAAATCTACCGTTTTAATGACCTATTGCCTTGATTTTAGTTCTTTCAATGTTTAAGTATTCCTATATTACATTTGGTGACCTATTACTAAATTAGTAAAAATACTACTGTATAGGCACCTATTACTTTATTTATTTCCAATTAATATTTTGTTGAAGAGGAAGATGAAACTTGAAATAATTTAAATTCGTATTTAACGCATATTTTATTAGAAAAAGACTAAGAGTAATTTTTCACTTAAAAAAAGTACGTTATTTAATTCTAAAACCAAATCATTTTACATAAAAAGCATTAAGTTATTTTGTTAGATGTACCTAGGTATGTACATACATACGTATTATATCCACTTCATTTTGTTACCATACATACCAACTATACCACAGCGTTTTAAAATTAAAAATTACAGTATGTAGTATTTCTCGTCTTGATTCAATCAACACTTAAATGGACATTTAAAAAAATTCTGTGAATTACTTTTTCAGTCTATATATACATAAACTAGAAAGTCCACTATCAATACAAATGCAATATAAGCTAATATTATAATACCCATAAAAAACAAATCATTTTGCTGCTCATGAGCTTCACACATTTGTGGCTTGTTATTTCTCTTTCTTGCCCTTTCTTGTCGAAAGCTTATTTTTCTAAGTAATAAAGGAGAGCTATCTGTTTCGGAAACAAGCACTTTTTTCTTCCATGCGTTTTCTTTTAATTTTCTCTTGGTTTCTATTGTCAGTTGTTTGTTGGCCACCGTTGGTGCCTTAAATAAGAATTTACTATTTACATGTTCATTTGCTTCTGTAACTGCACCATCGTTGCTTATTATGTCGATACTAGTATCATGGAGACCTAGGTTGCCGCTTTCAGAAGATATATAAAAATTGTTTAAATCAAAATCTAATTGATTTGTATTCCGTGCTGTATCAAAACATTCCAAACTTGATATGGATGTTTTACGATATGTTTCTACGATAAATGGACTATCTAAGGATTTACTTGCCAGAAACTGATTTGCTCGGATAGTCACAATATTTAAATTCTCATAATTTATCACAAAAGGAGGTCTGTAGGCATAATACTCAGCATATAATTGACTTTCACTGATTTCGCTGTCATCACTTGATATAATAAATTCGGGATTGAGTATATCGCGAATCTAAAGTCAAAAGTATTATTACAATTTAAAATTTCTAAAATGACAACAGCTACTTACATTGAAACTTTGCTTACATTTGAATTTCTGGTCTAGGTTGGTCATCATTTTTAAAATTTACTGTTAATAACTTAATAATGTTATCAATATTTTAACTCCAAAAACAATAATACAATTGCCGTTGTATTTGATAAAAAATTGTACATCCAAATTTTATATTAAAAGTTAACAATAAATAATCGAACGGCTTTACATATCCAACTTGCAAGTTTGCAAACTATGATTGATAGCAGGTAAAATCGACACCAGCTGTAAACACTCTTCTACAAAAATTTATCATTTTGTTTTATTTTAGAACAACACATTTTAATATTTTGCTGTGTTAGTGATAACTTGATCTTTATTATAATATCTTAGTGTATAATATTAATTGTAGACTTAAAAAAGACAAATTATTATTGTAAAATAAAAAGAGATCAGAGACTGATATACTACTGGATAGCACTAAAACACAGATTGGGTCCTGGCTGTATTTACCATAAGAAACCACGGTTCTTGGTAGGTACCAGATATGCTGCTATGCATTAAAATTTTAATATGGGAAGAAAACCACTTCATTAATGAATTCCAGATTCCATTAATTTGTGTTTCTAAGCTTATGAGCTGCTTTAGCAGCAGTCCGAATGCTTTATAAACGAGTGTTTTACAGACGTATCCGTTTCTCGTATCCCACTTCTCCAAACCTGTCTATGTAGAAAACCTGCAACAACTTGGGCGCAGGAGGTTGAGGAGGCAATGAAAGATAGAGAACTTCAGGAAGATGATTGGACCGATAGAAATAAATAATTGTTGTATAAATAGTCAAATATTTGTAATGCTATTATTCACTACAGGTCAATTTGCGCTCAGTTATCCACTCATTCCTCGTCAGAATAAACTGTTTAATTTAACAAAATCCAGTGAGTTTTTCTATTTATACAGGACATAAGTTAGTTACGTCACTGGTGGACACCAACGGCTTCAGCTTGATAAAAATGCACATCAGTTCTTAAGTAAAATCAAAAAAGGAAAACAGCAGAACAACGTGTCCCTCACAATTTTATAATATTTATTATAGTATATTGTTGAAAACAATTAGGACACGGAAATATTATACAGGGTGTAAGGTAAACACTCTGTATATTTTTAAAGCTATCTTAAAAAAAAAGGTTTTCATAATAAATTTTAAACCTTTAGTGACCCCCTTTCCCCTATAAAATTCTGCTTATGGCACTGAAACAAATATTTATAAATTATTTAAAAATTTATTGATTGAAAAATACCTTAACAAAATTACAAATTACAATTAACTAATATACAAATTTTATAAAAAAGGTAAATAATAAAAGATATTCCGATTTACAACAAAAGAGATGTCTAACAATCAAATGAGAATGATACATGAGAATTATTGTGGTAACATGTAATACAGTTTAATTGCTATAATACTTATAGAACTGAAGTAGGAAATTTTAAATTGTGTAAAAAAATTAAATTTTATACACGACGATAAAATTTAATTATCGATTAGGGAAAAATTATGAACTCGCGATTTCGTCGCTCGTTAAATAACAATTTCCGTTCATGAATAAAATTCAATTTTATCATATTATATAAAAAATAACTATTTATTTATAAACCATTGCTAAATTAACTCAAAAAAATTTTTTCCATAGTTCTTGAAAAAAATTTTTGACAGATTCAAACATCATCACCTTAATTATTGCCTGACCAATATTACATTTATATTTTATTAGGTGAGTGATAACCATTTGTGGTATACTTTTTGACTCTTCAGATGCGTATAATTCTGTAGTAGTGTTCCTTGTTTGAATAATTTCATTTTCATAATTAAAATTTTGAACAGGTTTTTCTTTTGAGTAAATAGATTCTTCTTCATTAAATGAATCGTTTGATGTAATTGTGTTGTGAGTGATATTTCTGGTAAATCTACTTTCATCTTCGAAATCTTCGAAATCAAATTCTGAATAATAACATGAGTTACCTTCATTATCACTAACATTGCTACTCGAATCATAATTTGCTTTTTGGTATTTATTCATATCACTAGAAAGATTTTTTACGTCAGTTTGATTATCTAACCAAGGATTTGAAAACGAAGGATTTCTAACCATAGAAACTGGGTGAGTATTTAAATTATTTTCTGTAATAGCGGAAAATTGGTTAGGCTTAATTCTTACAATTTTGCTTTCGAGGTTTTCAATTGGAATAGGAGGTGGCCTTAATCTGTAATATTCTTCATCAAAGTCACTTTTACCGCTATCACTTTCATCCGAGCTTGTATAAAATCCATTCATTCTCCATAGGTCTTTTTCAGATTCTTCTTCATTAAATGAATCGTATGATGTAATTGCGTTGTGAGTGATATTTCTGGTAAATTCACTTTCATCTTCGAAATCTTCGAAATCAAATTCTGGATAATAACATGAGTTATCTCCATTATCAATCACATTGCTACTCGAATCATAATTTGCTTCTTGGTATTTATCCATACTACTTTTTGGTTCTTCTTTATCTTTTTACTTACGGATTGCATTTTAGTCTGATTCGTATTATTTTCTTTTAAATTAGAATTATCAATCATTATCGTATCACTAGAAAGATTTTTTACGTCATTTTGATTATCTAACCAAGGATTTGAAAACGAACGATTTCTAACCATAGAAACTGGGTGAGTATTTAAATTATTTTCTGTAATAGCGGAAAATTGGTTAGGCTTAATTCTTACAATTCTGCTTTCGAGGTTTTCAATTGGAATAAAAGGTGGCCTTAATCTGTAATATTCTTCATCAAAGTCACTTTTACCGCTATCACTTTCATCCGAGCTTGTATAAAATCCATTCATTCGCCATAGGTCTTTATCGGTAGCCATAGTTCTATCAATCTGAAGTAAAAATAACAACTGATTTATTAACATTACTAATAAACTGCAAATGCAATATTTAAAAATATATAGTACATATTATTAAAGCAATAAAATGTTACGTTTGTGTCCATATATGTATATAAAAATGAATTACAAATTAGTAAAACTTACCGATATTTTTTCTGTTTTATAATCTTCGCCTACCTTTCTTACTATACAAATAATTATTAAACAAATACTGTGTTACTATACAAATGATTACATTAGATATAATGCTGGATTACTCTAATATAGGTAATAGATAATTATTGTAGTGATACCAACCAAAAAAAAGTATGGGTCGTTAAGTTGGAGTAATGTAAACTGCACTCCAAATGTACCTCATAATGGTAAACTGCACAAAATTTTGCAAAGTAGTAAACTGCACCCCAAACATTTTCAGGTAAGCTGCAACCCAAAATTACGGGTTTATACAGAGTATAGCAAAAATTGCTTTATTGAGTATATCAAAAATTGTTTTGTTATACGATTAAATTTAATAATTACATGATTCTTATATAAAATTAACTCAAGTTTTGTTTTTTTGTTAAATTACTTTTGTAAAATAAGCATTTAATTACTGGAATATAATCATTTTATCAGAATTTTTTTTTATTGATACTAAACTTTATGTATTAATATTTGCTATATAAAAGAATTACATTTTTTAATTGGTATAAAGAAGATTACTTAATCTTAAACATTAACGAGATCACAAGAGAATGTCCGAACTAACAGTTACAACAAGCCAACGAAGAAAGCCCTTACTACTTTATCAGCAAAACAAATTTTATATGGAACGTCAGCTGAAAACAGGTGAACAAAAATTGCGATGCTGTAAAAGAAAATGTACCGCGTTTATTAAAGTGTTGGGAAAAAGCGCGGATATGCACATCAGATATGTCCAAGACAACCACAAACATGAATCTAATGACAAGCTTTTGCATAGGCAAGATTTGTCAAGTCTAATGAAAATTCTAGCGAGTAAACGACCGTTGCAAACGCCACAACAAATTGCGAATACGTGTTTGAACCAAAACCCGTCTTCTACTCAGGTTTTGCAGAAAAGAGATATACAATATGCAAAAAAAAATACATACAACGTGCGACGGAAAAGTATGAGTACTCTTCCAAAAGATATTGCAGAAGTGCATCAGAAGCTACAAGAGATGGATGTAAAAACTGGGCAAAGTGAAAATTTTCTGACAGTTAACAATCGCACTTCGAATATTGTTATATTTTCGTGCTCCACTACTTTGGCTGCTTTGGCGACAGCTAAAGCTATCTACAGGAATGGTACATATGAATATTGTGCTAAATTCTTCTACCAATTCTTTACAATCCATGGAATATTTAATGGTGATTACCGCTGGTTTTCTGTTTATTACCAGATAAGAAACAAACAACATACCTTCATTGTCTTAAAGAAATATTATATACACTTAGTTGTTCCTTTTTAATGGATGATAGATAGCACCTTCGAGATATTTAAGCTGTTCCAAATACCCAGAATAGTTACCAATTTTGAAGTAGCGATCAGAAACGCGTGTGCAATTCAATGGCCAGAAGCATCGATTGAAGGTTGCAGGTTTCATCTCGGTCAAGCATGGTACCTTGCTCTCCAAAAAAGGCCTTGCTTCAGACTATCAAGATCGCGATTCTCAAGTTGGTAGGTGGTTGCGCTATTGCTTCGGATTGAAATTCTTGAAATCGGACGAAGTTTTGGAAGCTTACTATGATTTATTAAAAATCAAACCCATTGATGCCAATCTCGAAAAGTTTTGTGAATATTTATTCACTACATATGTGGATAGAAAAGCCATGTTTCCTCCAATGGTTTGGGCCAAGGCGTCTGCGGATTCCTTTTCAACAACTAATTGTTGTGAATCATTCCATGCCGCATTTAAACAGAACTTCAATTCTATTCACCCCAATATATACAAATTTGTTGAAGCTCTTAAACATGAGCAACATAAAGTTTACATAGCCTTGAACAGTGTTGGAAAACCACCTACGCAAAACAAAGCTTCTAAACAAAAGCAAACAATTGTTACTGATTTATTACGAAAATATGAAACAGAAGAAATATCGCGGTTGCAATTTTTAAAAGCTGTCTCATTTTACAGTGGCCCTCATATTAATTAGACGCCGTACCTAATTATTAGATTACCAATTTTATATTTTATTTGTAAATTTTTTCAATTAATTTCATATTTTTACTTTTATTTCTAATAAACAATACATTTAGGTTAATTTTTGAGATAACAATTTATTAAAAATAATAAGGAAACTACCTGCTACTAAACCAAAAATAATCCCTATGGTAAACTGCACGAACTTCGAGTGCAGTTTACCATAGGGATTATTTTTGGTATTTTTGTTCAGAATTAAGTTTACAACTTTTTTCGGCTACCTGCAGTCGTCGTGCAGTTTACCGTCACCCGTTAAGTTTTCTTAGAATTTGTAATGTTCCGCGCAATTTTCTTAATTTTTTCTTTCATAAGAACCTTCTCCTGACAACAAAAAACTCAACAAAAAAAGAATGAGCAAAATAGGTCCAGCCGTTCATGCGTGATGCCGTGACCAAGGAAATGGGGATTCATTTTTATTGTGTAATAATTATTGTATAAAGAAGATAGATAGATTGCTTTATTATTACATTAATCCCACAATACACTAGAGCATTCTTTTTGGTAAATTACCTAAATTAATTAAATATATATTCTAAAGTCTACATTAACGAATTAATATTAAAATTATTTTAAAACAATGCCGAATTTAAATTTAAAAATAAAATTTTTTTTAAATTTTAAAACTTCAAAAATTGACAAAATATACCTGCATATAGTAAAATTAGACCAACAGTAGGGGAGACCGGGGATGGTTTGGACACGGGGATACAGTGGACACGTTTAAATTTCCCACCTAAATGAGAGCTGCGACGTTGTGATTTATTCTTGTTATCGTCAACACTAGAAACATTCAGTTCGAAACGCACGTGGGCGCGGAGTGAGTTTTGTTGCTAGTAGAAGCATTTTTATTTTTGGGCAGTTGTATGTAACTTTTCAAGGTAAGACTGTAACCGTTTATCTAAAATTTGTTATTGTAATAATTTTCTCTTTCGTTTCTATCGGTATCTATGATAGTTAAGATCATATGTTTGTGGTATTTAAAGAGCAACAACATGCGGTTAAAATTTTATAACTTAAAATCTATTACAGGTCACCTTGGGGATAGAATGGACAAGTTGTCCATTCTATCCCCGACATTAATTATTAATTTTTTTGTTTATTATAGATGCCACGCCAGTTTAAGAGAAAACTGATCGAGTTTTCCTTGAAGGTGATTTAAAACGTGCTGTGGAAGAGGTTCTCAATAATAGGAGAAGCTTAAGAGAGGCGGCTGCTTTATACAATGTAACAAAATCCAGGCTAGCTCTTTACGTAAAAAAGCAAAGCAAGTGGGATTAGAAAATATGATGTTTAAGGTGGCAAATAGTATCAATTATTTTCAAACACTACTGGTAGATGACTCTGATATCGATTGATCACTAGATAATGCGAGCAGCAAAATTTATCGACGCCTGTATTAATTCGTACTTTTTTTCCGCTTACCTATTCAAAAAATAGTTTTAATCACAAAAAATGCTTACATTGACAACTTAAATTGTAAATCTTTTCGACATAAAATAAGATAATATACTGTACTATGCGCGTGCCATCTATGAAACATTTTCCAAAGTGCAAATAGCATAAGCAGGATAGGGATTAGAAGAACCACGATTAATTTCGTTACTAATGAGGTTAATAACAGATTTTTAAACTGCAAACTCTCAAATAGATAATTTGTAATAACATACTGTAAATACAGCATGATTACTTTACTATTTTCACTACAATAAATAAAAGAACTGAGCCGTTCCGCAGGCATGTTTTGTTTATTTATTTATTCATTAACTATAAATGTTTTTACTTGTAATTATAATATATTATCGACAAATGTTTAAATATATCATGTTGCAAATTTGAGCACGGTACGTTATATATACTCGGTTTTTTAAATTTTGGTTTGTTCTTATGACCAAATAACATTGGTATTTGCCACCTTAAGCCAAATTTTAAAAGTCGACAAGTTTTACAGATGAAATGAAAAAGCACTAGAAAATATTTATTGCAGTGTCAAAAATGTTTTATGGGGTCACTCCAAAAAGCCAGAGAATTAGCTTACCAATATGCTGAACAGAACCACTTAACATATCCTGAATCATGGAAGGAAAAACATCAAGCTGGTGAGGATTGGTTTCTGGTTTCATGAAGCGACACTCCAGATTATCGATCAGAAAACCGGAAGCAACCTCTTTAGCAAGAATGACAGCTTTTAATAGAACGACCGTTAAGAGTTTTTCGACAAATTGGAAGATATTAAAATCAGAAAAACATTTCAAATAGCTGATATTTTTTAAACCCAGACGAAACTGGCGTTACGACAGTACCTGCCGTTGAAAAAATTATTGGGCAGAAAGGAGAAAAGCAGGTCAGTTAATAAAAATGGTGTAATTAATATTGTTTACCTACTATTCTTATTTTAGGTGGGTCAAGTCACATCAAGGAGAGAGAGAATTAGTAACACAAGTTGCTATAATTTGTGCTAACGGAAATGCATTGCCTCCAATTTTTGTGTTTCCACGTGTCAGATTTGATGAGAAGCGGATGATGGCCGGAGCAACGCCTGGAGCCTTAGGACTAGTCCACAAATCGGGATGGATGACGTCACAAAATTTTATTAAAGTTCTAAGGTTTTTAAAAATGTCAGATGTGGAAGCGACCATCCTGTCATCCTTATTATGAACAATCATGATTCGCACATCAGCGTTGAGGGCATTAACTTTTGTCGAGAAAACGGCATCACAATTCTTACACTTCCACCTCACACATCAAACCGTCTCCAACCATTGGATCGTTGTGTATTTGGACCATTCAAAAAATATTTCAGCGAAGCAGTGCACACGTGGATGATAAATCACCCAAATGAGACGATCTCAATTTACTCATTACCTGCACTCTGCTCCCAAGCCTGGGACAGAGCAGCAACCCCAGAAAATGTAAAATCTGGTTTTCTAAAATGTGGTATCTCACCACTCGATAGAAACATTTTTCAGGACCACGATTTTCTGTGCTCTTCAGTCTCAGATCGTCCAATACCTGTTTTAGCTCCACTTATAGAAACAGAAGGCATATCAGCTGAGACTGAAACCGCTTCAGTTTCTTCTACCCAAACAATCCCGGTAAGTTCGTTCTGCTCTACTCCCTCAACGTCAACTGCCGAATTTTCTTCGTTGATTTCTAAGTCACCGCAGCCTAGTTCCTTTATTTCTCCAGAACAAGTATGTCCATTTCCGAAAGCTAAGCCAAGAAAGGAAGTTAGAAAAGGAGGTCGGAAGCGAGGAAAATGTATGATCGCGACGGATACTCTTGAAGAGGAAGAGGTGGAAGAAAAAGAAAGAAAACGCATCGAAAAGAAAGTCAAACAGTAAAGAAGAAAGTTTTAAAGAATCATCCGATGATAATAAATAATAATAATGATAATTAATATTATTTGAAATATAAATTACGTTTTTCGTTTATATAATTACAAGATGTTGACTGGTTATTGTAGTTTTTTTAATTGTAACTGTATGTCCACTGTATCCCCGACTACTGTCCAAAGTAACCCCGTACTCGGGGATAATTTGGACAGATGACGTAGGTCTGCTTTTGGTGCTAATTTCAAGAAACGGTTTAACTTAAACAATCACCAAAATTAATTCTAAAAGCTAAATAACAACCCTTTACACTGGTCTAGGAGCCGACACAATTAATCACGAAATGAGAAAGTTACAGCATTTAATTCAAAATTGTCCAATACATCCCCGGTCTCCCTATAGCGTGAAATATAATATACGAGTCGACTACGAGGCGTAAGTCGCAGTTCGAATCCTGTTCGGGCATTAGATTATATCCAAAGCAGTCAATAATTAGTGAAAAGTTTAAATACATCGTTGCAGTGTTATATTCAAAAATTTTTAACAAAAATTTTCAAATTTCAGAAATTTCATTAATTTGTGCTTCTAAGCTTATACGCAGCTTTAACAGCAGTCCAGATGCTTTATAAACGAGGTCCGTTACTTTGGCCCCCAGTTAAAATTTTTGGCCAAAAGCTAGCTCCCGAATATACGGAGCTAGCACCCAAATATTAGAGCTAGCACCATTACAGTTTTTTCACAAATCCACATTAAAACTGGGGGGGGCTAAAGTAACGCTAGCCCCCCCCAGTTAATATTTTGGCTCCAAAAGCTAGCTCCCTAATCTACGGAGCTAGCACCAGCTAGCACCCAAATATTAGAGCTAGCACCATTACAGTTTTTACAAATCCACATTGAAACTGGGGGCTAAAGTAACGCTAGCCCCCCCCAGTTAATATTTTGACTCCAAAAGCTAGCTCCCTAATCTACGGAGCTAGCACCAGCTAGCACCCAAATATTAGAGCTAGCACCATTATAGTTTTTCCACAAATTCATTTTGAAACTTGGGGGGTTAAAGTACCGCTAGACCCCCCAGTTAATATTTTGACTCAAAAATCTAGCTCTCTAATCTACTGAGCTAGCACCAGCTAGCACCCAAATATTAGAGCTAGCATCATTACAGTTTTTTCACAAATTAATATGTATATTAATCATCATAATCATCATAATCATCAGCATAAACTAACCAGAACATTTTATCTTCGATGTATGGGACAACTTGTGCAATGTCAAGGCATAGAAGATTTGCAGATGTTACTAGATGCTATGTTTATTGTTGCTTATTCCGATACTGAAGGGCACAACAATGGCAATCCGACAATTTGTGAAATAAATAAAAAGTGGCTTATTGAACGCATATCTACAGGAACAGTTGAGCTCAACAAAATTATAGATGTGGAAGATATTGCAGTAGAAAACATTACGGGAAAGCTACATGATAACGAAAAGCAAGAAATTGAAACCGATAATAGTTTTAGAAGTTGGTGCAAAAACATTTCAGAATGCGCTAAAAATAGAGTCAACACACCAGACGAAACAGGTGATAAAGGTAATCAGCAAGTTCTACCATCTTTTGTGAACGATTTTTTAAAGATTTCGAACTTTTTGCCTTTATGGAGCAGTATTATGTGCAAATACTTTCCATTTTCACCTAGAATTGCTAGCTCAGCATCGGCTGAGAGCAACTTTAATCAAGTGAAAACAGAATTTTGCTCACGAAAACTTCCCTTGCGTGTGGATGAATTTGTTGCCGAATACATCAGGCACTATGATGGTATTATGAAGCTGGCTGTACAGTATGACATGAAAGATAATATTCATGTCGATACAATTGCTACAAGCCAAATAGAAAAGCCATCGATAGATTTCCAGGCCACAACAGATCACACAAAACCAAAACATAATCTTCTATTGCCTGATAATCTGTGTGCTTCTTGCCAATTAGGTATTGGAAGTGCCAATGTGGTATGTAAATTATGCAAGTTGATGTTGCATAACAATGACAATTGCACTGTCATATATGAAGATGAGATATTTTGTAAAGAATGTTATGTTAGAGGTACCCAAGATAAAACATTATCAGAAAGAATCGCCGAAGAATCGTGGATGGGAATGAACGTTCCTCCCAAGAAAAGACCCCGAAAGTCGTATTTAGAACCTCAATCGGAAATGGCTGTTATCGATTGGACAAAAACAATAAATGTAACGACAATTGGACTTCTTCGAAATGGAAATGTAGTTCACTTAAAACCATTAAAAATCTGCAAGCAATTGATAACGTTGAGAAATACTTGCGGCCTAGATGCACTAATTCAAATATTTTGTATTGCATATTGTGATTCGTTTGTTATCAAAGAATACATGGAATCAATTAAAGCAAGCAATAGGTTCGCAAAATTAGTTGTCCAAGTTGTAAATAAAGGTGTGAATATTCATTCATACAAAACTCGAGCAGAACTATTGTACGATCATTTTCCGAAACATTCATTACCAGAAAACATATTAGAAATTAACTGTGAAGATACTATCACCAATATAGCTAAAAAAACTTTAGAAAATTTTAAAATAGGAATGCAAACAGATGAATGCAACAATTGCAAAAGTATTCAACAAATTGAACTAAAATGGTTATCGATAGAAATGAATACTATTCAAGAATTTGAGACGAAATTAAAGGCGCATATATCCGAAAATGTTATTAGAAAAACCTGTACTGAATGCAGAAAAAACAGATTCTTTCGAAAAATAAATTTGGACCGAATGTATATTGCAATAGAACCAATTTCAACTAGTAATATGCTTTTAGAGTTGACTACCAATTTAAAAGATATACCACCACATTTTGCAATAAACGGCGATAAATACGTTCTTCGTGGTATAGTTGCATTTCAAGGAACTTCACAGCACACTCAAATTGTAAGACAATATCGGAAATTAGTGTATTAGTCATGTAAATTTTATACTCTTTTAAATAAATTTATTTTATTTTATCTACTAGAACTAGATTTTTGAGTAAAAATATTAACGGGGAGGGGCTAGCGGTACTTTAACCCCAGTTTTAAAATGGATTTGTGGAAAAACTATAATGGTGCTAGCTCTAATATTTGGGTGCTAGCTGGTGCTAGCTCCAGATTAGGAGCTAGCTTTTGAGCCAAAATATTAACTGGGGGCTAGCGTTACTTTAGCCCCCAGTTTCAATGTGGATTTGTGAAAAACTGTAATGGTGCTAGCTCTAATATTTGGGTGCTAGCTGGTGCTAGCTCCGTAGATTAGGAGCTAGCTTTTGAGCCAAAATATTAACTGGGGGCTAGCGTTACTTTAGCCCCCAGTTTCAATGTGGATTTGTGAAAACACTGTAATGGTGCTAGCTCTAATATTTGGGTGCTAGCCGGTGCTAGCTCTGTATATTCGGAAGCTAGCTTTTGGCCAAAAATTTTAACTGGGGGCCAAAGTAACGGACCCTTATAAACGAGTGTTTTACAGACGAATCCGTTTCTCGCATCCCACTCTCCAAGCCTGTCTATGTGGAAAACCTACTACAACTTGGGCGCAGGAGGTTAAGAAAGCAATGAAAAATAGAGGACTTCGGGAAGATGATTGGTAGGAGGAAACAAATAATTATAGTATAAATAGTCAAATATTTGTAATGCTATTATTCACTATAGGTCAATCTGCGGTCAGTTATCCACTCAGTCCTCGTCAGAATGAACGGTTTAATTTAACAACATCCAGTGAGTTTTTTCTACTTATACAGGACACAAGTTAGTTACGTCACTGGTAGACACCGACGGCTTCAGCTTGATAAAAATGCACATCAGTTTTTAAGTAAAATCAAAGAAGAAAAACAACAGCATAACAATGTGTCCCTCACAATTTTATTATATAGCTTATTGTTGAAATCAATTCGGACACGTAAATATTATGTTAGGTAAACATGCGGCAAAAATTCCGAGGGTTATTCTTTATTTTGTTCACCCTGTATCTTCGAAACTAAAGAGTTTTTCAGAAAACATCATAGGACAAAATAATCTTTGAATAGGCCAAGACACACCCTGTATATTTTTAAATCTATCTAAAAAAAAGGTCTTCATAATAAATTATAAACCTTCAGTGACCCCCTTTCCCCTATAAAATTCTGCTTATGGCACTGAAACAAATATTTATAAATTATTTAAAAATTTATTGATTGAAAAATACCTTTACAAAATTACAAATTACAATTAACTAATATACAAATTTTATAAAAAAAGGTAAATAATAAAAGATATTCCGATTTACAACAAATGAGAATGATACATGAGAATTATTGTGGTAGCATGTAATACAGTTTAATTGCTATAATACTTATAAAACTGAAGTAGGAAATTTTAAATTGTGTAAAAAAATTAAATTTTATACACGACGATAAAATTTAATTATCGATTAGGAAAAATTATGAACTCGCAATTTCGTCGCTCGTTAAATAACAATATCCATTCGTGGATAAAAAACAGTTTTATCATCTTATATAAAAAATAAGTATTTATTTATAAACTATTGCTAAATTAACTCAAAAAAATTTTTTCCACAGTTTTTGAAAAAAAATTTTGACAGATTCAAACATCATCACCTTAATTATTGCCTGACCAATATTACATTTATATTTTATTAGGTGAGTGAAAACCATTTGTGGTATACTTTTTGACTCTTCAGATGCGTATAATTCTGTGGTAGTGTTCCTTGTTTGAATAATTTCATTTTCATAATTAAAATTTTGAACAGGCTTTTCTTTTGAATAAACAGATTCTTCTTCATTAAATGAATCGTTTGATGTAATTGCGTTGTGAGTGATATTTCTAGTAAATTCACTTTCATCTTCGAAATCTTCGAAATCAAATTCTGAATAATAACATGAGTTACCTTCATTATCACTAGCATTGCTACTCGAATCATAATTTGCTTTTTGGTATTTATTCATATCACTAGAAAGATTTTTTACGTCAGTTTGATTATCTAACCAAGGATTTGAAAACGAACGATTTCTAACCATAGAAACTGGGTGAGTATTTAAATTATTTTCTATAATAGCGGAAAATTGGTTAGGCTTAATTCTTACAATTTTGCTTTCGAGGTTTTCAATTGGAATAGGAGGTGGCCTTAATCTGTAATATTCTTCATCAAAGTCACTTTTACCGCTATCACTTTCATCCGAGCTTGTATAAAATCCATTCATTCGCCATAGGTCTTTATCGGTAGCCATAGTTCTATCAATCTGAAGTAAAAATAAATATATACAACTGATTTATTAACATTACTAATAAACTGCAAATGCAATATTTAAAAATATATAGTACATATTATTAAAGCAATAAAATGTAACGTTTGTGTCCATATATGTAGTATGTATATAAAAATTAATTACAAATTAGTAAAACTTACCGATATTTTTTCTGTTTTATAATCTTCGCCTACCTTTCTTACTATACAAATAATTATTAAACAAATACTGTGTTACTATACAAATGATTACATTAGATATAATGCTGGATTACTGTAATATAGGTAATAGATAATTATTGTAGTGATACCAACCAAAAAAAGTATGGGTCGTTAAGTTTTTTAAAATTTGTAATGTTCCGCGCAACTATCTTAATTTTTTCTTTTATATAAGAACCTTTTCCTGACAACAAAAAACTCAACAGAAAAAGAATGAGCAAAATAGGTCCAACCGTTCACGCGTGATGCCGTGACCAAGGAAATGGGGATTCATTTTTATTGTATAGAAAGATAGATTGCTTTATTATTGCATTAATCCCACAATACACTAGAGCATTCTTTTTGGTAAATTACCTAAATTAATTAAATGTATAATCTAAAATCTACATTAACGAATTAATATTAAAATTATTTTAAAACAATGCCGAATTTAAATTTAAAAATAAAATTTTTTTAAAATTTTAAAACTTCAAAAATTAACAAAAGAGATTTTCAGAATTTTGAATAATTTTTGTTTGCTAGTTTTTCATTCGACAATGCTGCTGAAGACGGCTCTGGCAGTTAAATGTCTTGTTGGCAATGTGTTCTAGAAACTTAAAATCTACCTGTGAGATTATAATAACCACTTTACCTCCACTTCTTTTTCTATTCATGCTAAGGTAAGGTCGACTATGTTGTCAATTTTCGAATTTATAAACATTTGAAAATAATTTTTTTAAATTTTTTTTATTTGAATGAAAATCTCAATCAAGCTTGCATTAAAAGCATTTGAAATTTTACTACAAATACCATATTTTTACAAATTCAATGCAGCAGAGGTAGACAACTGAACGTTGTAAAAATATAATTTCCTCGATAAATGTTAATAATAATAACATCTTGTCACGTTTTTAGGTATGCTTGGGTGCAGCTTATTATTAAAAATGCAATTTGGGCAACAATAAAAATATATTAAATGACTATAAAACTACCTATTCTACATCTTCTAAATATATAAAATATTTATAATCTTTGATTTTACTTACATAATATCCAGTACTGATAATATCTTTACACAAATTGCCAACCTGTTACATCGGTGGTTGTCACACAACTAATTTCTTTTCCATTGCCCCTGGATACTAATTACCCAGTAAGCACTATTACATCTATGGAATTTTCATTTTTCCTTTTACCAATCTTGTACAGCCCTGGGTACAACTTTTCTAATTTATTTCTTTTTCAATTTCTACTCTACGTTTTATAACATAACATTTTTTATATTTTAAATTATTCAAAATATTTACAGGGTGGATCAAGTGACATTTTCTCTGTATGATACAACTTACACAAACAATTCATTTTAATTGGACTACTGCTGCTAGCATAATTCAATATTTAAAGATTCATTTTTGGTTTTTAAATAAAGGTCTGTTGCTCAGAATCTCAGGGATTCAAGATTAAATCGATTGCCAAAGTGGAGTCCCAGTAATACGAACGACACTAATGTATGATTTATCAAAAGAGAGACATCCAGCACCAAAGAGCAACATTGCCGTAACCAGAGTGGTGCCGTCGGTGTTCATGATGCACTAGATCCTGTAATAAAGAATCTTGATAAAATTTAAACTGCAAGTTTGCATAAAAGTATTAATCACTTATCCTCGTGCAGTAAGCCCCTACGCGTTGCATTTATTGCATAGTCATAGTAGGGGGCGTCCATTAATTACGCGAAGTGTATTTTTTTTTAATTTGGATTCTCCGTACCCCTTGGTAAGATTTGGTAAAGATGTGGTGGGACCCCCCTCCTCCTAACATAAAATTTACCTTATAATTTTTAAATAATTTTATTTATTTCATATCTACATGTAGTACATACTTCATACTACTAAATACCTAAAATACCAAATGTTATCTGTTATAATAATGTATATTCTCTGATTTAAGAATTGACTAAGATTTTCATTGATCCCCCTCCTTTTAAATGATATTTGGTGAGATTTTCCGAATCATTCCGCCCCTCCACCCATTTTAAGCTCACGTAATTAATAGACGCCTCCTAAGCCAAATAGTGCAAGCAACTGTTAATGCAGTTTTGAGATTCATATTTTGATGCTATTTTGGAACAACATCCAGTAAGATTTCTTTTATTATACAGGGCACAATAAAATTTAGTTACGCCGCTGATGAACACCAACGGCTTCTGTTTGATAAAACTCTAAATCAGTCTTAAATTTTAAATAAATAAAAGTTGGAAAACAATGTGTCCCTAAAAATTTTATTTAGAATTCGTCCAGATTATATCGTTGGAAACAATTCGGGTACCTTCAGTGCCCTCCTCATATTCAACCTTATTATTAGTTATGGCACTGATTAATTATAAAATATTTAAAAATTTATTGGTTGAAAAATAGCTTGACAATATTGATTAATAAATTGTATTAAACAGAAAAGAAAACAATTATAGTTGAGGTGATAGGCCAATGAAAATCTAAAAGTAGATTCTCTTTTACTACACATTGCCAACGTAAACATTTGAAAAAGCAGGATCGCATTCAGCAACATCGTCGAATGAAAAAAATAACAAATAAAAATTATAATTTCTACAACTTACTGGATGATCTGGATTTCGTTCTTATCCACAAAGTGGAATTGAATTCCTCAGATCCAGATTGATAACTCTAAAAAAAAAACCTTTGAAACTTTCTCACACATAATATGTACCACGTAACTGTAGTGTTTTGGTGTCACCCTGTATGTATATAGAGACAGTTGGTTAACGGGGTTTGAGGTTGGTAGTAATACCAACAGGAGGATATAGCAAGGGGGCAGTAAACACAGTAGTCAGTTGTTGTTGTGGTATCGTAATAGTCGTTATTGTTGTAACTTGTACAGTTGTGAATAAATAGTCTATTTATTGTTAGTCGTGTTGTAATTGTGTGTGTGTCATCGATTAGTAAAATACATTATATTGGCGACGAAGATGGCGTTAATAGGGTCAATCCACCAGTTTGAAGGAGGAGCCGAAGAATTTGAGTGTTATTGTGAACGAGTCGAACACATGTTCAGGGTCAACGTGGTGGAAGAAAAAATGAAGTCATCGTTGTTCATAACCTTAGCGGGGCAAAATATATAAAACGTTGAGAGATTTAGTCGCACCAAGGTCGCCGGGGGCACTGGAATATGAGGAAATGGTAGGTATATTAAAAAAACATTATGCGCCAGTAAAATCTGAAATTTGTGAAAGATTCAAGTTTCATAAATGCCAACAAAAACCAGGACAGTCGATAGCAGAATATGAAGTAGAACTGCGAAAGCTGGCCAGTGCGTGTAATTTTAAAGCATTTTTGGATGAAGCACTTAGAGACCAGCTAGTTGTTGGTGTTACAGCAGAGGGATTGCAGAGGAAGTTTTTGGCAGAATCGGAATTAACGTTCGCAGCAGCGTGTGCAATTGCAGAAAAGTACGAAATGGCAGACAAGCAGGTGAGAGAAATGAGTAATAAGGAGGAGGTGCATGTTGTAGAAAGAAGAAGAAACCAAGGCTCGGAAAGACTAGTAGAAGGGCAGGCTGCAAATGGGTCGGCAGCAGAAGTAGGTGGAAATCAGCAGAAAAAAGAGGTTAGACGTTATGGTACAAGTAAATGTTTCCGATGTGGTAGACAACATAATCCTAGCACATGCCCAGCAATAAATTGGGAATGTTTTAATTGCAAAAGAAGAGGGCACACAGCAAAGTTATGTCGAGGAAGGGGCAATCAAAGCGGTCGAGGAACATCGGGTAGAACCAAATGACTCAAATGACCCGGGTTGTATCCTTTGTACAATATTAACTGTATTGGTGAGACAATTCACAGTTTGTCCCACAGGATTGAGTTGAAAATCAACGACAAGGTGATTAGGTTTGAAGTCGATACAGGGGCATGCAAGACAATCATGCCAGCAAGGCGGTTTTATGAAGAGTTTCCAAATATAAAGTTGCGGCGGGTGCCATTCAGTTTAACGTCAGTGACGGGTCAAGAAATTAACGCGTTGGGAGAGTGCACAGTTCGAGTCCTCAAAGGAGATCAAACGTATGAGTTATCGTTAGTCGTGGTTGATACGCAACATAGTTTTGTACCACTGTTAGGAAGAACGTGGTTAGATACGTTGTTTCAAGGTTGGCAAGACAATTTCAAAGTGGCAGCGCTTTCGTCAACAGTGGATAAACTAAAAGAAAAATTCAGGTCAGTGTTCGAAGGAAGTTTAGTCAACCCAATTAAAGTATTTGAAGTCAACCTACAGGTTAAGGAGGGAGCACTACCTATATTTAGAAAAGCGTACAATATGCCATATGCATTAAAGTCTAAAGTTGAGGGAAAGCTAAAAATATTAATGGATGCAGGTATTATAGTTCCAGTCAAGAATAGTCAGTGGGCATCCCCGATTGTAGTAGTTCCTAAGAAAGATGGTGATATTCGGGTTTGTGTAGACTTTCGAGTATCGGTTAACAAAGTTTTAGTACAAGACCATTATCCGTTACCAACAGCAGAAGATATATTTGCGTCCGTAGCGGGAGGAACGGTATTTGCGGTCATAGATTTAACAGGTGCATATACACAAGTAAAAGTAGCAGCAGAATCTCAAGAGTTGTTAACGATTAATACACATATGGGATTATTTCGTTATACCAGATTAATTTTTGGGCTATCCAGTGCGCCTGGGACGTTTCAATCGGTCATGGACCGCATACTAATGGGAATTCCAAATGTGAAGTGTTACCTGGATGATATTTTGATAGCAGGCAAGGACATGAACGAATGCCATAGGCTAGTCGACACCGTCTTGAACCGATTACAGAGGTATGGAGTAAAAGCCAACCTTTCCAAGTGCAAATTTTTTGGAAAAAGCGTGGAATATCTGGGACATAGAATCGATAAAGAAGGCATTCATCCGACCCAAGACAAAATTCGGGCAATCATGGATGCGCCTCAACCAGAAAATGTGAGTCAACTCAGGTCGTATCTGGGTCTTTTAAATTATTATTCCAAGTTTGTACCAATGTTGTCGTCGCGCCTTCGACCATTGTATCGGTTGTTAGAAAAGAAGGTGGATTACGTATGGTCACCTGAATGCAGAGAATGCTTCGAATGGAGTAAAGGCCAGATTTGTCAAGACAAGGTATTAGTACATTACGATGCAAAATTACCAATCGTAATAGCATGCGATGCAAGTTCGTATGGGGTAGGCTGTGTTCTAAGTCACCGCATAAACGGTATAGATAAGCCTGTATTTTTTGCGTCAGGAACGTTGTCAAAAACAGAACAAAATTATTCCCAAATTGAACGGGAAGCGTTAGCCATAATGTTTGGAGTAAAAAGATTTCATAAATACATTTATGGGAGGAAGTTTACATTGTTGTCGGACCATCAGCCGTTACAAGTGTTGTTTAACCCAAATAAAGCAGTTTCGGTGATGACGGCGTCAAGGTTGGTTAGGTGGAATTTAATATTATCCACATATAATTATACGATCGAATATAAGAAAGGGCACTATTGTCGGAAGCAGATGCGTTGTCAAGATTACCTTTACCTGACACAACCGAGGTAGAATCGTCAATCAACTCCTTTAACTTAACCGAAGAGATACCTTTGGAAAGTGAAGAAGTAGCAAGGATAACAGCTAAAGATGCAGTATTGGTGAAAGTAAAGGATTTCTGTTACAGAGGTTGGCCAAATAAAGTAACCGACGTAGTGTTGAAACCGTACTTTGTAAGGCGTAATGAATTAACAATCGATAATGGATGTATAATGAGGGGTAGTCAAGTTGTTATTCCGGAAGGCCTAAGAAGTAAAGTACTGGAGTTGTTACATGCAGATCACGTGGGGATGGTTAGGTGTAAGATGCTAGCACGATCGTCAGTCTGGTGGCCCCACTTAAATGAAGACATCGAAATACGGATTAGTAAGTGTCGAGTATGTCAACTCACACAGAACAAGGCAAAAGAAGCTAATTTAATAGCATGGCCGAAAACCGAGAAGGTATGGCAAAGAGTCCATATCGACTTCTTTCATGTTCAAGGGGAAAACATGTTTGATTATAGTGGACAGTAAATCCAAATGGTTGGATGTGCATGTGATGGCAAGAGGAACAGATTTGGTAAAAACAGTAGAAAGTTTAAAAACAACATTCGCAATCATGGGAATTCCGGAAGTAGTAGTAAGCGATAATGGACCACCGTTCAATGCAGGAGGATTTCAAGAATTTTGTCAAGTTAATGGCATCAGGGCACTAAAATCCCCGCCATATCACCCACAGTCGAACGGGTTGGCAGAACGTCATGTACAAAACGTAAAAAGTGCCTTAACCAAGTATTTAGTAGGCCGGTCAAGCTTGTCGCTGGAGCAGCAGGTTGTCAATTTTTTATTTTCGTACAGGAATACGCCAAATGTAGCAACAGGAATATCCCCAAGTGACATGGTATTTAAGTATAAACCAAGGACAATGCTGGATATGCTGAGGCCGTCAAGTGGCAAGTTAATTGCAAAGAAGCCCGAAGAATATGCATCGCCGAAGCGGTTTGAAATAGGGGGAAAAGGTATTGGTGTCCTCATTGGGTCCTAACACAAGAACCAATTGGGAAGAAGGTGTGATTATGAAAGTGGTAAGTGGAGTAACTTATCTTGTCAAGGTACAAGAGAAAATCTTGTACAAACATGCAAATAGTCTGCGTAAATCATCCTTAGAAGACGTGGAGGAAGCAGGAGCGATAGAAAATATGGAACCACCTCCGGTTCGGAGTATCGAAGGGTTAACGGATGATAGAAGCATAAGGCCAGAGGAAGCAAGTAGCGATAGGGGAAGAGCGTTTGAGTTGGAACAGTCGGACGTTGTAGTGGATGATGTCACAAGAAGCGAAATCCAACCAGAAGGTCCGGCGAGGGAGTCGGTTCCCTTACGGCGAAGTGCTCGGGTGATAAAGCCTCCGGAAAGGTTAAATTTGTAAAACGAAGAGAGAAGATGTGGTGTTTTGGTGTCACCCTGTATATATATAGAGACAGTTGGTTAACGGGGTTTGAGGTTGGTAGTAATACCAACAGGAGGATATAGCAAGGGGGCAGTAAACACAGTAGTCAGTTGTTGTTGTGGTATTGTAATAGTCGTTATTGTTGTAACTTGTACAGTTGTGAATAAATAGTCTATTTATTGTTAGTCGTGTTGTAATTGTGTGTGTGTCATCGATTAGTAAAATACATTATAGTAACATTTTTACATTGTACATTGCACCAAGACGTTCTTTTTTCGATGTCTCAAAACATCAAAATTGGAATTCTGTAACTACGCTTTTGTTGGTTAAGTTTTTTAAATTTAAATTGTACAGCCAATCGGCCAATAGTGGAAATGAATAAATATTGAATATAACTATTTGATAGTTGACCAAACGAATTATCCTGGCTATAGGACTGTAAATACAATAATTGGTTGAGTGGTATTTTGTTTCAAAAATCCACTTTGATCTGGTAGGTCTTGCGGTTTTCCTTAAAATAAGCTTTTCGTGTGCAGTATTACAGTTGATTCTACCGTTAAATAGCCCATGTACGAAACAAAGATTAATGACTTTACGTAGGATGGCCAGTGACTTTGTGTTGCAGAAGCACAGGTAAATTTCATCACAGAAATCTTCTTTTGTCCGTCCAAGTTTATAATGAAGGGAGCAATTTGAAAAACTTGTGCTGTACGCGCTCAAGCTGGGCAATATAAACATTATAATGGAGTGACCAAACACTACATGCATACACCAATTTAGAGCGGACCAACGAGAAGTAAAATACTTTTACAGTTGTAGCCGAGAAGTGAGCGGCCAGGCGACGGATGAAGCCCAATGTGCGAAAGGCAGAACAGCATATATGCGAGATGTGATTTCCAAACGATAATCCAGCATCCAATCGCACCCCAAGATCATTAACTTCAGTAAAGAATAATTATATCTAGAAGTTAAGATTTTATTTGAGAAGGAGATTGTAAAATATTTATGAAAATTCAGATGCAAATTATTGAGTTTACACCAGTTTGAAAGGTTGAAAAGATCATTTTGTAAAAGTATATAATCATTGACCGAATCTATGACTTTGAAAAATTTGAGATCATTGGCATATAATAAATAAGATGAATTAGTAATAAATTTGCCTATATCGTTGACAAATAGTAAAAATAGAATAGGACCACAGTGCGAACCCTGCGGAACACCAGACGACACGTGAATATCATAGGATCATCAATATCATAGTGACACTTAGACGCAAAAATTTTTACATTTTAACAAAGGTAGATAAAATACTTTATTTTTACTTAAATTGAATACATTTTGTTTTTATGTAATTAAAATCAAAGCGTATTTCATGTCAAGTAATAATTAATTTGACATTTCGTGTATTTCTTCTTAATTGGAATTTTCTTCAACATCTACTATAAAAAATTAAATTTTATACATGACTATAAAATCGCTATAATAAAAAATATAAACTCGCTCGGTAATTAACAATTTCCGCTCGTCGATAAAATTCAATATTATCGTCTTATATAAAAAATGACTCTTTATATAATATATAAACTATTGCTGAACTGACTCAAAAAAATGTTTTCCAAAGTTCTTGTAAGATTGTTTTGACTGATTCAAAAACCATCACTTCAATTATTTCCTGATGAATATTACATTTAAATTTTATTGGGTGAGTTAAAATAGATTCATTTCTCCCGCAATAACAACAATCTTTAAAATTTTTTTGATGTATGTAATCCTACGGTAGTGTTCCTTGTTTGATTAATTTTATTTTCATAGTTAAAAATTCGAACATGTCTTTCCTTTGAAAAAGCATATGAATATTGTTCTTTGAAAGAATCGTTTGGTGTAATTGCGGTGTGAGTGGTATTCCTGGTAAAATTATTTTCGTCTTTCACAATCTGTCTGAAATCAACTTCTGGGTTACCTCTGTTATCATTAACAACATTACTCCTAGATTCATAATTTGCTTTTTGGTATTCATCATCCATACTACTTTTTGGTTCTTCTTTCTTTATTTTGTTTACAGATTGAATATCAGTTTGATTCGAATTATTTACTTTTAAAGTAGAATTTTTTGATACGTGTAATTCTTTGGTAGTCTTCCTAGTTTGATTACTTTCGTTTTCATAATTAAACATTTGAACAGGCCTTTCTTTTGAGTAAGCACATTCTTCTTTGAAAGAATCTTTTGGTGTAACGGCGTTGTGGGCGGTATTCTTTGCAAAATTACTTTCATCTTTCACAATTTGTCCAAAACCACCTCTGTTATCAATACCTACGTTGCTACTAGATTCATCGTTAGTTTTTTGTTTTATTCTTATTTCTTTTCCTTTTGTTTTTCTTTTTCTTTTTTTTGCTTACGGATTGCATATCAGTTTGATTGGTATTATTTACTTTTACATTCGAATTATCAACCATTATTGTCTCACTTGGCTGATTTTTTACATAATTTTGATTATTGGGCGAGACTGGGTGAGTTTCTGATTCATTTGTCTTATCGGCTGAAAATTGGTTAGGCTTAATTCTTACAATTTTGCTTTCGAGGTTTTCAATTGGAATAGGAGGTGGCCTTAATTTGTAATATTCTTCATCAAAGTCACTTTTACCGCTATCACTTTCATCCGAGCTTGTATAAAGTCCATGCATTCGCCATAAGTCTTTATCAGAAGCCATCGTTCTATCAATCTGAAGTAAAAATAAATATATAAAACTAACTTATTAATATTAGTAATAAACTGCAAAAATGTAATATTTGAAAATATATATATTATT
The DNA here is from genome assembly GCA_036346125.1 of Lycocerus yunnanus. NCBI lineage: Eukaryota > Metazoa > Arthropoda > Insecta > Coleoptera > Cantharidae > Lycocerus > Lycocerus yunnanus. The sequence continues at coordinate 3,854,169 of JARFIX010000006.1, forward strand.
ACAGCAATAAAATCTTACGTTTATGTCCAAATACTGGAATAAAAGTGTTGAGTAATTGTCTAACGATCTAATTATTAGTTATATAATAGGGTATAACTTGTAACAAGCTTGCTATAATAATAGAAACACTTAATTGTCAGAAAATTAAACTGAATACGCCACTGACCATTATTATTATAGAAAAACAAAATACTTATTCTAAGAATTATTCTGCAAAAACATCAAACCGAAATTTTCAGATTTTTAAATCACTGTAAGAAAATTTAAAATGTTTGCAATTATTTATTGATAATTGAAAATTGTTGTTCTAATATTAATTCTGTAATTAATACTAAGAGTATTATTTTTGACAAAATTAAATTTTTTTCTGTTTTCAAGATTTGCAATATTGATTTAGATCCGCCTTTGCTAATATTAAATTAATAAAAAAATATTTAATAAAACTATTTTCTATATTTATTTAAATTAATAAAAAATATTTAATAACACTATTTTTATATTTATTTATTTTATATTTTAACTGATTTTATACATACAATAATAAGCTCTCAATTAATTCATTATAACTTTCTCAAAAAGTGTACCTTAGTAATATTATATATCTATAAACCAATATATTATTTTCTAAATCTTTAATTAATATTTAATAATTAATAATATAATATCATGTGCATTAAAGTTATTGAACATCAATGCAGCAAGTAGCATAACAAAAAGGAAAGGAACTTCGGTAGAATTTTAAATACTATATAATATGTAATTATAAATACAAGTCAGTGGAGTAACTGTAAAGTATATCATCTATTATTAAAGTTATTTAAAAACTGTTATTATAAAATGCATTTTAAAATATATCATTAAGGTAAATTTAAAACAATAAAATTCAAATTGAATGTCAAACCCCATCATAATAGCTAATCCATTTCATGCCCTTCTAACTGAGACGCTCCATCCTAATAATGAAATATACTGCAACATATATTTTATAGCAACTGACCCTCCTAAAACTTTTGAAAAGTAAAAGAAATGTAACAATATCTATTTCTATTATATAAAATTGAATGTTTGTTGGTTTGTTCGTCTCTTAATAACTCCCAGACCGTTTGACCGATTTTAATCGACGAGTACTCCAACGATTCGGTAGGACTTGGGGAAGGTTTCTGTGCTATAATATCGTTAAAAATGCGAGAGGTAAGAGAGATTTCCCGTAATTTTGGAAATCTGGTGACAATTGTGTCGCCGACAGGTGGCGCGACAATGGAAAAATTATACCGGGTGACCGGCTAAAATCAGAACATAGGGAAATAACATGGGAATTCTATATTCCTAAACCGTTTGACTGATTTTAATCAACAAGTCGGTAGGATTTGGGGAAGGTTTCTGTGCTATAATATCATCTTAATATATATATTTCTTCTGTGCGTGTGTATGTGATTAAACTCCTCCTAAACGGCTAAACCGATTTTAATAAAATTTTGTGTGTCTTTTCAGGTAGATTCGAGAATGGTTTAGATTTAAAATTCGGTTCAATTTAAATTGTTTATTGTTAATTATTTCTAAATTGTTGTTGATTTTGGAAAGTTTTACATTGTACCCTGTATATTAATATATTTTACGGTTGGTAAACATCATTTTTAACGTATAAATAAATTAGATTTAAAATTCGGTTCAATTTAAATTGTTTATTGTTAATTATTTCTAAATTGTTGTTGATTTTAGAAAGTTTTACATTGTACCCTGTATATTAATATATTTTACGGTTGGTAAACATCGTTTTTAACATATAAATAAATTAGATTTAAAATTCGGTTCAATTTAAGGTAGTTCCAGCGATCCAGTCTAGTTTTTGAGTGACTAATGCATAAAATATTGTTATTAATGCTTTAAAATTGTTATAATGGTATTGCTAGTTATAATATTAAAAACGAATGTGTGAGGATTAAGAATCGATTGTTTTATTTCAACATATCGATTTATTCAAGAATTTACAATAACTCATTTGACTCACGGATCATATACGATGTTTCAATTTGGCAGCGCCGCAATAAGTTATAATATAAATTATTAATCTAGCACTCTTTTTTAAATTAAATAATCAAACGTCAAATATATTTAAATAATATTTTGTGCTCACGTGGGCAATTTATTACAAGATGAAATTTTTATCAACACCGTAACCCTACACATTTTGCAATCAATTCCAAAAAGTACGCTTTTGGAAAACTCAAGTCTTTTCATAATTATAGTTTGTGTAGAAAATAATTGATAATAGGCTCATGGCGTGATTATCTAGCGTCCGTCCTCATACACACGTGATGGTTGGATCGAATCCCACGATTTTAAGTTTTTTTCTATTTTAATTAATTTTTATTTTTTTATTAAAATTAGTAATAAAACTTTCCATTGAAAATATTTTCTTCGAGTGCCATACATTTATATAATGCATAGACAATCAACATGGCCAAAGTCAGGCTGACGGTTGGTTTCTTGTTGCCTTCCCCATAGTCCACAGATTGACACGCCGTAAAGGAAGTTTAGCATTTTGAGTGCACAATAACTGGCTGAAGAATTAGAAGAAGGATTATTATCAACTGACAAAATTTATCTCTTAAACAAATAGATTTTTCTATTTTATTTGCACCATACGAAAATTATACCGTAATAACATTGCACCAAACCTTCTTTCTTATTTTCCATCGAATGGAACGATGAACGATCATCTTTGAACGATGGTTTTCCGCCAAATTGATTTATATTTCATTTGAAATAGAAAATAAACCTTCTTCTTCTTCTTTTCAGGGTTTAGGCTTTATTGTCTGTTCCGACTTTATAAGTTCCGCCATCGTTTATTTTAGAAAATAAACCCAACTTTTAAAATTGACACTGACATAAAACTTTTTAATTTATGCGACGATGCCAAACTTATACGGTTTTTCAGAAATCAAATCGCATCATATTCAAAAATTATTTACGGACAAACCAGATGGTCAAAATTTTAATTTTTTTTGCCATTTTGTAAGATATTATCCTACACGTAGACTAATTTTTATGCGTCTGACATGGATTTAACTATTTTATTTTACGGAAATTCTAAACTTTTTCTGAGTTCCCTATGCTTTTACATGTTAAATTCAAAATTTCAAATCCGATTATCTCCCAAGGTACACGGTCAATCTTTTTCAAATTTGTTTTACAATTATGATAAATCATTAACTTTATATCTTGTAATTTTCATATTTTGACATGGATTCGAGAAAATGCCAATGGAGCGCTGCAACCACCTTAAATTGTTTATTGTTAATTATTTCTAAATTGTTGTTGATTTTGGAAAGTTTTACATTGTACCCTGTATCTTAATCTTCTTCTTCTTCTCAGCCGTCTTTTGCGCACTGCTGGACGTAGGCTTCTCCTAATTTCTTACAAGCCTCCCTATCTTTAGCCATTTGGTACCATTGCCTTCCAGTTTTTTGTTTTATGTCATCAAGCCATCTTTTTTGTGGTCTACCTACACTTCGTTTTGTTAATCTTGGGCGCCACTGGGAAATGCGAATTGGCCACTCTTCGTATGATTTTCTTGCTACATGTCCCACCCAACTCCACTTCAGATTTGCTATTTTTCTGACTACGTCTGTTACTTTGGTTGTTTTTCTTATTTCCGAATTTCTGATCCTATCTCTCAAGCTAACTCCTAGCATAGCCCTTTCCATCGCTCGTTGTGCAATACGTAGCCTGTTCACGCTTTTCTCTGTTAACGCCATCGTCTCAACACCATATGTCATCACTGGTAGAACACACAAGTCAAAAGGCTTTTGTTTTTAAACAAGTTGGTATTTCTTTGTTCTTCAGAATCCACCCCAGTTTCCCAAATGCTGCCCATCCTATTCTAATTCTTCTTGTTACTTCGGCAGTTTGGTTTTGTTTTCCTAATTTTATGAGATGTCCTAGGTATATATATTCTTCCACCTTTTCTATTTTTTGGTGGTTAATAGAGTATTGTTTGTTGCTTTCGGTCATAACTTTTGTCTTTTTAATATTCATTTCTAAGCCGATGTTTTGAGCGTTCTTTCCAATTTCCATTAGCATCTCTTCTAGTTCATCTTCATCGGAAACTTATGACTACAATATCATCTGCGAAACGGAGGTGGTTCAAAAACTTTCCGTCGATATTAATTCCCTTGTTTTCCCAGTTCAATTTCTTGAATATGTTCTCCAGTGCTAGTGTAAATAGTTTCGGGGATATGGTGTCCCCTTGTCTTACGCCTCTTCTTATAGGAATTTTTGATGTACTCGTTACGTCGTCAATTTTTATTTGTATTGTGGCGTTTTCGTAGATATTCTTTAATAGTGTTGTATATCTTGAGTCAATTCTGGCGTCATCCAGTCCTTCGTAAACCGCCCATAGTTCAATCGTATCAAAAGCCTTCTGGAAGTCAATAAAACCCAGGTGTATTGGTATATTATATTCTTTTTTTTTTCTATTAATATTCGTATGGTTTGCAGATGGTCGATGGTGCTAAAACCCTTTCTGAAGCCGGCTTGTTCTACAGGTTGGTAAAAGTCTAACTTGTTTGTCAATCTTTGGGTAATAATTTTTGACAACAACTTATATAAGTGTGAAAGGAGGTTTATTGGTCGGTAATTTCCAATATCTGCGATATCACCCTTTTTATGTATTAGCACAACGTTAGATTTTCTCCACTCCGTTGGTATTTTTCCTTGTTGTAGGCAGCAGTTAAGTAATATTTTGATGGCATCTGTTAGTATATCTCCTCCCATTTTAAGCATTTCTGCTATTATGTGGTCGTCTCCGGGACTTCGACCATTTTTCATCTGTTTCAGTGCTTCGGTAATTTCTTCGGTTGTAATTTCTGGGACATCTTCTGAGCCAACGTTTTGTATGATTCTATTCGGCGTGTTCTTGAAAGGGTTGTCGATTTTGGAGTCATATAGGTCTTTATAGAAGTTTTCAATTATTTTTATTATCTGTGACCTGTCGTTGGTTATATGACCTTCTTTGTTTTTAATGCGGTATATGTTTTGTCTACCTTGTGTTAACTTCTTTCTTAGTATTCGCATACTTTTGTTATCTTCGATGGTTTCTTTGATCATCTTGGTGTTATAACTTCTCATGTCTTTCCGAATTTCTCTTTTTACAATTTTATTCATTTCAATTTGTTCAATTGATCCCCTCTTCAATTTCCTTCTTTCCTGGATTAATTTCTTGGTTTCCAGAGTTATCTTCATGTCCTTTCTTTGTACGATTGCGGTACTGATCTTTTTTATTGCAACTTGTATATCTTGAGTGATTTTCTTGGATAATGTCTCTAGTGTTAGGGTTTGTAGCTGTGGTGTAGGTGATAACCTTTTCTTTAATTCGGTTTGGTACTTTTCTTGATTTTGTTCTATCACTTCTCTAGTTGGGTGATATCTGCTTTTTATCATTTTTGTTCTTTCTATTTTATTTTCAAATCTTAATGCGGCTCTTATCAATCTATGATCGCTCCCAGTATCAAATCGGTTTAGAACCGACACGTCTGTCACCATTCGTCGATTGTTTGTTATTATGAAATCGATCTCGTTTTTTGTCGTACCATCTGGGCTTCTCCATGTCCATCTCCTCTTCGTGGGTTTTTTGAAGAATGTGTTCATACAGTATAGATTTTCACTTTCTAGATAATTTAAGAGTAGTTCGCGCGATTGTTTCTTTTGCCCATGCCGAATTTGCCTACACTTTCTGAGTCTTCTGTCTTTGTTCCAATTTTGGCATTTAGGTCTCCCATTACTAGACAGTATTGGACTTTTCGGATCTTCTTGCGGATGTGATGTCGTCATAGAATTGTTCAACAACTTCGTCATCTGCGGAACCAGTGGGGGCATATCCTTGTATTATTTGTATTTTGTATCGTTCCGAAATCTTCATGACCACGTATATGACTCGGTCTGATATTGCTTGTATTTTCGTGATAAGGTGTTTTCGCTTTTTGTTTATGAGTATTGCTACTCCTCCATTTCGGAAATTTTCTTCGCTGTTTTTTTGGAAAAGTTTATGTCCTGAGTTTAACGTATGTAGCATCTCTCCGGGTAGTCTGGTTTCGCATATTCCCAGTATATCCCATTTTATGTGGCTTATTTCTTCTTCTAATTGCTCTAGGTGTTCTGGTCTGCTCATTGTGCGTATATTGTAAGTCGCAATATATAGTGTTTCAGTAGGATGGCTGTTCTTGTCAATTTGTTGTCCCCCCCAGAATCCATGGGACAGACCGACGATGTCGGTGTGAGATTCTGAACTTACTGTTCTACTCACCTGGGGTATTATAGTTTTACGAATTGGCATGTTTCATTAGAGGTGTGTTGGTAAATTTAAATCACCACGCTTACCAGGCGGCTTGGTGATTGACGATGTCCAATCTCACTATGGACGTGGTCGCTGCCGTTGATCTTAGATTCTTCCGCCACCGATCCTAAGGTATTTCCTCGTCTAGAATTACCTATCTTATTTAGCCCTTAAATAGAAATTTCTAAGTGGCCTAAAGAAGACCCCCGTCTCCCGTTTGCTTGTTGACCTAACTTCCCTCTGGGATTAAGACCCAGACTCATCAGGTTGCTCAACGTAGCAGGGTTCACCGCTTGCCGGTGGGAGTGGAGTTGATGTGGAGAGGCTATGGAGGTATCATTTGTAGATTTCTCTGTATTTCGCATCACACACCCTTGAACCCCTGTATCTTAATATATTTAATATATTTTACGATTGGTAAACATCGTTTTTAACATATAAATAAATTTGATGTAAACAGCATACTCTAAAACTTTATCCAATTCGACCAGATATCCAGGTGAGTAATAATGTGTTAAGTTATAATATCATTTTGCGAATTTAGTGTGGAATCGAAGTAAGTATATCAAATTTCGTATAAATATTTTTATCAAATTTACACGTGTGTTTGTTAACAACCAATCAAAATTGTTATCAAAAATTATTCATTTTTTCAATAAGAAAAGCAAAAAAATAAAATTACACGTTTTCTATCTAAAATTTGTTACAATAAATCTTTTTCGGGAATCTTTTTTCAGGAAAATGCCACGTCTTCGTGGAAGAGCAACAAATATTGGTCGACGTACTCGGCACGCGCAATTGGTCCATGATCGTCGATTAAATAGAACAGTTGAAGAACACTCGACGGACAATGAAAATTGAAGAGATCAAGTTGCATATACACGTGCAAATGAAAATTCAGAGCAACGTATTCAACGTCTTCGTGAAGTCCAAGAGCCTAAAGTAAAGTACTTCAGTTCCACCTTTTAATGAGACCCAGAAGCCGGGTATCCAGCTAGTAGATTATAAATAAAATTTAATTAATAATAAAGTAAAAATATGACTGTAAAAATATGTACTGGTACCTAAAAGTACCAAGGCTACTAAACTAAATATTATTTGATATATTGATTTATTATTTTTAAATAAATATTTTAAATAATATTTATTATTTTTTTGATTATGTTTTTTATTTTTGTTCAAAATATTTTTTATTATGTCGCCATCTCTATAAGAGGCAACTTCTTTCGATTAGTGGTACTTTCGGTGTTTTGACTTCTGTGCTTTTGTTTTCGGTGTTTTTGTTTTTCGGTTTTTTTTTTTTTTGGTGTTTTTGTTTACAGCGTTTTGACATGAAATCGGTAAAAATTCCTTTTTCAATCTTTAAGGTAAGAAATTTTCAAATATATTAATTAATAGCACTGTTGCATTATACCTGATAACACGAACAATAATTGATAAATAAAGTGAGCTAATAAACTGCGATAAGGTAAGTAAATGTTATACAAAATGGGTATGTAACAATTATTAAATAAGGGGATTCCCCAGTAACTGTTAAATACATTATAGCAGTGCGTCAGTTCTGCCTGGTTTTTAAGTGAAATAAAAACGTGATTTTTTTGGTACAGTGGTACCAAATACTTCAGTTTATACTAGACCATTCATAGAATATATTTTTCATATACAAAATTACATACAGTGGGTAACAAAATTAGTTGGCCACTGAACAGTCCTATATTATCAATGTAAATTGTACTTTTGAAGATTTTTCTCATCTTTAAAAATCGCTTTTACAGCATACATTAAAAAATTTGTTGAACATTTCATTCCTTCATTTTTTTATAGTAAAGGGTCTACCAATCAGGGTTTGTTTTAAATTTTAAAAGAAACACATATTTTGTATGAAAATTTTCTAATTCTCTACTGAAATATGTTGTAGGGGCTTGAACATTTATGAATGGAAAACAATATCCGGTAAATGTCCTCCACGACTACGTTTGCAGACGTCGATTCTTTTAACAAAATTTTCGAATACATTTTGCATAATTGCGAACTTATTTCTCGGATGACGGCTTCGATATTTGTTTTAGTTCTGAAATTGTTTGTGGATTATTCGCGTAAACATTATCTTTCACATAGCCCCACAAAAGAAGTCCAATGGCGTTAAATCACAGGATCTTGCTGGCCAGTTGACGTCACCTTTTCGCGAAATTAAACGCCCGTTAAATTTAGTTTTCAATAGTTGGATTGTTTCTCGCGCTGTATGGCACGTAGCTCCATCCTGTTGAAACCACAAGTCTTCCACACCCATATCATCCAAAATAGGCCATAAAAATTGGTTACCATATCCCTATAGCGAACTCCATTGACAGTAACGAAAGCACCAGCCTCATTTTCGAAAAAAAAGGGACCAATGATGCCCCTACCCATAAACCACACCATACAGTGACACGAGATGGATGTAGTGGTTGTTCAACAACTGCTTTTGGATTTTCAGAAGCCCAAATTCGACAATTTTGCTTGTTAACATACCCGTTTAAGTGAAAATGTGCTTCGTCCGAAAAGATGATTTTTCTGAAAACAAGCACCACGTTCAATGATCCAATCAGCAAATCTAAGACGTTGAGAATGATCTGCTGGCTTTAATTCTTGTACCAGTTGTATCTTATAAGGCTTTAGAGCTAAATCCTTCCGTAAAATTCGCCATGTGGTCATTGTGGACAGGCCTAATTGTTGAGAACGTCGTGAAACCGATAAATTTGGGTCCTCTGTGACACTTTCACGTACTGCAGCAATATTTTCGATTGAACGACATGGACGAGCACATATTTTTGTGCTTACGTTTACTACTGAACCGGTGGACTCAAATTTTCGCACTAAATTCGCAATTGTAGTCTCAGATGGACGATCGTTACAAATAAAAATATCGCGAATTTTGCGAAATGTAGTCTTCACGGATCGACCATTTTCATAATGGATTTGAATTATCTTAACACGATTTTCGAGCGAAATCAAAGGCATTATATTAAATGTTGACCTTTATTATACATATGATAAAAACTGAATAACAGAACTGCCTACTTGACCTATTTCAACCAAATTTAAAACAAACCCCTGATTGGTAGACCCTTTATAACTTTTTATTTTACGCACCGTTTTCGAGTACATACCAGCGCAATTTTTAATAAAATTATTATTATTTTTATGGTAATTTTATTAAAATTTTTACAGCTTCTTTAAGTCGCTGTTACTCGAAAAGGGTTCGTCAAAATAGAAAATTGTATAAAACAAAAATGAAGGAAATGCAATTTGCAACAAAAAGCAAGTAATAAGTATTATTGTAAAAGCGAGTTTTAAAATTATAGTAAGAAAAAAGTCTTCAAAAGGTACACTTTTTACTTTGATAACATAGGACTGTCCAACTAATTTCCTTTTACTCACAATTACAAGACAATGATTTTGAAATCGTGTTCTACTAAATATATTGCACAAAAAGGGAAAACTTTTTTGATTGGTGTAACTTTAAATTCGTGTAAAAATGAGTTGGGTGTACCGTATTCAATAAGTAATTGGATAGGGCAGTGGGTAGTAGCCATGGGCCATGTTATGATCGAGACTGCGGTTATCCGGGAAGAAACTTTCAGAATTTATAATTTCTGTTTGCTTGTTTTCCATTGGACGATGTTGCTGCAGACGGCCCTGTCAATTAGATGTCTTGTTGGCAATGTGTAGTAAAAATTTACAATTTACCTGGTGGATTATAACAAATACTATAGAATAGATGATCATCTATCGTATAGAATTTGATTATAATAACCTTTTTACCTCCACTTCATTTTCTATTTATGCCAAGTAAAGCCGAATTTCTAAATTTTATTTTAAAAGTTTTTGTAATTTCTTTAAATTGAAATTCGAATTAAAATCTCACTCGAGCCTGCATTGAAATAATTTAATATTTTACTAGAAATACACTAATATAGTAGTATATTTTACAAATTCTATGCAGTAGATAACTGAATGCGGTAAAAATATCATTTTCTCGATAAATGATAATAATAAAAAAGGATTCTTACCTCTTTGTTAACAAGTTGGAAGCTGCTATCAAATTCACTCAAAACGAAAGTATAACAAACATAAAGTGAAAGTTAAACAAACAAACCGTTATCATTGGAGTGGTTGCCAAATGTTCGGTACAGCAAAGGTTGTTTATCAACTGACGATATCAAGGTAGATATATTACATTATAATCTATCGATTTTATGTATAGATTGTAATCCATTTATCTTGAGGCAGTATATTGTTGTTATTTTTTTATGGTTGCTATGATGGTTCGTGGGCAAGCCCAACCATAAATTTAGTAGCCCCATCTATTAATACGCTTTTGGACTGGATTAAACTTTTCTAGTACTCCCATAAGGTTTGTCAATCTTTCAAAGTTCAGGATATAAAAAATAGATACTTATTAAGTTAGATTTAATTCGTTAGTCGTTAGGTATGCTAAAGATAGAAGTTCAGTTCTTATAAAAATGTCGAGTAAATTACAAGCCAAAGTTGTTAAATACTGTTAAAGATTAAAATAATAATTTAAAAAATTGTCTTCCTGTTCCATCTACTTCAAAACAAGCAAACCCAACTTCAAATTTGTTGGTAAAGCAGCGCACTGTTTCATTTGGATACGACAACACTTCGTCAAGTTTAGGTTAAAAGTTTTATGTTAATTTTTTTATTATTTACTTTTTATCTCAAAATTTAAACACAAAAGTGCCAATAAAGTATTATTGTTGTAAATCCACCTACCGAATTATTCCAGCAATATTCAAAATTTGCTATACTAAACAAAGGATACTTTCTTTGTTTCCTTTTATTTAAAAAAAAAAGTAAATAAAGTGTGTTCAGGTATGACTAACCTTTTTGTTATTTATTACCTTACAGGTGACAAATATTTATATTTGTAGATTTATTGAGTAACAATCGAATCAAATCAAAATGCCTATTCAACTAGCGAACGATAATAATGTCCACGAGATTCGTGCAAAAATTGCATATAATGGAGAAGTCTTGATTACATACATCGATCAGCAAATATCATTAGAAAGGCTATGCAATGAAATGCGTGAAATTTGTCGTTTTTCACATGATCAAGTCTTCACCATGAAGTGGGTTGACGAAGAGGGAGATCCGTGTATAATTTCAACACAATTTGAATTGGACGAAGCTATCAGGTTATATGAAGTCAATCGTGATTCGGAATTAACCATTCATGGTAAGTCTGTTTTCTTTGTTTTATATTACAGATATAGATTTTTTCATTTTTATCGTTTCAAATGGCATTTCCAATGAATAATTTATGACATCCACGTTATTATTATATCCCTTCTGAATATGAAAACAATTATTGTAGTGTTAAGTGTAGGCGTTACATACAGTTAAGACAAATGAAAATGTTGATGCATACCAATCCTACAGAGACCTTCAAGTTACTTAGCTGATTATTCATCAGCAATGATGCCGACTTGAAATTGGGTGACAGAAGTGTGACACATTGTTATATGACAAATAGCATGGAGGAATTACCAATTCAAAGTTAAGAGACAAAAATGTCTTACAGAATTTTATTTAACATTTATAATTTGATTGCTTAATTTCTTATTGTAATTAATTTTATTGTGACATTCTGATATTCAGATGAGTTACATCAGATTTTCAATGAAAACTTGAACATTTTTAACTACTACTTTAATATTTTTTATATCAAAGCTGTTAAGATTTCCTTTTTAATTCCCAAGTACATTTACAAAACCGTTGAATAGAGGGTTGCCTCTATAATATCAAAAAGGTGAGATTTGCTCACCCCTTTTCTATTTCTGATAACATATTTAAGCATAGTGGAAGGTTTATATTAGCAAAACTATGCTAATACATACAAATCCTAGGTCTAATAATAAATTTGGTTCTAATATGATAAATAGTATGTTTATGGAAATTAATTGGTTTTAGTTTTTGTTCGATCAGTCAAAAATGTCTGTTTTGAAATTATTTTCTTATGGGTTAAATATAAAACAAGTTACTATAAAAAATATTTACAATAATATATAACTCTGCACTTTCAAGTACTTCTTGTAAATATCCCAACTATTTTGTACCGTCAAACAGTTTACCAGTAATCTATTAAACATTCTTATGCACATGCAATGTAATCTTCCTATCCAATGGATGTTTGACATGATATAATTTCTTGTTCAATAAGTTATGCCATACTCCACATAATAGTACGGGAGCTAGCGACAGAAATTTTGCACCAATTTGCACAAAGCTAATTTTTGTTTTGGTCAGTGTTTATAGTATGTAGGTCACGAAAGTTGCAGTCTACCAAGCTTTCAACGTTGCGGGCATTTATAAAAAATTTCCAAACTTGTAAAAAAATGTTATAAAATACCTTATAAGCTCAAAGCTGAAATTTATTAAGGTGATCAAGGACACCGTAAAATAAAGGATTATGATAGTCTACCGCGTGGGCAGTGTTGCTTTCATGAGTCTACCACCCCCGAAAGGTGTTAAAAAAATTAACTTTTTCGACTTATTTGCACAAGGCTAAAATTTTTTTCTCATAAACCTTAGTTCATAAAATAACGAAAAAACGCAGTCTACCGGCCAACTAATGTTGTTAGGCCTTGATAGACTCCATGGAATGCACGTAGATGCAGTGGAATGCACGATCTCCGCTGCACCGATCGCTTTGAATAATTGTACATATCGGCATTAAATTACAATCTATCTAGCTGCTTTTTTGTCTACAAGTAGTTTACATTAATTATTATTAAATTAACGTCGTCTACTTTGATACTACTTCGATTGACGTAGCTAAATCTAGCGCGGGAACTTGATTGAAATTAATATTATAATTTTTTGAACTTGCGCAGTAATTATTATTAAATTAAAACAATGTGTCTATGTGAGAACACAAATACATATTCAAAAAAATTTTTGTACATAATATAGTTGTATAAAAAAAATAAATAATATTTTTCTTATTCGTCATCGCTACTGTTACTCGATTCCTCTTCGCCTTCCTCATCCTCATCGCTTTCCTCGTCCCCATCGCTTTCCTCGTCCCCATCGCTTTCTGCGTCCCCATCGCTTTCCGCGTCCTCTTCGCTTTTTTTCGCTCTCACTATCTTTGTCATAAGCAAATATTTCAGCAAATTCGTCAAGCATTGCTGTATCTGCAAATAACAATATTAAAAATTATTATATTACGCCAATATAATTTAAATTACGAATATGTGTACCTGAATCTTTATCGTTTTGTTGACCAAACGTAACATCGTCAATCGACTGGGGTAATTGGTCGCCACTAAACCAATTAAAGCAATACTTTTCGTTTTCATCGACTTTCCATCCACAATCGAGAGGAGATAAAGTCGTAGGCTCTTTTAGGTGTGCATTGCTCCAAATTTGAGCAATGTATGCGGTTCGGTTTATATGTTGTTGGAGCTCTAATTTACAAGGTGGCAAAGCAGATGCATCAAAATTCTTCACTTTTGACAAAAGATTTTGTTTTTGATGTTTTATATGTTTTGGAAAACATGACTGACCTAACTTCATTAATATTATTTATGTTTTGTAACCGTGCATTTGACATATAAATTCTTCCACCGCTTCAAATACTGCATCACTACATTCCGGATATTTGGTTAAACTGGTTAAAGCATCCACGTATTTTTCGGAGTTCCTTAACAAAGCAAACGGACGTTTTTCCTTTTCGGAAGAAAGCTGGATTGAAGTCGCAGTCGGTTAGTGCATGGAAGGCAGGAGGAAGGCAGGACCCACATATACGTGCTCCTAATGATTCATACAATTTGCTTACATTAATACTTCTTTGCGATTTGCCAACACCTACTTCCATCCAAATTTCCACTTTTTGTTGTACAAACTTCATATTGGCCAACATTATGACTAATATGACCAATAACACTATGACCACCCGTATCAGGCATTTTATTTAAAAAATTTAGATCACAACAGCTTACATAAAGCATATGCAATGGAATGATGATGCCGACGTTCCTAGAAAATGTTGGCATCCCGAAAAGTTTGTTCCAAAATGTGGAAAAATTCACATTTTCAAATAGCACGGAGTTCTAAAATAGTATCGTTTAAAAGGTATTTCAAAAATAAGTTTTGTAGGAAATTTTTCAACCAATGATATGCTTTATTTAGCATCTCAAATTACTCGAAGTTACATCTAATTGGTTGGTTACTACATCCCCCTATATCATGGTATAATAATAAAGTTGTATAATATAACTTGTGCTGCTGTTGGAAAGAGAAAACTTGTTCAAACAAGATTATATAAATTTTAAAATGTTTTGATAACATATATATACTTTAATTACATTAATAATCCTTTTTATGTTAAAAACGCCAAATTCAAATTTTTTTTAATTGATAATATCTGTAACCGCAACCTTAAACCGTTCCTGCAGTTAAGGCATAAAAAATAAAAAGTGAATTTCTAATTTTTTTATCATTTTTTACCAGTTTTTTTAGACACCATGTTATAGTGTATAATACCTATTATGTAGTATGTACGCTATAATATTATGTCGTGCGCCAGGTGATAAAAATTTCAGTTTTATTATATGCATTTATAATAATAATAATATAATATGTAGAATATTAAATTAAAACTTATTAAAATTACGTTATATTTGAAAAATTATTCTCTTTCAATATTATATAAGTGTGGGTATTATTCTATACATAATATCTGGAAAACAGTGTTGTAAGGGCCAGTTGTATAACAGAAGTGATTAGTTGAAAATTTAAAAACTAACTAATTATCAAACTTGATTCACGGACCAACATGATCCGAGGATTAATGGTCGATTTATACTCATCATTTAACATTTAGCATTTAATACTTACGAGAATTAAAATTGGTTTTAACCAATGGTTACACAATTCTATAAACAATTCCTATTGTTAATTTTCTGATGCTTTAACCAGTTTAACCAAATATCCGGAATGTAGTGATGCAGTATTTGAAGCGGTGGAAGAATTTATATGTCAAATGCACGGTTACAAAAACATAAATAATATTAATGAAGTTAGGTCAGTCATGTTTTCCAAAACATATAAAACATCAAAAACAAAATCTTTTGTCAAAAGTGAAGAATTTTGATGCATCTGCTTTGCCACCTTGTAAATTAGAGCTCCAACAACATATACACCGAACCGCATACATTGCTCAAATTTGGAGCAATTCACACTTAAAAGAGCCTACGACTTTATCTCCTCTCGATTATGGATGGAAAGTCGATGAAAACGAAAATTATTGTTTTAATTGGTTTAGTGGCGACCAATTACCCCAGTCGATCGACGATGTTACGTTTGGTCAACAAAACGATAAAGATTCAGGTACACATATTCGTAATTTAAATTATATTGGCGTAATATAATAATTTTTAATATTGTTATTTGCAGATACAGCAATGCTTGACGAATTTGCTGAAATATTTGCTTATGACAAAGATAGTGAGGACGAAAAAAGCGAAGAGGACGCGGAAAGCGATGGGGACGAGGAAAGCGATGAGGATGAAGAAGGCGATGAGGAATCGAGTAACAGTAGCGATGACGAATAAGAAAAATATTATTTATTTTTTTTATACAACTATATTATGTACAAAAATTTTTGAATATTTATTTGTGTTCTCACATAGACACATTGTTTTAATTTAATAATAATTACTGCGCAAGTTCAAAAAATTATAATATTAATTTCAATCAAGTTCCCGCGCTAGATTTAGCTACGTCAATCGAAGTAGTATCAAAGTAGACGACGTTAATTTAATAATAATTAATGTAAACTACTTGTAGACAAAAAAGCAGCTAGATAGATTTTAATTTAATGCCGATATGTACAATTATTCAAAGCGATCGGTGCAGCGGAGATCGTGCATTCCACTGCATCTACGTGCATTCCATGGAGTCTATCAAGGCCTAACAACATTAGTTGGCCGGTAGACTGCGTTTTTTCGTTATTTTATGAACTAAGGTTTATGAGAAAAAAATTTTAGCCTTGTGCAAATAAGTCGAAAAAGTTAATTTTTTTAACACCTTTCGGGGGTGGTAGACTCATGAAAGCAACACTGCCCACGCGGTAGACTATCATAATCCCTTATTTTACGGTGTCCTTGATCACCTTAATAAATTTCAGCTTTGAGCTTATAAGGTATTTTATAACATTTTTTTACAAGTTTGGAAATTTTTTATAAATGCCCGCAACAACATCATTGCGGTAGACTGCCATTTTGTTTATTTACAATATCAAAACAACAAACTGAGAAAGAATCAGCTTTGAGCTAATAATGGCACCAATAATGTCATTGCCTCCCGTACTATAAGTTAATATGTGTAATTTAGTTTTAGGCTTCTATACGCAGTATACGAAGAAGCCTTATGTTTTTGTTTGTGTCCATCCATCCGCATATTTTAATTAAGGGCCAATTGTATAACTAGAGTTTATCTTTGAATCACATTAGTCTAAGGTGACCGTAGTCACCTTAATAATTAATTAATCACCGAGCTTGAGTCACGTATCTTCGTGATCTGAAGATAAACTTTTTTTATACAACTGCCTCTTAGTTGAATAATGTGGATGGAAGCATGAATGGATTAACAAGATTCAAATACTCACAACAAATTAATAAAAAAATTAGTGGAGATCAGACGGACAGAGTTATGGTGTTCATACACTAGTCAGATTATCTGCAGATATCCGACTGCCAACTTGAACTGAAGAACTTATCTGTTCTGGCCACACATTATTTAGACCGAATCTGCAAATGTTATCGTCAGCAAAAAACTGACAAATAAATATTTGCAGATAATCTGCACATGTTAGATCCAGTCGCCAGTTAATGAATTTACAGCGAATAGAGATGTCTCCAGCGAATAAAAAAACGTAGCTAAATTGATAATTTTACATTTATTAACATCAACATCTGAAACAAAGTTAACAAAACCCTATTGGGTAAAACCCTGGCTGAAGAAACGAAAAAATGTGTCACTCTGATCGTCAGATGCCAACTGCAAATCATTTGCCCACACGCACACTTTCTGTTATCTGTCGACTTATGTTCGATTTCTTCACTCATAGTTATCTTCAAGTTAGTGAACTTCTGGTTAAATTGATGAAATAACCAATCAGGCGGCAACAAAACAAAGAAATCGATTATCTGATTGGTTATTTCGTCAATTTAACCTGAAGTTTGCTAACTTGAAGATAACTACGAGTGAAGAAATCGGGCATAAGTCTGTAAATTCCGATCTGATGATAATCGCTGTAGTGTGTGGTCATAATGGTCTGCAGATAACAAATTTGCAAACCACGTCTGCAAATAATCTGACTAGTGTAAGGACACCATTATGGACGCTTTTCAAATTAATGTTGATGGGATTATTTTATTGGTCAGTAATACCAACTTTTTGGGTTGGTACTAAATGAACTAACTAATCAGAGCTTTGAGAGAACGAAGTATTTACAAAATGCAACATAATTGTCTTATTAACCAATCAGTATTGTGTTCTATGGGAAACTTTTCCAAGTAGTCATCTAATCTTCCGAATGAATGGTCTACTTGAAAGAAGCTTTTCCTAAATTATGATCTTCCTTAGAGGTTGATGGCTCTGTCGTAGATGAGTTGGAAGTAGTTCCTTTTTTTTATTACTTGTTAAATCCACTCGAAAAACGTCTTGTAGAGCTGTCAAACATATATGAAACATCAACATGGTGATAAAAGCGACAATGATTTTCCACGCACAGCAACAAATTCATCAAATTGTTCGATTTTAAGTAACGCATTTAAATAATGCTAATTGTACCTAAGTAATGGTTGTTTTACCATAATAAATTTTTTACTAAGTTGTTTTCACTCGAGTGCCTATTGAATTCTTTTGGAATAATTTTTCACTTTTAGATATTATATTATCACAGTCCAGTTCTAGACGGTCATTGGCCTGGTTGTTAGCACGATCAACTGCTAAAGTAAGAGCACTTTGTATGGCTGTCTTCATACTTCGGAATGCATGTAAAGCCGGTAGTCCTCTCACAAGGTGCCAGCAACATCTTTAAGATATTAAATGCTAGGTTACCATCTTGAAAATAGAAGAATCGGAATTAGCAAATTTTTTGAACTTATTTTAATTTGGATAAAGTTAAATTTGATTGCTTATGATATTGATTTTGCCATTAATATTTTGAATTTGTGATTCTCATAAGATAGACCTGAGCTATACAGGGTAAATGAGACCACCACCCGTAAGTAATTTTTTCAAAAACGGTTAGTCGTAGAGCGTTGGATCAAAAAATATATTATAAAAGTCATAATAAAGAATGGAATGGTGATATTATTATTTCCCGGAAAGGTCAGGATCCTGAATGTCTAAAACTCTAGAATTTTAAATAGCACCATAGGTCGTAAATGGTATGTTTGAAAGATCTTGAAAAAATAAGCAGGGTTTGTAGGAAAAATTATTTTATTACTGCCACCTCTTTTTAAGTAATATTCGATTAAGGGCATTAAATTTAAATCATAAAATATAACCAGTAGATCTCAACAATGTTTAAAAGTAAATGAAAGACATTTTGAACACTTGTGACATTCTCTAAATCTAGCTACCGGCAGCTAGATTTTAAATGCTGACTTTTAATATTAAGTTCGTTATAATGAAATTTAAATTTAATAATTTCAATCAAATATTACTAACCTTAATATTAACTGACTTAAATATTAATAACTGTTACAGAAATTAATAATTATATCATAAAAAATTTTAAATTGAATTTATAAGCTTTCAGCAATGTGTTTTTACTGTCATGAGATGTTTTATTAACAATAAGTTTAATTCAATGGAAACCAAATAATTACGTATTGTCATTTGACACGATTTAAAACCACACAATTATAAAATTTTTCTTGCGTCAAGTTTTAAATTTATTGATAATCACGAATTAAGAAACAACCTATTTAAGTTTCCGTTAAATAGGAAAACTTAACTCAATACGTTTTGTTGTTTAAACAAGTAGGCGGCTCTAGGTACTGCATAAACCTTACATGTTAGTTTTTCCGTTCATTGCGTTTTTTCTGTTGATATACAGCCTTGGCCAAAAGTATTAGGTCACTACGTTTTACAGCCCTAATTAATATTTTAAAGCATTTTCAATAAAAAAAAACAAGTAGTATGTATTCTAAATATGTATTTATTAAAATATTTTAGCATTTGATATGTCCACCTTCTGCCTTAAGAACACTTTTAATTCGTTTAGGCATAGAAGCAACTAAATCGAAACATGTTTTTTGCGGAATGTTCTCCCATTCTTCTAAAATAATTTTTTTTAGTTCTTCTGTTGAAGTTATTTTCCCAAAGCCACCTTGTTATTTAATGTAGTCCACAAATTTTCTATTGGCGACAGGTCCGGACTCTGTGGCGGCCAATCCAATACAGAAACTTTATTATTTTTAAACCACTGCATTGTAGCCTTTGATTTATGGCAAGGGGCATTGTCTTGTTGGAAGGTATACTCCGGATTATCTTCTGCATAAAGTTTTACCACGGATGCCTCCAAATGTTCTTCCAAAGTCTCAATGTATGTTGTTCAATTCATACGTCCTTCGCAGATTTTGACTTCTCCCACACCCCTAGCTGCCATGGATGCCCATATGATTATGCTACCCCACCAAATTTAACAGTGGGTATAACACAACGAGGGTTATATACCTCTCCTTCCTTCTTCTTACATATTGTGCCCCAGGTTGTCCAAAAAGCTGAAATTGTTATTTTATAAAAGAGGTAATTTTTCTTTTTATGCTTTTAAGGCGTAAATAAACGATTTATTTATTCAATTATAAAAATTATTATGGGAAAACAATAGAAAATACATACCTCTGCATTACTTTCGTCAGACCAAAATTTTCTTGACCATTCTTCAATCGTTCAATTTTGGTACTTTTTTGCAAAAGCAAGACGCTTTTTAATTTGACTTGGGTTCAAAAGTGGCTTCTTGCGAGCTTTGCGACCATGCAGTCCGAACGACTGTAACCTTCTTCTATCGATTCTGCCAGAAATTTAAATTCCATAGTGATGATTTACTTCCCTAGTTAAATTTTTCGAAGTTAGGAATCGGTTTCTCAACAACCTGTTCTCTAAAATTCGATCTTGTTTCGGGGTTGTGACTCGTGGGTAGAGTTAAAATACCCGGAATAGTAAATACACTTTTCCCTATAGAAATGGCTTTACCAAACGAAAGAACACAAAAATACAAGCTCTTTAAGGTGAGGATCAATCTTGTCGGAGTTGTAATAAGGCCACAATTTAATTTTGAAAATTGCAATTTTCCCATAAGAAATACATGTAAGTGTATTTTGTGTAGTAAAATTTCCAATATGGCGGTCATTCTGTTGGCGGTACGTGTGCTGTACCTGGGTCGACAGTGACTAGTGGTGGGGTGATACCAGTCGCTCTCAGAGATCCGTCGCGTGAACTTTAGCGCGTTTAGCGCGTGTCAAAACCGCTCGGAGTTTCGGAGCGACCCGGAGGGTCGCGTAGGGGTGCGGAGAGTAGGTTTTGACAGCGCAACCACCTCCGAAACGAATTCACACAAAAAGTGATTTTTTTTCGAAAATTTGTTGTCCGATCACAACTTTAATTTTTTTATTAGCTAATTACACCATTATCTATCATAATTCGTCGTGAAAACCGAGATTCTGGTATATTTACTATCGCCACAGCCTCTTTCAATTTTGGGGGCGGGGTTATAGTTTAAATGAGCCAATGATAAAATTGCATTCCAAATTAATTTTAAAGCCGTTTTTTTCAAAATTGTGTGAATATTCCGCAATTTTTAATTTTTTTATATGCTATTGGGACCCTCATCTTTCATAATCCACTTCAAAAATGGTAAAAATCGCGATCCGGGAATCTTAACCGCTCCCGTGACTCGTTTCCTTCCAGTTTATGGTCGATTTTCCAGAGAACCAATATCGCGCTTTTGTTTTAAAGTGGTTTGCACTGGACGTAACGAACATTTTAATTGTTTTGCAATTTTCCGTTGCGTTACTCCTTGTGAATGCAATAATACAATTAGACTTCGTTCAGCAACACTCAATTCTCGTGTTTTAGGCATGATGTTATTTCACACTAACTTACAGTAAAATAAAATTGAAACACTCGGTAATTTGTCCTTTAAGTATTTTAAAATACCGTTAGGTTAAGGTAGTAACAATATAAAAAGCTTAAGATTTCATATTTGTTTAAAATTAAACTTGGAAAACCCCAAATTTGGGAAAATTTTGAATTATAATCCTCTTCAACGTTGTCAGGTATGCATTTCAATAGAATAATTTAAAAAATTCAGGACCGTCCTAATACTATTGATGAAACTGTGAGTGACCTAATACTTTTGGGCAAAGCTGTATATCATTTCGTGAAGGATGATGACGGCATGAAGTCATTGCTGAAAGCTTGCAAAAAAAATTTTAATTTAATATTATTTATTTATGATTAAAAATTCCCAAGTATTTTATTTACTGAACTTCTCAAATTTTTAATTATACACGCTGTTCCTGAATATGTGAGAACATTTTTTGGGAATAATTTCTTCAGTATTTTTTTACAGACAAGGTCATACACCGGATGATTGAATAGTTTACTGGTAGACATGACTGGTAAATAGCATGTAAAATCACAATCAAACAAATTCCTGCTTCCCTAATTATTTTAGACCAAAAATAAAAGCAGCAAAAATTATGCAGAAAAATGAACTACAGACGATAATAAGATCTCATCTGGCTTTTACTCAATAAGCAAAAAATACCCAATTACGTAATAAGCATACTAGGAAAAATATCTGTATCTACTATAATATTCCATAATATCTTGAACTTAATTATAGAATACCTTTGTGTTAATTATAGAACACCTTTTGTGTCCAGCTAGAATGGATATCGTTAATATCTTATTAATACTATTTGGATTAAACTGAATACAAATAATTGTTGTCTATGCTATTAACATACCGTTATTGTTAGGAAAATAAGACACAGGTAAACTCCTCTGATGGTCACTTTCTCAATTACCTAAGTTTACAAGTGCAAATTAGAAATTTAAGTGTGGGCTTATGCTGTGTTTCACTAGGAAATACTCATCTTAAACACGGCAGGACGGATTTACAGGATGGGTAGAATATAATATGTAGAAGAACAAAGAGAATACAATAATAATTTATATTTTTGTATTTAAAAAGAGACGTACATATTTTTTAACAAAAGTTTGTAAGAACTAGATGTTTTGTCATAAAATACATATTTTGTAAATTACAAAAATTTTAAATAGCTTATTGTGTTTCTTATGTTATTTTACATATTTTCCCAAAATTTTAAATAAATCCATTGAGCCGTTTTTAAGATGAGTATTTTCTAGTGAAACACAGTAAATGTTATGAAAATAAACCACTAACTCTCGAGGGTCAGATCACAACAAATTATATAACCATCGGAGGAATTTACACACCCCAAAATATATTACCTGTTGCAAATCCTTGTAGGTATCTATTTTATGTATAAAAATCAATATCAATATGATTAAATTTCATAACATTGAACAAAGGTGGCCAAACTTTTAGGTTCTGAGGGCAACATGTCGGTGAAATTAATGAGAACGGTCGACCATGTCGTTAATTATAATTAATTAAAAATAATAATTATTTTTAATTAACATTTAAAGTTAACAGACGTTGGTGACTATAAATGACTTTTTTTTGGCCATACCTGACAGAACAACAGTACATATGATTAGCTATTACAAATTATTAGGAAATACTCGTAGACACATTGCAATCAGTAGAACCTCGATTATCCGGGCCGACTGGGACCGAGCTCTGCACGGATAATTGAAAAGCACGGATAATAATTAATGACGTTTATTGCAAATATTTTGAAAATAAAATTTCCAATATAACCCAGTTTCGTCCGCATTATATATTTGATCAGGTTTTAGATCATTTTCTTTGATGATTTCTTCCAATTTATAACAAAATTCAACCATTGCTACTTCATCTGCACTCAATTTTTCGCCCTGAATTGTTAATGCTCGAATTCCGTGACGTTTTTTGAATCTGTAAAGCCAACCACTAGATGCACTAAATTCGCCTTCGATTTGAAGTTTTGAATGAAAATTCTGTGCTTGACGAACACACATGGGCCCAGAAATTGCTACACCTTCACATCTTCTTTGCAAAACCATTTTGCCATTGCATCATCTAACATTTGAAATTGGGAACTCTTCAAGGTTTTTCGATCGATAACAGATTTTGAACTGTCAGCTTTTGAAATAAATGTTTCTAATTTTGATTTACTTTTCACAATGTCACGCACGGTCTGCTTTCCCACATTATAAGTTTTCGCTAATGTCGCAACACTTGCACCTTTTTCGAATTTTTTTAAAATTTCAAATTTTTTCTCGATTGTTAACACATTGCGTTTACGTTTTATAGAAGAACTTCCCTCATTATGAGATATTAAACGCTTACGTACATTCATGATTAGCGATTTATTATGCTTGTAGTTGTATACTGTGTATAACTCGGTAAAATTTCTACTAAACGATATTTTTGCAATCAAAGTGTATCAAACAAAGCACGAGTTTCTACTAAAGTAGGCAAACAGAAAACTTAGACGAATTACTACTTTTACGATATCTACCGACCATTAAGTCATTTGTACAAAACAATAAATTCAGCGAAATTTCATATTACATATATGTATGTACATATGTATAATGGAAAAATACACTAAACAGCGTTGTATGTAATCCAAGTGCAACTCTGAAGTAAGCATAAATTCTATACATTTGATTTTACATACTAGTTACTACGGAAGTTGCAAACGCCCACGGATAAACCGCCGGCGCCACACGGATAAGCCGCCGCACGGATAAACCGCGCACGGTAATCAATGTATAACGCGAGCACGGATAAACCGCTTCACGGATAATCCGCGCACGGATAATCGGGTTCTACTGTATATCGTTGTGTGAAATTATTGAAAAATCTTCATGAAAATTTTTCCAAACCAATTTTTCACAGACACTAAACAAATGCGGTAGGTACATTTAGTTTCTTAAACCTTTTAAATAAATTAGGAATATTAGTTCATTGAAATATAAATTTTGTATAGGTTTTAATTTAATACTGAAAAAACCATAATATGGTAAAGTATGTTTGGCCCGATAGTTTTTGTCAAAAAATAGAAAAAAAAATTGAAATTGTAGTAATACAGAACCAAAACTGCATTACCGGTATTACAGTTCTTAAGTTTTAATATACCTGAAAGTATTTTCTTTTTAATTTAATTTTCTCGACATTTCCCACAAGTAATAGAGACCACATATTCGAAGTTTTTTTAGATGAAATGATGATTTAATGCTACTCTGGGTGGCATAAATATCCATGTCACACTTATTTTATTATATTGAATAAACGACGTTCTTTGTATTTTAGTTTCTTATAAGAACCTCTGATGTTGATTATGATTGACTTCTTATTTCATAAATTGTTCAAGTTTCTATACTTTATGTAGGTAGATAATAGAAATTAATACTGGTTCGCTAATGGAATACTGAAGTTTTCTTAATCAAGATTATTGATCAAGATTTTCAGACCTTTGTTATTGTATATGTCTGTTACATAAAGTGAAATTTTTCATTTGGCGATGCTTAACATAAATTTTCATTATTAAATTACATCAAGTCTCGAGAGCATTTCACTCACTTACGTTAATCATTAATTAAGTCTTGTAGCACATTGTGAACTAATAAAGTTGTTGCTTTCAACAACTTGGCAATTACTAATTAAACGAATTTGACACGAGATTATTACTGCCAATTTTCGTTCTTTGTATAGAATTGTGTTGCAGACATTTGAAGCATTTTGCTCTTTTATAAGATTCCTAACTAATTCAAATTAGTTTCAATCTAGACTTTCAGTCTGCTTAAACTAAGGAATTTCTGTGTAAGTGGACAAAATACAGCCATCTTTTTTTCAACAATTCATGTGCTTTACAAAATAGAGAAAATTTATTTTATTACTTAAGCAGTATGAACCGTTCTATTATTTTCAACATTTAATTTTTTTAAAATTTGACTAAGGAATGATGAATTTAATTTCAACAAAACACGTTATTAAATTTATTTTGGAAACGTACATGCAATAATTTATTTGCTTTTCGTTCTGTAACTAAAATTACAATTCGTGCCATAGCTGAATTCGTTTTTTATTTAAATTTAATTTTCAATGTATACATCATAGAATAATAGAAGAAAAAGAATACACCTAGCAGCTTTTTAAATTAAAATGATAATAGGTTCAAACATTATTGTTTTGATTCACAATTGAAAATTAAATAAAATTGCTTAATGATGCAGTTCTATTCAATAAGACTACCGTTTTACTGAGAAAGAAAGACCGCGTTTTACAATGCATTAGAGAGAGACCGAAATGCATATTGAGTATGATTACGGTCGTAATTATAAATGATTTCATTAAATTGAAGTGGGTCAATTGTAGTAAATGTGTTCTAATGAACGTGAATCTGATTTTCATAAATTTAAAGCAATGAAAATTTTGAATACAGTAGAATCCGGCTATTTAGTGGTTTATCGCTCCCACCAATCCGGTGCCTGCGTTTTGAATGAACAATTTAATGTTGCATAATTTACAATTGTTATTTTCTTCTAGCGAAGAAGCTGAAGAAACTTAGCTAAAGACAAGATGACTTACTAAGGAAATGTTCCCGTTGACCTCTCCATCGCTCATATATCGATCTTTGATCACAGCAATGTATCCGGTATGACCAAGAGTAGAACCGCTGTTTCCCGCTTCCTGATCGGCAGGATAACGGCTTACTTTTTAACTAAAAATCGACTGCGGCTTTTTTTAGGGAGATTCTATTGTTTTCCGGACTCCAAAATTTTTAGGGTAGTCGGATCTCCTCCAAAATTTGATAGATGAAAATATTTGGAGCTACAAGTTCATGTGCGAGACAGACAACTAGCAAAAAACCATTCTGTGATGGATATACAACTCACGGAAATCTAAGCTGAGCAGCAGTTTAATTTAGCTTTCTGCATATTTTTGCTAAGAATTGAACTGTTGCTCAGCTTAGATTTTTGTTAGTCTTATACTCGTTATATGATGGACTTTTTTGCTATATGTATAAAATAAGTATCTCAAGATAACATAATATCTGAATGTCGCAAATTTAAATAAAATCTCTTAATACTCCGCGGATATAAGCAAATTCTGACAAGTTAATCTATAATTCAAACATAAAATAAATTTATGTTTGAAATTTTCCGAGGTAATATTTTAACTAAACTACTGTAATAGATCTGCTATAAGTATTCAAACCAGCAATTATAATTAGTTCCTGTTGAACAAACTTGGTCAGGAAAGTTTACTGTTATTTTCTGTAATTGGCATAGTACAAATGATTAAAATTCACTCCTGGAATTGTTTAAACGATTAGATAGCGAAATTTTCCATTAAAACAGCAAAATGCTACCTTAATTTTCGGTATAAAATAATTGCTAGTATTTATTATGAAGTATAATTTGGAATCACTCTGTACATCAGACGAACACTTGCAACGTTCCTAATTAATCACCGCACTGAACAGTACGTCAGTGAAAAATAATGTTGATTTATTTGTGTTTTTTTTTTGTTATGTTAGGAAATGGATTTCTGATTTAAAGATTCATCCAAATAATATCAACATTTTGTTATTCGACTTTTTACTACTAAAACATGTCAGTTGCATGAAATCGATGATAAAATGCTCATCATTTATGATATTATGGTGCTTGTTACTGGAAAGACAAATTTGTAAAATATTCTAGATTAGCTTTGCTATATTCGTTGTATTATTTATTATTAGGGAATCTTGTTATTGTCATTTTCATTAAAATAGATTTCAGGATATAGAATGGTAACATTAGATCATTTCAATGTTGTAGTTAATATTTAATGCCACAAAATTTTATTTTAAACGGAAAGAGAAGTAAACTTTTGAGATACTGATTTACAATTCCTTATTAAACATTCAAAATTAATGGATATTTTTAGGATTTTCCAATTTAAATCTTGATGTACTTTCTTTACCTTGTAGAAGCTAATAATCTTGAATTAATCCAAATTGAGAAACCTTTCAAATTAAAAATAAATATACACTTTGTAAAACTTTTGACATTATTGGAAACTACTAAATCCCTCCTTTATGCGCACTTTATGCTTCTTATAAACCTCAAATCTCCTAAAAGTTTAATTAATTCTCGAGATACTTGCTATTTCAGTAAATTTTTATGAATCACAACCACAACCCTTGTAACTGACAGATTGTGGTGCAAATTTTCCTTGATGTTGTTTATATTATATCCTATAATATTTCGTAAATTATACAATATTACGAAGTATTAGGTATATTCCAAAAAAAGTTTACCTACATTTTTATACATCATACCTGCATTGCTTCCATCCCCCATTTTAAGCATTTATCATAGCAGAAAACTAATTTTTCAGTTCAAAAACTTGCGTCAAAATTGTTTAACCCCAAATCGTCTTCTTCTGTTGCTTGTTTTACTTTATTATCGTTTTGAAACCGCTGTCCGCATAAATGAGTTTTGAGCTGTAAAAGATAGTAGTCACTTGGTGCTAAGTCCGGGAAGTAGAGTAGATGTTCAAAACTTCCCACTTAAATTGTCTTGAGTAATTCGTGCAGAATGATGCTGTGCGTGCGTTGTAAAGGAAAAACGTTGTGTTGAAAAAGAAAACAAAAACGGCGCTCAAATACATTTAGTAAGACAACGGTTTCAAAAAATTTTATTTTATTACGTTAGAATAGAAATAATTGTTTTTCTATAACCGTCAAAGAAAGGTGAATCATTGGTATCCAAAATTTGACATTTTTTCATCCTGCACGAAAGTGATATTTAAAGTATTTTCCTTATCTCCTTTTATTTCTAAAGACGGATTTCCACAAAACGGACAAAACAAGGGCTTATGTCGATTTCAACAAAATGTTCTTGCTCCTAGATAGGATAGCACAAACTCAACGAGTGGGTTTGCTGGAAATCCACGTTTAAAAGAGAGTTTACATTAATAATAATTTGGTTACACTCTAGAACCACCCTGTACAATATGAAAATACTGAATATAATTCTGCTTCAGATTTGTTTTTATTACAAACCGTTTTTGTCAGAAATTTTGTGTTTATTTGAAATTTCACTTTGAAATTGTTTATATCAAATTAAATCTATAAAAATCCTGTATTCTATAAAACATTGGGTTAGCCTACATCAGATTTTCTTAAACGTAAAGCAAGACATCGATTATAATCTGAACATCTTTTTGTATTATCTAATAATAAATCTTCGTTTTATTATAGGATTAAACAAATATTTTCGGAAATTTTATGCACGTATCGTAAAATTGAGATTGCTTATCGGAAAATTCAATTTACAACTGAATAGTTTTTGTTATTCAAAATTTGTTGATACACGTAATTTTAAATTGAATTTATTGAAATTTTTATTTTGGAAAGTACTATTAAAGAGGTGCAGGTGGTATTAGAATATTTTTATTGAAGTTTCCTTTTTAAATATGAATGGAAAATATTTAAATTATGTAGGAACCTACACTTTTATAATAAGTTTTTACTAAATCCTTAAACGTTTTTAAAAGGGCGATAAAAAATTTGTCCTTTATGGAACGCACCCTCATTATAATATTTGCTTATGGTGTTAGTAGGTATCATTAGATAATCAAGGAGCTAAATTTAGAGGCCAGGCCGTTGTTGCAAAGTATCATCGTTACATACTACCACAGATAAACTACTAAGTTAACTTTGTTAACTAGTATGCATAGACGGGGTCAATAGAGGTGTTTAGATGCGTATATAATTAAAAATATACCCCTTTCTTAAAAGAAAACTTGATATAGTGCACAGACCAAAAATGATGAAAAACGAATTATAATATGTATTTCGAATTTTTTGTTATTATGTAAATAGAAAATTATGATATTTTTATACTTCGTTAAAATAGCACACCCCTTCCCAAAAATCCTAGTTACACCACTGCTACTATGAAATATTGTCCTAAATGTCCTCGCTGGCGCTGTGGGATTTCTGTTAAATCTGCCTTCGGATCATACAATTGAAAATAAGTTTTGTAATATATTCTTATTTAATCTCGTAGTTATTATAAATGATTTACAATCAGATACATCTTCTAATGGGCACTCAAGGGCAATCAGGATCCTCAAAATTAGGTTGGCCTACTAATTCTTTCTTTGTAGTTAATTTTCTGTAGGTTTTTAAAAAACTTTCTCGCCCTCTGAAATCTGTACTTCTGATTTTTGTTTTGATTTTTATCGCTTTTATAGTTTTTGTCTAAAATATCAATCAGTTAGTCCATAATTTAATAAATGCAGTTGTATATATAGCAGTTGTGCTAGTTATTCTTCCCTAACCTATTGGTGTTAATTGAAGCTACTACTAAATAATTCGATAATTGAAGTACAAATTTCCTATTCATTCGCTGAAACGTATTGGAAATTAGATAAGTATCGATAATTCCTGGAAGTAATTTGTTTGTCTATTTCTATCTTGATGAAAGTAAACTTTTTTTTGATCTATCGTATTTTAAAAAATGCCCATTCAACAGATTGTTTTGAATAATTACCTTTACATAGATGAAAAAATTACTGCTTAATATTATTTAATTGTATACCAGAAAGGTAGCTGTATAGAAGCCCATGGTCGTCCGAGTTCCACCTTGTTTTTAATTTAATTTATTGAAACAGATTTTATCCAGGAAGAATACTTTTGTTTTCTTTTTTAACATTAGTAAGACATTGTAGTACTATTTTTAGGTCGTCTATAAACTTTTATGCGCTAGGTAATATATAAAATAATGAAATAGTAATTTACGGAAGGAGTTTGGAAAGGTAAGGATTACTGAACGTGTACAGCAGTCGACGAATTCGGTAATCTTTTCCAACGAGTTACATAAATTACACAACCTTCAAGTCAACCTTTGTTATTATTATTATTCAACATTTTAGCTATCAGGATAAACAAAAATTAAAATAACATTTATATATAATCATTTATATATAATGAGGAATTGTATAGATTTTGTAGTTCAAAATACTAATAACTCAAGTTGAAAAATCAAGTATTTAATATGATTATTAAGGTCCAACAAAAATTTTACCACGTGAGTGCTGGAAGCAGGCCAGAAACTAATTTAAGAGATGTTTTTCATCAAGAAATTAAAACAAAATAATATTTTGATTAATATCAATATCAAAACAGGCACAAACGCATGTATAAACTTTTTTCTTATAAAAATAAGGTCATAATGTTGGATATTCTCCAAACGGCCCAAATTCTCCAAACGTCATACATATGTACGTCAAATTTATGAATTTAATTTTAATATTTTATTTATAATTACTTTAATAATTAAAGTTTAAATTTATTTAATGTTAATGTTCGTCAACGTGATCGTGACCAAATTGTTTTCAGTATAAGAGGGGTTAACATTTTAAATTATTTTCATGGTATACCCAGAACCACCAATACCTTCAAAGGGAAACTCCTATGCTGGCTATAAAGGATTTTATTACCAAAATGAGACGTGCCGCAAGTAAAAGGATAAAGATGATTCAACTTTTAAAGTTAGTATAAACAATATGCGTCACGTTTATGCGCCGCGCGTCATGGAGTGGGCATAAACGACTCTATAAAAGTGCTATGTTACATCGTGTGCTGTCTACGATCCAAGTTGGCATTCGTGTTTGATGCCGTCGTGCATAAACCAACTTTTATGCATCAACATTTTTTAAACTTTAGATTTATAACTAAGCACTGGCTATTGTGCGCAGATAGTCATCTGCAGTACTGCATAAATGCGCTTTTTAAATTTAGTTTTTATCAATCTTTACCTGCAGGAGAGACCACGAAGGTAGTAGGTACATAATTGGTACATCGATTTATACTTGACCGTTTTCTACCGCAGCAGATAACAAATCTACGAATTAAATGCTAATTGTTTTTTAATTTATTTTTAACTTTTACTACAGCCGGAAATTACCTGTGTTGTATCGAGATGAAAATATTTTCAGGAAACGGAAACTTATCTTGAACACTAAATTGCAAATATGTTTAGTTGAAAATGAAAATTGTTTCAATAATTTTTCGGAGAACCATATAATTTAGTACTTGCCTAAAGCAAAATTGAACTATTTTCCGAACTTTTATTAAAGTTATTTGTAAATGTAAGGAAATTAACAAAAAATCAATTCGAAAATTTTTTAAAACCTTTATTTTTCTCTGTTTAATGATAATTATATAATTTGTATGGCCCCCACTTAAAAAATCATTCTTTGAAACTGGGCAAAGTTGAGAAAAGCGTCGCCCGTTAATTTAGAAAAATCACCATAACTTCAACAAAGTGTTATCTTTAGTACCTCCGTTTTATGTGTGTTACAGTGTAACTGTTTATAATTTATATTAATAAGTTATAAAATCTATTACATTAACTCGTTCAATTAATTTTTCGGAGCTCTCTATAAGTAGAAAAAACTGGATTTAGAGTGAACTTTAGTTTATTTTAGAAATGAAGGTTTCTGATTGAAATTCATTAAAGGTTTATAAATTTTCCTTTGGGCTGTTTGCCCGGTTGATACAGCAGAAGGGTTAATACAAAAGGAGAGAATGTTTTTAAGTCTTGGGAGGACATAAATAACTTATTTCTCAAGTTTTAATTTTTTAATCAAATTGTTTGAAAGAGATCCAGCTGCTTGGAATTGCAAAGTTTAATATTCATTTTGTTTTAATTTTTAAAACTTTCAAAAATTTAAAACTATATTATGCATGAACATCTTTACTTTTATGAGGAAAGTGTTATTGCAATATAGGGATTGAAACGTTCCTAGAAGTTGAGAATACTATCGATTTATGGCGCCACCATCGCCATCCCAGAGTTTTTCACTCCATGTTGCCTACGTAGCTTTTGTTTCCTTCATTTACCGACATTTCCCGGAGTTTTCCGGGCGGCCCTCTAATTTTCAAACGTTTTCCGGCAACATTGCTTTTAGTATCGTTCGCTATCGTTCAGTTTCACCACCTGCCCGCTTAAAACTAGCCTGAAATCCTAAATTGACCTTAACACCCTTTTCAGTTTTAGTATTGCATAAGAGTAATCGAAATATTGCTGCTTTCCGCGACTTTTTTGTGGGTGTTTGTGTTAGTCGAGTGATTTTTGTTTCAATTTCTACATCAACAAACTAAGTGATTTTTATTATGAATTAATTGCTAAAAGAATTTAAATTAATTATTTATCGTTTTATTATTCTGATGCGACTTTGCGATTAGCTAATTTGTTTTGTTAATTTTCGCCTAATAAATTATAATTAATTGATGAATAAAATTTTAAAATGAAACAACGATATATTATGTATGTTCTAAAAAAAAATACATCACCTAACAAGTAGGTACTATTAAATATTCGGGTTAAATGAAAATTTGTGTAAATTTTCCGTGATTTAATAAATAAATATTGTTTAAATAATTACAGGACCTCGTAATGTGTCGTAAGTTTTATAACCAAACTTGTAGTAGTATGATTTGTAAATGTAAATTAACGTTGTAATATCACTTTTTAAGTATTCGAGTTGCACCTTAAGTAATTAGAAAATTTATTAATAATAAAATGGCATGGGGTTATTGGAGTGCAACGGCAGTTTCTGCCACAGACCGTGGACGTAGCCCTAGAAGGAATCAAAACGGTTCTACGGGTAGTCATACACTTCAAACAGTTCCTACGACCGTAGAAGAGAGACCGGCAGTTAGCACTCACAACACGAATGTAAATTCTAACAACAACGCCCAAATTTCTGAATTTGATGTAGCTGCAAGTTTTTCGAGAAGACCCTCTTTAGATCTTGGTAATGTTGGTCCTCAGGGAGCTTTGGCTAATATTTTATGTGCAGCTCACGGAAGTCGACCACAAAGTGGTACTTTATCGGCCGGAAATACTTTGACTCGTTTGGGAAGTAGACATGCAGCTTCTAGTGGCGTAGAATACGCCGTCCCTCATCATTTTCATCATCATCATCATGCGGCCTATGTTGAATATCATCAATCACAGTTATCATTTTCCGACGACGACTCAAGTTCTGAGCCTGGATACGCTACAGGTACGCCTTATGGTAAGCATTACTAAATGCTAATCCATTTTTTTAAGTGTTTGTCTGCCTAATTATGTGCCATCCAACGATGACCTAAATTACTATGCTCCAAGTCGACGCCGTCTTTGTTTTGTTTGTTTGTTTGATATTGACTAAGTACTTAACTTGGTTACATGTAGCATTGTTACACTTGGGTGTATACCACGATTTGTTTTGTAAATTTTATAGTAGGTATAAGCTTTCCTTTATATACACCGTACAATTTTTAAATCCTCGAAATTGAGTTGTAAGTATTATTTCAAATTGTTGACTTACGTCTCCCGTTTAATCCAAAGTAATCCTAGTTTGAGAACATACAATTTGATCTGTAATTCTTAGAAGACAATGAAGTATTGATTCAACATGAAAGTTCCGTATAATTCAATAGATATCTCCTCGTATTTAGCATTTAAGGGATCACACAGATAGGGCTAAGTTTTGTCGTAGCTTAGTGTTAGAAAATGTGTTCACTTCCAAATATACCGCTCTCTCAATTTTTACAAAATTTAAATTGACCATTAATTTTAATATTATCTAATTTCTCTTCATTAAGTTTCTGTATACCTGCCTGTCTGGATCCTGACAACAAAGTTGTTAATGTTAATTTGCGACGTTCATACCAAGGTACCTTACATATATCTTCTAAGGTTTAATATTGTTTGAAACACTAATGAAGTTAGTTTACTACCTTAATGCAAGTGATGATAGCAATCTAGAACGACTAGATTACTAAGATTTTGCAAGCAAGTTTATTTATTTCTGGCCCAAATTATACCATCAGCTAAGGCGGCATAACCAATAACAAAAGGAAATCTCAAGTTGCTTTTACCTTTATTTTAATGTTGAAATTGCGTTTGATGTCAATATCAGTTTTGTTTTAGCTTAGTCATGTGCATGCACATTATTTCATGATTAAACTATCACTCGGTATTGTGATGCTCAAGATATATTGTGAACATTTTCTACTGTAAAATTTCTTTCACTTTTCCAAATTATCTTTCACATAATGGACAATAAGGCTTGAAATCTCTTTCTCTAAATGGGATAGAGCTTTTTAAGACATAAATGCTCTTTTAAGATTTGGGAATGAATGCACACATTCGTGCTAGCTAATACTGCATTTTTCTTGTTCAATGAGCCGTTATGTGCCGAAAGCTTTATTTACTGTTTTTGTCATTAGTAAAGCTTTTTAGTTTTTAAAAAACTTTGTTATTCGGTTACAATGCCATATTGTATATTTTCATTTCAATTGTGGTAATTGCAGAGGTTTAGCCCAAAAATAAACCATTACCGGTGTTGTAAAAACTATATTATATTAAAACCGAATATCTAGGATTAAATATACATTCAAACCTGTTTTTTTGTGAGGGATAGGGACCGCATAAAAGAAATCCTTTAAAAAATATTTTATTTTTTATTAATACTATGACTTGATGGAATTTTTTATATATCGCACATGAAAAATCCCAAATTAAGAATTCTACATGAAACCGCACAAAAACCACCGCATAAAAGCAGGTTTAACTGTATGTGCAGATGGTTTCATTTGTTGACGATTTTACAGAAACTCGTTTGACGTACATATTTTTATCCTGCTAACCATCAAAATTTAATCTTATTATTTTTTATTTTTGCTATTCTCATTAATTATCATTTATTAGCTGGCAATAATTTATAAATTGGATTTCAGCTTTGGTGTATATCGAGATTTCGTTTTTTTTATTTTTAAATATCACTGTAAGTTGCTACATATGCTGGAACTGTTTTTTACTTCACGGGAATGCGGAGCTTTCACTATGCTTTTCACATGTTAAATTCGCCGATTTCTAATCCGATTATCTCGTAATCTGCGTAGTAAATTTACTTCAAATTTTTAACATGCTCGGTAAATCATTAATCATACTTTGTAAATTTCATATTTTTTACGTGAATCTGCTATAACCACCTTAAAAAACGAAATAACATTTCTCGTGCGAGATTATCGATAGCATTAAGGGTAGACTCCATAAGTCCTCCCATCTGTTTTAAAAATTGATATTATACCTAGAAATTTAAAAAAAAACTTTTAAAAAATAGCGGGTGCTTTTCTAAATAACTTCAAAAATATTACTTCTAACTTTCATATTGATATTTTAAGGGGGGTTTTAAATGACCACGTTAAATAAAAGGTGTCTTTATTTTTAGTGGTCATTTAAGAAACTCTTTAAGATATCTGTTGTTTTTCTAAAGATGTTTTTCAAATTTCTAGGTATAATATCAATTTTAAATCAAATTAAACGAAAGGAAATATAAATACTTATAATGTTGAATAAAATATTTTAAAAATTACAAGTTGTTTTCCAACTTGAATTTTAGTCCGTTGCGCATAAGTGGTTTCGTGTAAGTTGGAAAATTTTCAAATTTCACTAAACTTGTAATTTTTAAAATATTTTATTCAACATATAATTTCACAAGTTAATAAACATTTACAATTATAAATATAAGGAAAACTACGATAGTTCTAGTATGACTCGAGCCTATTTTTCTGTAATAACTAGAAAGCGATGGTATATATCAAAAATGTTCAAGAAACTAATAATGTTCGACGTAAAAAAACAAATATTCTTTTGAAAAAGTACTCGGGCTGTCCTAATTATGGCTGGACTCAAATTTGATTGGCTCTTGCTACTTCTTCCAATATCAGCTAATCTTGATGTGAATCAGACTGCTTAACTACTCAACAAAACTTTATCTACTAATCGGAGTAAAATTTATCTATACATGATAGTTGGAAAAAAATAAATTGAACTATAAAGCCAGTCGAGTTTTAGATCTTTTAAGAGGATTGTTTCCCGTCGTATTTTTTCACTTTAAAGTAGTTATTACGAAAAAGGTTTTAAAACGTCCGGAAAAATATCCAGACGTACACATTTGCCTTGATTATAAAAACATATTTTATGGATGTTGTAAATATTACACGCCAGTTTCAATTTTTTGAAACCTTTAACTTTACAATATTAAACTTGGAGGATGCGTTATTTATGATAGATAGTTTTCCCGAGCGATTATTTTTAAATTTAGGAAAAATTTAATTGCATTTTTATTTTCATTGTGTTATTAAATTTATCGGTTTGATTTATCGTTGTCGATCTTTTTTTAATTGAACAATTTTTGTGTTTGAGAAAATGCTTTTTGGGGTTTTGTTATCACTTTTCTTTATATACCTACGATTGTGCCGAATATAGGTCATTTATTACATTCTAAAAGCGTGTGCTTATCTACCTTTTTGATAAAAGGTGATTTAGTACTTACAAAATTTTTGGGTATGAATTTTGAACGCAGTCTGCTTTAAAATATGCTAAGATAATATTAGTCATACATATTTACACATACGTTACTAAAAAGCATAATTTTCTTAAGATAAAATCGTGAAAAGTGCGAAAACTTAGTTCGTAAATCATGTGGTTCGCATACAAAGAAATGTTTCTTTTTTAAGTCCATTAGCAGCTTTTAAATTTCTTCGGATGACTGATTTAAAGTGTGATCAATTTTCACTGGTTTTGTTATTTTTTAATTAATTTTATTTTAATTAAAACACTTGTCGAGAGAGTGTTAACTTAATTAAGAAAATTGAAAAATTGGACTGAAGGTTTTTTCATCAAACTTGAAACTTTGTCCATTGCTATTCCCGGCTTTTAATTTTAACGATACTAATTAAGCATATTCTAATCGCGTTTCTTTAATGCCCACTTTTTTAAAAATTGTCATTAAATGTTATTCCTTAAATTATGATGGATGTAATATCGTTACATTTTTACGACTCGAAGTTAAATTTCGTTTGAAAACTTGAATGGAAAGCATAAATAAAAGTTAAGGTAATGGTGTTACCTTGCAAATTCAAAAAATGTTTGATGAAATATTCAGCAATCTGCACTCGACATTTGGCAAGTTTCCACGACGAAGAATTTTCAGTCTGCATTAAAACAACGCTGTTATCTTTACGGCTAACTTATCCCGGAATTCTACGAGTTTTGAGGTCGGTTTATATGCGGTAGATATATTGGATTTTCCCGGTGCATTGAAAGACAACTCGAAGAAAATTTAGTTATAGGTCACTTCCGTACTAAAGGATTTTCTTGGGTAAAGAATTCAATGATTACAAATTTTAGAATTAACTTGGCAACCAAAAGCAGGAACTCTTCTAGTTTCCCCAAAAATCACATATAAATTCTTTCGACCTGCTGTACGATACATTACATAACATTCAACCTGTAATTATTATTCTATCGGTTCACTTATCACGATTTAATTATACTCGTGGCCTAATAATATAACATGCATTCTCATTTGCAAATTTTAACTAGAAAATTATAAAGCACATCCAAGCTTATTATCGATCCACATGTTTAATCCCAATATTTATTCACCACAATATACTTTATTTAACGGAAAACTACATACATACGTTCATGCAGATTGTAATCCATCGGATTAAAAAAGCTTTTCAAAATTTAGTTCTCAATTATAAACGAAACAATTTTACAGTAAAAACTTAATAATTTATTTTACACGAATAAGTGAACTTTGTTTACTTTTTTAATTAAGATTTTGTAAATCATAATTACAGCTATAAAGTAGATTTAGTTGAGCCTTTTATTTGCTCGAAACATTGTAAATTAGGGTCTGAAAATTGCTATTATGAACTTCTTTTAATTTAATGGCACAGAAACCGAAGATAAAATGCAACCAAAATATTCTTATTTATTATTAAAAAGCTTTGATATTTTTCAGCTTTTTGTCGCCCTTTTGGCAAGGTTGTTTTATCGACTTTATTGCTTTTATTTATATTATACAGAATAGCTCAAGAGAATTCTTTCTTATAAGATTCCCTCTGATATCTAAAATCGAACACAATGAAAAATTGACCTTCGGAAATTTTTATTTCATTATAAATGTCATAAATTCGTGCATAAAATAGGAAAAAGTATTGTTAAATTGGAAAATGTTCAAGATCAACCGAGTCTTTTTAGTTTATCTGGCTTACTGCCCACTTGATGTTGAATTTTAATTTTTTTCTAAAAGGAAAGATCTTCCAACTGCAGAAGGATCATTAATTTCTTGTTCGGTCTTGCGACAACGGTTCTACGCATTTTCATCTAACCAAGTAGGCCATACACATAAATGTCACAACATATCTAACAAAAATATCTTCTGAATGCCTCATTTTACTATTTCCCACTGTTAATTTTTTTTTTTACTTTATTATGCGGTTTTTTTAGAAAGGGTCGTTTTTGGCGTGTAAACTTATTTCGTATTTGACGGAATTACATGTTTTGCGCGCTCTAATTCCAAAATGCAGATTTGCAAAAAATCTCTTTGGGTGTGTGCCAAGCTTTTTGTACGATGGTGCAAAATGTAACAATTATTCCGCAATCGACTGAGAACCGCGATTAGACTCCACTCATCGCAGTGGTGACTTTTCTCTTGTTTTGAATTTTGAATCTTGTAAAATTTGTTACGTTACTTTATTGTCTAGAGAATTATCACCAATAACATTTTTTTATCTCAAAATGTTCCGAGAGATGTTCTGTACTGTGACATCATTCTCATTTTCTCAGACAAAAAACAATTTTCTTACGCGAAAACTTCATTTGACGTCACTACGTACACTAATGGTATAACACGTGACTTCATAAGCTTTTATCATTAAGGTTATCCAAGTAACTGAACTTCTTTGAATCCTTGACTTCTTTAACAGCTTCCACTAGTACAACATTTTTTCCATAGTAAAGATGACAGCCGATATGACAACAAAAATTATTAAAACCTCGCGCCAAAAGTAATTTCCAACTCATTCACATTAGTTATCTATAATACAATTTGTTGAAAACAAGCTTTGAATAAGTTTCCTACTAAAACTTTTCCAGTTCCTAGATTTTATTGCTTTTCATATTAATTTAATCTATTCCAAAACAAGGTCCCACTCTCCCCATCCATAGAAATGTAATTACTTCTCAAACACGTCGAATAATATCTAAAGTACTTGATACATGACAATTTGATCACAGTAACCAAATCTGATTTGAAATTTATTGGTGGTTACCCCAAAATAACTCATTCTGATTAAATGGGCTTTACTTTTGGTTTTAATAATAATTATAGATTTTATTGTTATTACATTATATTAATGATTATAATTCGTAGATTAACCCTTAGAGGGTTTGATTGTTATGCCGAAGTCGTAGGTTAATCCCCGACGGATTCCTTTCGAGCGTGGATGCTGGGATATTCTCATGGAGGAACAGGTAGACAACTTTAGTTGCATCCTTGTATCTAAGGAGCCCTAAATAATAAATAAAAATAATAATTATACAACAAAATATCAATTATTGGGCATCTTGAAATACGAAGAAGACTATTTCAATTGATTTCATTCCATCTCTGACTGAATTACTAGTCATCAAAATGTTTTGTCAAAATTACCGGAGGTCCGAATCTGAATTTTTACACGGGCGTAGGTATAGTATTCCATCTGCGTATAGAAGAATTTTAAAATAAACTTCATTTGAAGAAAAACATTATGGTAGGGTGAACTGCGAACAGGCACCTTCACCCTATATAATATTATTGCACGATCTTTTATTTTCGAGTAGGTGGCGAGATAAATGCCAATTGTGATATAACCATTATGGTTATATCATAACAAAACCATCTCGAGCTCTAATTCAGGTGCTCACTTCTCCCGCCTCGCTTATAGGGGCGGAAATCACTTTTACTTAAATAACTATTTTTATATTGATTTTACCGAAAAATTATAAGAAATAAAAATTGTTTTCAATTAAATTACTTTTCATTTGAGTGACATCTTCTAGTTTGATGTTTTTTTATACCCTAGTACAAATCAAATTTCAACGCATGATTTTTGCATTTTGCTCGGAAGGTAAGGTCATGCAAAAAAAAGTTTGATGTAAAGTTGAAACTTAATTTAATTCCCTTCAATTTTTTTTCTTTATCTCCCTACGGCAGAAAATAGCCAAGTTATGGTTATTTGTTGCTAAAAGAGGGTTTTTGTGAAAATCATAATTGTGAATTTAGCTATTTACTTTGCAGTCGGACAAAAAAAGGAATCATATTTTACAAAATGAAAATATAATCCACTTATGTTTTAAACTAACATAAATTTTTATTCTGTGTTTATTTCGTCAGGTTTAAAAGTAACAAATAAACAACTCAACTTAAGTATTTTTTACGAATTGTAAAAAATATAAATTTGTAGTATTATAAATTAAAGTCCATGTAAAACTTGGTGAGGTAGTCCTATTTCCAAATACAAATTTTGAGCTTCTACTGAAAAGTTGTGTTTCCTAACCGCAGAGATTTCTATTCTGACTATACCATTATTTTTGTGTTCAAATATTTACATTTTCTATTTCACATATTATTCTTATTCATATAAATGTTTCTTCGTATAATAGATTGGTGACAGTTAAGAAACCGGAATCTGGATTTTTACAATTTTTAAAGCGGTTTATGAAAGATGGGGGTCTAATTAGCAGATAGAAAAATATTTGCGGTTGATTCACAAATTTTGGAAAAACACGGATTTAAAAATTAATTTAGAATGCAATTTTCTTATTGACTCTTTTGAACTGCAACTCCGCCTACCGAAATTAAAAAAGGTTGTGGCGACAGTTAATCTCGGTTTTTACAACGAATTATGAAAGATGAGGGTCTAATTAACAAATAAAAAAATAAAATTTGTGGTCGGTCAACAAATTTCGGATAAAATACACTTTTAGGGTGAATCCGAATCTTGACGTAGTTGCGTTTGTCAAAACCGCTTTACTCTTTAAAAACATCCCCCAAGAACGGTCTAACTCGGCAAAGTGTGGATGTTGACCCGACGGATATCAGGGAGTGACTGGTAGCTAGTCACTGTCGACCCACCTATAATAGTAAGAAGTTTCTTTTAAGCACTTTTCGATATTAATAGACGTCTTCAGCAGCACATGTGCCAGTGATTTTACTTTTGTGTCAACAACACTGACGTGTTAAAAGTGATTTTGTTTTGATCGTGGAATTGCTTATTTTTTGATACTTTTTGAACTAATCTTTTCGCATCTAGTTAATCTTTCAGGTAACTACTTGTCAGATCAAGTTGTTGGTTATTTGGTTACTTGACTTGTCATGCAAGTTCAACGAGAAGTGAAAAGATTGCTCTAAGTATGTTACAAACCATGAAATCAATTAAATTATACTTGAACCGTCTCTTTGCGTCAGGGTCAAACTTTCGGCAACACTGAACACAATTTTTTAAGCGTTATTTTTACTACTGATAAAAAAATTATTGCGGACTCTTTATCGTAATAGTCTCGTGGGTTACCAGAAACCCACGGGTTACTGGTTGGATATTTCTGACATAGGCAGGGTTTATTTACATTTCTTATTGATGATGTTGCCTTGTTCTACTAAAATTAGGCAGACAGAGTGAATCATTTACATTTTTACAAGTTTTTTATTCATCAGTATCCGAATTACTCTTAAATAGTTAATTTTAGAAGAGCGTTTTAATCGTAATCCAAAATCGATCTTGTAGAATTTATTACTCTGCTCATTTATTACATAGTATACCAAGCTCGTTCACTTAATATATGAAAATATGCTGACAATTTATTTCAGCAGGAAAATCTTGGAAAGCTTAATTATTTGCGAATTACTTCTTTTAGGTAAGGCCACCGCCGATTTTTATCAACTTTGTCTGGGAAACCAAACTAAAGAGAAAACGTTCCCATTAATTCCTTGGAAATTTGTCAAGCTTTTATCTCGGTCATCCTTTTTTATGTCTGTTGTTTTTGTAATTTTTAAAGCAAGTTTACAAAATCCTTTAAATACTAGCAATTTGTTTTGTTGTGCCTGATTTAATTTATAGTGCAAGTACTGGTAATTCATTTGCTCCAAGTTTTGATTCATTTGCCAAGTGAAGCTTTGTTTTTGTTCCCATTTAGTTTGAGTTTACTTTAAGTTTTCCACGACTAGCTGGCGTCCAATGTTATTAACGAAAGCAAATTTCATGCGACACAAATCCGCAGTAAAAGAAAACTTAATATATTTTCGTGGTCTTTTCGTGTTTAGAGTTTATTAGTTAAACTTCAAACAATTAAATTATGCTTGTTTTTTGTTTTGTATTAGTTTTTAAAATATGTTTTCGTGATTGCAATAATAATTCATTTTAAGATTGAAAAAGTAAGAAACGTTAAAATATTTGTACGTTTCCGATCGCATTAGTATTCCTAACGCGAATTCTATGCGGAAAAGGAATAAATTGGTTAGTTTCAATATTATGGCAGCATTTAAACCTGAGTTTATTTTTAACATTATTGGCTATTATCTATATTTAATTATGAAAATGTAATACTTGTGAACAGTTTTACAAAGTAAGCATGTTTCCAATAGGTTTGTTCGAACATAATGTATTTTACGATCCTTTTCCGATTCCACCTAGATCGAATACTCTCCAAATCGATTCGTTTATTACTCACATTTTGCTATCAGACAAATCTTATTTTGTGGCAGAGAACATTGCATGTTACTATTATTGAAGTTCGGAAATTTCGGTCAAATCACCTTTGTTATTTCTACAGTCACATTTAATTCTTTAACCAACTTATTAATTTATTGATAAAATTAATATAATCTTATCTGCAATTAACAAAAAATGATAACATTTCTTTATCTGATCATTTTTTCAGTACAAATTTTAAGTTTGTTCTGTTCTGACAACTACTTTCATACTTGGGGTTTTTTGCGATGTCATAAAATAATATCACTCTGAAAAAGAATGACGACATATATTGGATACCTAACGGACAAGTAACAGTATAATAAATAATTCAAATGTTTAAAAAGAATTGGGCAAAACTAAAATCAGCTTGTGACAAGCAAATGTGGAATGATATGTGCGAAGCTGCTGTTTTAAATGGATTTCATCCATCCATGTACATCGACATCGTCACCGTCGTTTCCACATTTCCTCGAGGTTTGAATATTTAAATTAAAATTATTTTCTGTTCGTCGGCAAGACTAATTTAATTTTTCTTCTTGTTGATCGAACATGTACAATATCGTAACGTAATGAGAGTCATATTTTGTGGCTTGAGCTTGATGCTGATTTGATAAATGGAAATTTTTTTAATAAAAATCTTAAATTTAAATGAGCAACTTCGTTAATATCCATAACTTCTCTTAACATCGATTAATAATGTATAATACATTTGACAATTTTGGAACTTTAGTTTTCAGCTGATTCAAACTTTCTCAAATATATTTAATAATTTAATGTCAAAGTCGGAAAATTTATAAACTTTGTTATTAATATTACAATACGTTGATATTATTTAATTTATCTAAGTGTTTTGAGAAGCAGGGAAGGGGATGTTATGAACGTGAGAAAAATTAAAAGGAAGATCTGTTGTATTCAATAATTCTTAACAACTTTTAATCAAGTCGATTTTTAAGTTTAATAAATTTTACTCAAAATTGATTTGCTTTTTAGTGTTTACTCGTCATTACAATGTAGTGCGTCATATGGAATTTCACTAATTTGTTCTAGTATGTTTAATAGCAAAATGATTAATTAGTAGGTGTTTCATATCTTTACTGATTAATGGTGTTCGAGTTGAACATCGAAGGGTATAATGTATACTTAGAAAATGTATTTACCTACAAAAGTGTACATTAACAAAATGTAGTTTCTCGACGGGGGAGAAAAATTATTTTTATAACAAAAACAATTTTTTCCATCAGTGCAAGTTTTTTCGATTCATCAATGTTCTCTATTTCCATACAATTGGTCATCCAATATTGTCAATTGTGAATGATGGGGTTTGGTATTGCCATCAACATATTTTTTTCGTGAAAAATTCAGTTTCGTTTTCTTGCACTGATCCGTTGAAAAATTGATCAAGTCGTAACTGCGATCAATCGATCCACGCTTAAAACCCATGAGTAATGAAAATACTG
Organism: Lycocerus yunnanus; assembly: GCA_036346125.1. Taxonomy (NCBI): domain Eukaryota; kingdom Metazoa; phylum Arthropoda; class Insecta; order Coleoptera; family Cantharidae; genus Lycocerus; species Lycocerus yunnanus. The sequence continues at coordinate 3,898,829 of JARFIX010000006.1, forward strand.
CTATGATGGACTATGTCCTGTGGATTTTTATAAAAATATATATTGGCAACCAATTTTATTCTTGACTTGATTTTGGATAACTCATTTACCACAATATATTTTAACAAACGGGCACTTTAGAAAAGCTTCTTGTGTGAAAACTCATCACAACTACTTTTTCTTTTTATAATTGCTAATTTTAAATTCTTATATGAGGAATTTCGTGTACCGAATAGCGTAAAACATGTATAATTAAAATTGTTTTAATATACGTGGAATGTTATAATGAATAATTTCTGGCACTTGGAAAATGACGCCCCCAGATTAATGTAGAAATGTTTCAAAAGTTACTTTGACGAAAATATTAAATTTTTACTTGGTGCAAATAACGCTCTCTCATTTACGTTATTGAGAATATTTCATGCTGCTAAACTGAAGCAAAATATTCAATCATTTTCATTTTTTGAATAATTGCTTTTCTCTTATCAAATAATTAACTCAAAATTACTTTCGTTATTGGAAAAATAAATATGTGTAACGGTTAAAACAAAACACATAGGCGGACGTCGAAGGCGTGGATCTTGATTGTCCTAATGGATAATAAGATCAGGGCTATCCTTGGAAATCTGAATGACATCATCAGTGCAATGACGATGAAAAAAATAAAACGAAGTGGCAAGTTTACCGCTCTAATTTTTTTCCCTCGGAATTTTGATCCTCGATACGATGGTAGATATTTTTGGCAAGTATTTAAGTGCTTTTTTAATATCTCAAATAGTCCCATAATATTGGGTTTGCTATGCTATTGGATGTCTGGTACTGTTTAACGCGAATAAGAAAAGATTTTTAAGATATTTCATATTTTCGGGAATGAAAGCATTTATTTTAATTATGAAAGTTTTTCTCTAAATAGAAGTTTTATTAAATTAAAAACCAAATTAAAAGCTAATGTTGGAGTTTTTCATATCTTAAGAAATTCATTTTCCATCAACAAACGTAGAGATAGCTTACTTGAAAGATATCATCTTTTCTGTATTTGTGGTCCAATGAGAATTCTTATAAATTTAAAAGCACTTTTCTGAATATACTAGGTATCGTTTTTCTTCAACACTTACCCAATATTTTATCAATGTGACTATGAACAGCATTTTCTTACCGGAAAAGAGTTATACAAATTTAGTGAAACTAAAATCGTTACCGAGTATCTTATGGATGCACACTTTCCGTTCTTTAAAATAAATTCAGCAGTTTTTTATTATTTTATTTCAACTGTTTTTGATAAAACACTTGAAATTTTTAAATCGCACTAAAATTATTTATTGGATGATCCTAAGCTTGTTCTGTGCTCTGATTACTTTTTCCACTTATTTTTAATAAGATTGAAATATAGTGTTAAGGATGTGCCTCATTTGTTATGGTTTGCAAAATGCAAATTTTTATTGTTCATATAATTTAATACTTTAAGTATTTTAAATGTAAATCAATATTTGGGGTAATTAATTTTAATTGTATGTAGAAGTAGGTTTTTTAAATATCAACCTGATTTTAAAAACCATCATGTTGGATGTTCAGGAGTCCTCAGTTGGATGAATGGTTTTTCGCAGTTTTTTTTTTTCGGTCGGAAGGTAATCTTTTCATTTTCTCGTAACTCTTGATTCTTATGTTTTCCATTATTTAACTTAAATGTTCATATACTCGACCGTGATTTTACCCTTAACGAATGTTTTCAGCAGCCATTTTCTTCTTAGTAGGTATGTGTTCAACCATCTGGTTACTTGTTTCCATATACTCTTCGCTCTTCTCCTATTATGGTATCATTAATTTGCCTAGAGTAATTATGAATAGATATACCCAAGTTTGAACAGAATTTTATTCCATTAACTTAAATTTATTGGTGAAGTGGTTCATCTGCTGAAGATCACCACTTTGGTGATCACAGTCGTTACCACAACCGTTAGTTGTGGTGTTTTTACGATTTATTATTTTTCTCTTGTACATATTCTATTATTTCGTATAGAAAATAGCTTGAGGAGTATCTTCCGAGTATGCAAAAATGGTCAATCCATGCAATCTTGAGTCCTGGTGTTATGGTCGTTTGCATCAGGAGTCTTTTTAGTCGATGGGGAGTAATGACAGTTATATCTATTTTTATTAAACATCAGTTGTTACTATATGTTGTTGTAACTTCCGTCTCCACTTAGAAGGCAATGGAAAACCGCCGAGATTTTCCTTACAACGGACTACCTAACAGACAGACAATAATAACACGTGTCAAGGACAAATTGAATCAGTTTTTCTCTCCGATGATTCACAAAAGGTAAACAAGCTTATTTTTGAAAGACTATTTCAACGATACTATTTTCGGCCATCCTTGTTAATTGAAATTCGGAATGCCAACATTTCTGGAGAATGCCAGTATAACACCATTTAATTTTTCATGTAGGCTTCTGCTGTGAACAAAATGTTTTCCCAACCCTCTTTTGAAAATATATGCCCTGATAGGGGTTGTTTGCCTCACCCAGTACTGTCGCGGTATTTCATTTATGTATACATTGTAATTATGTTGGCCTTAGATTTATTTATTATTTATTTTTTTAGAAAATTCTGCATGAACAATAAATCAAAAATTGTAAATGTGATAAAATCGCAAAAATATTTTTGATATTAAAAATAAAACGATGGAATTCAGAGCACACGCGATCACGTTGGGGGTCTGGCACCTTGCGGTTAATACTTTTACCCCCTTAAATAAAATCCGGAAGAAATACAGAAACACGCTTGTTTGAGCATACCTCTGCTAATTGAAAATATTAATAACCGCTTTATTTTTGATTTATATTGCAGTATACCTGTTCGTATTATATTATTGGTAAAAAAAATTTAATTAGTGGTCAACTAGGAAATTTAATTAAATTTTAAAAAGTAGACGGACAATGAACGAATGGCTCTATTCATTTAACTTTTCGCGTTGTATGAAGTAAATGTAATTTATTGCTATTTAACTTTCTCGTACGTGAGAGAACTTTCGGTTAACTTTTTGTCTGTATATTAGGTAGTTCACACTTTTTGTTTGAAAAATTGCTTGGATTAAACGATAAATTAATTGCCGTATTCTATAACATACTTTTTACTGTTATTGAAAACTAGTATTATTTCGACCTTTTTGCACTGGCATCTCGTTTTCCGTTTTGTCGACATGCAAATGTATTCCGTGTAGTTTTTTCCAGACTAAATTTAATTATCCTCTAAGTATCCCTTTGTGGTAAATTTTTTTGTTCTCTGTGAAGGAAATTACTTTTGCATTAACATTTTTTAAAGGCATGCTCGCTGCCGGTTATTTGCATTACGCTTAGTACTTACTTCATAATATTTTTTATCCTTTTATATATTTTTTATTTTGTCCGCAACTGCTTTTTTACACACCGCACTTTTCAAGCATCTTGTATGAAATGCTCCTAATATCTTTAATTGATGACTGAATAATGTCAGAGATCTGGAGTTGAACTATGGACCTGCACTTAAATAGCAATTATTTTCTATTGGCTTTCTTTTCTTGCAAAGCTTTTAAATTATCAATATTATATTACTGCGTACCACACCACGACGTGTTTTAATGGCAATTTTAGTGTTTTCTTACAGAAATATTCAACAAGTGTTAGGTATGCAATAATCTAGTAAGTCGGATTAAAACTTCACTAACAATAATAATGTATGAGCCTATTTAACGCAAAATTGTTCCTTTAATCTCTGCTTACCATATTATATTACGTTATTAAATCTCATAATGACAAAAATAACATTGCTTGTTTTACAAATTTAAAAATATAAAAAGTCGTGCTTCATTTGATATTTGCCGAACTCAATGGTGCGTACAAAGTTAGGTTATCAACAAAAGATTCCGTATAGGAGATGAGATAATCCCTGTTCTCAAAACTGAATAATATGTGTTCCTTTTACAAAAGCCGTGCAGATTTACTGAATTTTGAAAAGATTATTGTGTGGATTTTTCAGTCCGTACTTAGATTTTCTATTATGGTATATGAACACGTTGCAATTTTTCCAACCATTTACCATCAAGCTTTTCTTGTGGTAAACCGATGTCATACTAAATTTTTATCTATTATAATTTACTTTCTTTGGGAATGCCAATAAAATTTCAGCAATCTGTTTTACCAACTTTGGAGCTTATCTAATCTTAAAACTGGCTTTTATCATTTTTTTAATCGCCGCAATGTACAGGTATACAATTATCAATTAGGTTATTTGTTCTATTTTTTGTTGTAAAAGTATGTACCTTAAGAAATTTACTGTTACTGTAGTTATGTAGAAACAATATTTAATTTGAAAACAAATGGAAGATATTAGGTATTTATTTGAATCTCTATTGTCTCTAGTTTTCCCAAATGTGCCGTCTCAACCTGGAATGCCATGTCAGGGCGAGGATAGTAAGTATTTTTAGTACACATATAAAATCTTATCACAACAAATATTTAAAATATCCAATATTACGTTATAAGAAAAAATCAAAACAAAAATCAACATACATAATAAATTATTTATAAATCACCATATTTTCCTTTTTATGTTATTATAATAACCATTGATATTGTTCTTATAAACTTAAAACAAATTTTATATTTTTAGTATATCATTTTATCTGCTTAGAAAGTTTATTTTCGACCTTCAAGTTACATTTAATGCAAGCGTTTGGTAGGTAAAATAATGCGTTAATTTGTTTTGCAAAAATTTTGGTGAAATTAAAGATGTTATTACAAAAATGAATTTGAAAACGTTTGTTAAGTGCTACAAATTTCTTTATGTATCACGACACAAACGAAAAACAACAGATGGTAATTGCTTTTTGTTTGAAGTTTTTTTATTATAACCTAATAGTTTCTTATATCGAGTTTTCACGAATTTATTTATTGTTTTTCTTAAGGGAGTATCTACAGACGTGGTGCAAGACGCTGGAGGAAGCTTTATCGGGTAAATGGACACATTTTTCAAGCTAAACGTTTTAACAGAGTGAGTTCATTTCTCTTTTCAAATAAAAAAGATTAATTTAATTATTGTAAACAGAGGGCTTTTTGTGCATTCTGCCATGACCGTATTTGGGGTTTGGGCCGTCAAGGCTTCAAGTGCATACAATGCAAGCTTCTGGTACACAAAAAGTGCCATAAAATGGTTCAAATCCCGTGCACCAACGAACATATCGAGCCAATTATCAAGGAAGATCATAATGGAGAAGCACAAGCTATTGCGGCTACCAATAATGAATTAATTTCCGAACTTCGGGACTTTCCTGACCCACCTCTCGATGTTACTGGTAATTAAACTTTAAAATTTTTGGATTAATTCAATTTATGTTCCTTTTTGATTGATTTTCGTTTGAACACAAAATTTAGTTTTGAACTAAAATTAATAGAAAACGTTATTGGCTAAAAGCTAAATGATGTAATGAACCTGGAAAGTTTATAAATTTAATTGGATTTAAATGGAATTAAACATTTTGCACGTCACTTTTAGATTGTAGTCTGGGTAATTTACATAAACGTTGATTCAATGGACGTATCTAATAATTGATGTTTTTAAAAAGCATCTCGTGCTACTAAACTAATGATAATATATTACAGGATGTTCTTTTATAATATAAATATATTAATTTTTCAAGTTTGTTTCGATACCAACGAAATTTTTTTTTACATTTTAGGTGATTCGGTGCCAGTGGAGGTTCCATCAAGACAATCAGCAGACGATCTCGAACCTGGTTCACAAAGTCAATATTCGTTAAACGACTTTGATTTAATTCGCGTGATTGGTAGAGGCTCTTACGCGAAAGTTTTGATGGTAGAGTTAAAGAAAACTGGGCGTATATATGCGATGAAAGTGATAAAAAAAGATTTAGTAACTGATGACGAAGATATCGATTGGGTTCAAACTGAAAAACACGTTTTCGAAACTGCGTCCAATCATCCATTTTTAGTCGGACTTCATTCTTGTTTTCAAACTCCGTCGCGACTTTTCTTCGTAATCGAATTTGTGCGTGGTGGTGATCTAATGTTCCACATGCAAAGGCAAAGACGTTTACCAGAAGAGCATGCCCGATTTTATGCCGCCGAAATTTCACTTGCACTGAATTTTTTGCATTGTAAGGGAATTATTTATAGAGATTTAAAACTTGATAATGTGCTCTTGGATCATGAGGGACATATTAAATTAACTGATTATGGTATGTGTAAGGAAGGTATACGACCTGGCGATACGACATCTACATTTTGTGGAACTCCAAATTATATTGCACCTGAAATACTTCGTGGAGAAGACTACGGATTCTCAGTTGATTGGTGGGCACTTGGTAAGTCAACTTGGCTAATAGTGTTTTTACGATTTTATTTACACGTATATTTTGTTAGGCGTTTTGCTTTACGAAATGTTGGCGGGTCGTTCTCCATTTGATATTGCCGGTGCTTCTGAAAATCCTGATCAAAACACCGAGGATTATTTGTTCCAAGTTATTCTTGAAAAACCAATCCGTATACCAAGGTCTCTTAGTGTTAAGGCTGCCAATGTACTTAAAGGTTTTCTAAACAAGAATCCAGCCGATCGTTTGGGTTGCCATAATACGGATTCTTTTGTGGAAATCACTGGTCATCCGTTCTTCAAAAGTGTTGACTGGGATATGTTAGAGCAAAAACAAGTGCCACCTCCTTATAAGCCTCGCTTAGATTCAGATCGAGATCTCGCTAATTTCCCACCCGAATTTACAGACGAACCCGTACTTCTCACTCCAGATGATCCGTAAGTTATCACACAATTTTTGACTCAATAGTTGATTTTAATCGTTATTTTTTTTTCAGGCGTGTTATAGAAAAAATAGATCAGTCCGAATTTGAAGGTTTTGAATACGTGAATCCTTTATTAATGTCTTTAGAAGACTGCGTGTGACATCACGAGTTATGTGCTTTACATCCTAAAAATTTACCTCCTCCTCCAATACACCGTTTTCCACCGCCTGTATTTCCTCCACCACCCCCACCTGACCTAGAAAATTACGACGCCAGCTTAATTCAAATTGATATAAGGCCAAGTAAGTCGATTTTACAAAATATTTTTTGCCTTCCTCTAAATTAATTGATCTAATAATTTTGATGTTTATGTGGTATGCAAATTGTTGTTTCGTATTTTGAATCTATTGCGGAAAGATTCAAATAGACTGAGCTAAAGCTTACACATTCCAATTAAACTTTTCTTGCGATTTTTGTATAATTTAGGAGTAGAGCCTGTGCTCTGCGGTATCTTTTATTTCTTGTAATTTAATTGGGCCAACATTTTATCGGCAAAAACATTATTTTATTGGATTTTCCTGAACGAAATATTCTAAAAGTGGTGATGTAACGTAGATAAAAATTTGCTGTTTGAAATTTTTAAAAATGCACGATTGTGACATACTTTTATATATGTATAAAGATAGGGAGGAATGAATATCTAGGAATTGGTTATTTTTAAATTTTAAAAAGGCGAAGGTTTAACGCAATCTGATAGATATTTTACAAAAATATGTTATTCAATTATATCTACATGTAATATAAACATACAAATAGCTTTTTCTGCAACTGTACTTATATAATATACATATTATAAACAAAAACGGCAGCTAGAAAAGTTTCAAATTTGAATTTATTAGGCAAAAAAGAGAAAAAAAAGTATATTACAAAATATGAGCATTTAACATTGAAAAAAGTGATGTTATTATTTTTAAGTCTAAATTAATTATTTAATTTATGTTTTATATTTTATTGAGAAGATAGAATTTGATTTTATTTTGTATGTAAGTTGATTTAGACTTAAAAACAGTTTTGTTGTCTGTCTTAAAGAATAATTATATGCTTACAACAAATTGTTAAAAAAATTATGTTTTTGTAATTGTAAGACAGATGCAAAGTTTAAAATTTGTTTCGAGATGTATGTTGCTTTTATATATTTATGGTCAATTAACTTTGTTGGCAGAATTGAATGTAGATAAATAATATGTAAGTGTAAGTTTTTATTTCTCGCATTATTACTTAATTATATACATTCCAAGTATTTCTGAACTTTTCAGTATTTATATGGTTTTTTTAAGTATTCTTAATAATAATATTTTGTGAATGCTATTTCTACATTTAATTTACTTTAGTAATAAATAAATTGCATTGTTTAATTTGTTGTTTTATTCTAGCAAAACAACAAGTAGGAGAGATTTTGGAACGGTGATCATTCTTTATAAAATAAGAGCACTGCTACAAATATAAAACACAGTGATATTAATGTATAAATGTTGGTAGTAACATGGCGATGGTGTTATTTATTCAGTGGCAAAATTATGACTACAATGGTTTAAAAGTTATTGGCAATTGGTCACTTTACAATGGTCACTATTTCAAACCCTCCCCATCGAAGTTTTCTTCCAAAAAGTTTGAACTCTGATTGAAATGAATCTAAAATATTATTACATCCACTAGCAGATCAGAGAGCCTTACAAATGCGCTGACCGACCTAGATGGTGATTGATGTAACAGTTGGGCCTTACAAAGTTGGGATGGATACCATGCATGAAGGCAAAAGTTTTTCTTATCTTGTTTATAAACGATGAATCAATCTGTCGGTCAGCTGTTAATTTTACATGTATAGATTAAAATGATTTATTCACAATTAAAAATTTTATATTATCACGTCATCTAATCTACTTTTAACATCTAAAATGCATTAAGAACAACGCTGATAACTTCCTTCTTAATGTACTACTTGATTAATCTACATATTATTACGTATGGAGTCGTTTTCATACCCTGTAATTACAATTTTTTATATATAATTAGTGTTCATAATTGATATTATTCTCCATTTCCTAACCCCACGGTGGTCTATAATGTTAATCCAAGTGGTATTTTCACTTGTTTACAAATTTTTGCTTACTCCCTGCCCGTTATCTGCTAGATTTTGACAATGTGCGATCACCTTGAGTTTATTCAAGATGTCATACAGGAGTTAATGAAGAAACACTAGTCAACAATATTGCAATTTATTCTCTCAATGAACATAAACATTAAAAAATCAACATGTAAGCAAATTAAATTAAAATCCAAGTTGAAGACCTGGAATCTAACAAACAGTTTTTTGGATTTTATATAGTGAACATAGGGTCGTTAAAACTAGTCATGTTTATTAAATATATGAAATTTCAAGAAAGATTAGCATTTTTAAATTCCTGTTATAAATGCATGGCAGCCATTAGAGATTATGAGCTTTTCGATTCAGAAGGTACAACTGCATTTAAAGTACAATAGCTTTAATTGTTATCTTTATTTTTTTGCCATAACACCTAGTAAGATATTCTTTAAGGGTTCTAGAGCTTTCGCCACTGTATATTTGTGTATATTTCCATGACAAAATCTTTTTTCTTTTTTTTGGTCTAAAATAAAATCTCTTTCTATCTGTGAATTTAGCTGGCGCTAGCTGAGCACTTTTCCTTTCAACTAAGTACTACAAACTTCCTTTTTAATGGTAGGGACACATCTGCATTAACGTCTGATGGGAGAAAACGCGTAAAATTACGCGCTAGATTATAATATTTTTGAATGGCTACATTAATGTGTTATGTTCAATGTGATGTTCAACGTTCAACGTAGTTCATTGTACATTAAATTCAAAATGGATTCTAAAGCTTGTTCCTGCACCAGACTTAAGAAATTTCTTGTATTTATTTAAATGGATTCAATAATAACCTATAAGAGTATTTTTTTTTTCTTTAGTTCTTCTATTGTTGTAGGAAATGGCAATCTTAGTGCAATTCTATGCCAAGCGTCACTTTGAGCACCACGATTTTGTGTGATTTTTATCTAGAATCTCATAAATAAGGTTCCATTTGAAAAAGTTCCAAAAACTCAATTGCTCTTTCGTTAGACTAATGTATTATATACCATACACTGTTATTATTTTTCTTTTTTATTTTTATAAGGAACAAAGTGTAGGTATGCCGATAGCACAAATTATGGAATGACTTATACAAGTGGAGCCATAACTGCGCGATATCTAACATATTAAGTCCCTTTGATGTGCCAAAAGAGATCGCTACCTGATGAGTTATTGCTTAACGTATAATGTCATCAATAATGCCGTTATAAGATTAACACGTTAATTTATAACTATGTCTGCATTTTAGTGCACGTTAAGTATCATATTAAACGCAAATGTGGCCCTAGCATAAGAGAAAAGAGATTTTCTCGCCACTGACGTCATATCATCCCTCATATCATCCCTTATATTACCATTGGAGGGAAAATGCTTATCAACTTGCGATAAAATTAATTTGAATTGTAAATAGCAATAGTAGATGCTTAGAAAATGCAATAATATATTTTCACAAAGTACATAATATTAAAAAATCAAAGGACCAAAATTAAAAAAACTTTCAATATGTTCAGATTCAGAAATTTCTACGATATCTACTTATGTATATTGGAATTATCATTATCCAATAATGCATTAGTTTTAGGAATATTAATTTCCCAAGAATTAAAGATTTTGAAACTTCAAATTTTTCACAAAAGCATTTACTATTGTGTTTTTCAAATTTTTTTTTTAGTTTCCTTTATGTTTCAAAACATTACTTTATATACTAAAGAGAGAAAGTGAGATATTTAAACTAGCGCGTCAAAACATTGCCAAAAAGTTTATTAACCTCTTAATGCACAGCTACGTGGAATATATATACGATATGCGTTTACTTATAGAATTGTGCAGCTATGTGGATATATGTACATATAACGGATTGTTTTTGTTTACTTTGATAATTATGATAATATGTTGTAATACGACGTCAATATCAAGATTGCTTATTTTCACTGCATTGACAAATTCCTGTCTTCTTCTTTTCATATCAGTAGGTATAAATGTCACTTTGATAAAGAGTATATTTGAACATTGTACGATAATTATTGTTGAATAAAGTTTATTTTGTCTATATAATTAATATTTTAACAAAACATTTTTTTGCATAAATTAATTTAACATAACGTAAGTTATCATTTTCTACAAGCAAAAAAATTGTTTTTTTACCCTAAATGGATAAAAATATTGTGCGTTAAGGGTTTAAACAAAATATTTCGATTATTTAATGTTTCCAGAAGTGAAATATTACAACAGTCTCATAAAAGCAATGCTGAAATGCGAATTAAAAAGCATTTTTAATTTTAAAGATAAAGTGGCTTTTATTGCTAAAAAAGTAGAGAACTTATCAAGTAAGAGAAGAAATAGGAACCTGATTTTTAAATGGGAAAAAGAAATAGGTTTACTTAGGTTCTGTATAAAATTTGCCCTTGGATTATTTAGGGTCTTTAAATGTTAAAACGTCCGTTCATGAGAAATTTTACTTAAATGGTTAAAAAATTTGCTTAGTATTTTATAATACTAATAATTTTAAAATATTATGATCCCTCTTCAACTATTTGAAAATTTATTAATATAAAAAATTATAAATAAAATGCAAAAGCTAAAAATTTTAGTGTTTTTCTAAAATGAACATGAAGTTCAATTTTATAAATAAGGGGGGGTCCTTGATTTGTAACCATTGGACGTTCCGGAGGGAAAGGAGATAAAAAATTGTGACCAACTGTGACAAAGGGGAGGGTGTCAAAAATTTGGAAAAAATTGCGGATGTCCTTTATGAGCGGTCTCTTAAAAATGCCTCTAACGCCCCTCTCTTAAATGGGTGTCAATTCAGACTAACGTTTGTTGTGATATTTTACCTAGCACCAAGCCTGTTTTAACATACTATTCACAAAAATTTTAGACTTTTTTAGAAAGCCCTTAATTATTCCGTGTAAATAATCTACCGTTTTTTCAATAAACTTCATAAAATCTTCGTAAGGGGACGTACAAGTATTACCTAAGCAGGCTTAGGGGCGGGGAGCTCAATTTTTTGCTGACAAAAGGAGCGGGGGATATTATAAGTCTTGCGTAAATAAAAAAATTAAAAATTTTAATTTTGATATTTAATAAGTTTTGAAAAAATTATTACGTCTTATCATTTGGAAGAGAGAGGAGGTTCACAATGTTTTTATTTTTGCTTGTACAGGAGGGGGGGATAAAAATCATTGAAAGTTTGATTACGTAATACTTAAGAATTCATGGGTATAAAAATTTAAATGACTCAAAATAGCCCATTCTTATTTCAGGCTTCTTAGATAGAAAAGTACAACTAAAATTGTTTACCCATTCCGTTGCCAGCACCTTCTGAGAGAGGCATGGTTGAGAATCGAACTCACAACTGCGGCTTAACAAACAATACCTACTATTAGCTTACCACCGAGTTCTTTAGCACTCTTAGCACTGCTAATATTACCAGTATTTTTTAAAAAGCATCCAAGTACCCACAGAAAATATCGCTCTTATTTTTAACCCCTGACTACCTCAAAGAGTTTGGCGCTTATGCTTATGTGTGTGTTTAACTGTGGCTTCATAACTCTCCAACGGAAGGTCGAATTTTAATGGTTTTTATAGCTAAAGAAGGTAAAGGCAATTTATAATTTCGTATTTGATAAGTTTAATGTAAACAAAATAATAAAAATAAAATTTGAAAGTTACAACGAATTCTTAAAATCGAAACATTATTTACAAATAAATTTATTTTGAGCTTTACTCTTCCTTTACTTTGAATTTGTTGAGAATGTTTTGAATAAAAGGCAATTTGTAGAAGTATACTGAAGCTACAGATCCTGCAGTGGCACCCACCCAATAGACGACCATGTGCTCCACAAAAGTATTACCTTCACATCCAAATTTTAATGAAGTAGCTAAAGCGGGATTAAAATAACCACCAGAAAAATTGAAAGCTGCAATAAAATTTGCTGTAGTATAAAATTTAACAGATCGATGGTTTTATTACCCGCTACCACTAAAGATGTTGCTAGAAATGCATCCAAAATATTTGAGCCACGGAAATTAATGTCGCCTAAAGTTTTGGATATTATTCTGCATAGAAACGTTGCGCCTCCTTCTATTGCTGCTCCTAATGCCATAGGTACCTGAGAATAGTTCGAATTAGTTTTCGAAATAGAAAATTAAGGAAGTGATTAAATTAGCATATTTATAAATACCGCTAAATCAGCAACACAATCTTCTTCCGAACGTCCTATATGGGTTTCTGCAAATTCTACACTCCATATTATATCTACGTATCGAAAAATCACAATTCCTCCCAATACTTGCGAAACTATAATCAGCGCAGCTTGGTAAATCGCTTTTGAACCTTCAAGAACTTCTTCCAGAGGATTATATGGACACGCTGTTGCATTTTCCCAAACTTTTGACCACCATACAGTTAAGAGAAACAGATAAATTGCGTAGGTTGATACTCCATAATTATCAGCAACTGAAAGTGTTTACAATGTTTGACATTAGCAGTAAAGTTTATTTTTCGTGTGAGGTTAGTGGATAAGGAAAAAGCAAGAAATATAATATTAAACTATTTATTATTTCAGAATTCAGAACTATTCTATATAAACCGTAGTAGATGCACAAAAAAGGTAGATTATTATAGAGTAGGTAGTATAATATTTTTTCCAAACTTAACTTAGATTAGATAAATTGGATTTACAAAAATCTGTAACTATAACACCAGAAAGCAAAATAATAAAAATGGCAAAAAATTTCCTAATCTCTTGATATTTCACGACAGTTGTGATATTTTGTGTTTATATTTAATATTGGCAGTGGGTGGAGGTCAAGGAATTTAAAATGTTAAATTAAAAATTAACATGTTAACTAAACAATAAAACGAAATTATTTTTCATGAGCTTTCAGCAATGGTTCCTGTCAATATTGTTAAATAACAATTTAATTGTTTAGTTAAACTGTTAATTTTTAAAATTTTAATTTAATATTAATTTCACAGGTTAATATAGTATAATTTTAAAAAAATGAGATTAAAATGTAGTGTGGAAACGTGTTCAAGTCTTTTGATAAATGTATTTAAAATTCTTAATTATTTAACAATAAATTGTTAAATAATCCTTACTTTTAAACATTAATCTAGGGCTAAAATTGCAAAAATGTGCAAAATATGGAACAATTTTGACATTTTATGATTATTTAGCCCATTAAAATAGTCAAATGTATTCATGCGTAGATACATACCTATAATTAGTTCAAAACAGCATGCACATAATTCAGCTGTAGCAATGAATTCTAAAATAATTTCTCTAACAATGCCTTCCTTTAGCACAAGTTTTATTAATTTTCGTAAAACATTGGCTAATAATAAAGTTATTCCTATAATAATAGTTGAAATAATTAGTGGATGCAATCCATAAATATTCTTTTTTCCACTATAAAACAATTTTGTAACACATTTAATAGTTGAAACATTTTTTTTACCTATAACGCACTATTCCAATTTTTTGCAACAGTTTGAAAAATTTATTAGATGCACTTTTTTTCGTTTTATCTTTCATTTTAGTTTCTTTATTATTTCTACATTTATTTATCGAAGCGAACACTTATTCTACCACACACTAACTAATCTCAACTATGTATGTACAAATTATACCTAGGGCTTCTATATTTAGAAAACTTGGGCTCTTGTATAGGCTGTGACATAATATTATTCTTAAAACTATTTATAATTTTGCCCAACACAATAAATCCGGAAGAAAACTTAAAAACATTTGTAGTCTGAAAATTTAAAATTTTTAAATTTATTTTTAAGTTTCACTTTTAGTTGTTGAAATTTTCTGGGTACATCGTATTTGACAAATATTAGTTCCATGAAGAAAGCTATAGTTGCAATTAAGTACCCAAAAAATAATAAATTGAATGCACCATTGAAATGGGTTAAAGTTAATGCTCGATAGTCATCGGCGCGTTCTTTATCGGATATTGTTTCATTTTCTTGCAAAATATTTGATGCATATTCATATTCTAAAGCCCAATGATGAATAAATCCGCCAGTAGTCATATATTGAATTATTTTATTAAATTGCTCTGTCAATGGAAATCCCATTGGTAATACCATTCTGATAGAATAGGAAAATACATTAGAGTTAAAAACAAACACTTTATCTTGACCATGTATATCTACAACTGACGAATCCTTGTTTGCAATTAAATTTTTCACATAAAACCACTCATTACTGTGCAAGTGTCTCGATTTGTAGAAACCGTCCACAGCCATTGCTGTGCTGTATCATTATCATCTTCATATGTTTCAAATCTTTTAAATATAGTATCATCATCCCTGAAAATTTCCTTAGTACTCGTAATACCGCCAATCTTCAAATTGGAATTTAATATATCTTGATAGGACGAAATTTGATATTCAAATTTGTGATTAGTCAAATAAGTCATTAACACTCTTTGATATAAAATTACCAATATCATGCTGAAAGCTGCTAACAAAATGAAAAATG
The DNA here is from genome assembly GCA_036346125.1 of Lycocerus yunnanus. Classification (NCBI taxonomy): domain Eukaryota; kingdom Metazoa; phylum Arthropoda; class Insecta; order Coleoptera; family Cantharidae; genus Lycocerus; species Lycocerus yunnanus. The sequence continues at coordinate 3,914,254 of JARFIX010000006.1, forward strand.
TACGAACCATAAATGTTTTAGGTTGGACGCAACACGAAACTGCAATTAAAACTGATAAAGATGCCATTAAATTTGTACCAAGAGACCTGAAATAACTAACTTCTTCCCTATTGGAAAAAAATTGAAACAGCGCTGCTGTAGCAATACAGTAAACTAAACAAACAACCCAAACTTCAAACTTAAAAATAATAAAAATATTTTTCCATAGTGCAATTTCTTCAGCTTTGGGAACAACCCACTTCATACTTTCTTCATAATATCCCACTGATAAGGAAAAATCCATTGCTAATTTTGGATCTGGCATTATATTACCGATTGCAACTGCCGATTTATCTAAAACTGTTTGTAACAATCCTGTCCAATTATCGCGTGATTCTCTTGTTCCCCAATCTTCAGTATCTTTTATGGTAATGTTAAAAGTTATGTTTAATACTTTTCCAACTTCTTTCAAAACTTTTATTTCAAATCCATTATCTTGATCAATTACAAAAGGAGGATACTTATTTGCAATTGCATTTAAAGAACAATTATCAAAGTACCTTTGCATCGTTGCCGTCGTTGTGAAAAGGTTCTCATTCTTTCGAACTTTCCCATTTTTACATGTATCAATCAACTGTAGTTCAGGAGATCCACCACAAATTTTAGAACGAGAAAACACATGGAAATTATACACATTAAAGAATGTTAAGCTATTTTTTGGAATAAGTACAGCCGCATTAAAAATTTTGTTCCTCAACAAATCATTTAACATTTCCCTCGCTAGAGATTCGTATTTGTCAGTTATTGTTGGAATATAAATTAGATGTGAAGCGAGAATATTGTAAGTCTTTGTGTCATAAAAATTATTAAAATTGTACGTAAAGTCTTCTTTATTTTCTATGGTGGCAAAACAAAATTGTGTTTTAAAAATTGGATGAAAAAAATTTTTATATATCTTTTTTTCTTTTGAACTATCACAATTTTTACACAAGACTTCGTTGAATTAAATTCTTTTCGTTTTCCACTTATAATTTCTACTGACCATTTTTGTACTTGATTAACGTTTTCAATAACTTTACTTTCTATTCCCAATCCCATTGTTGACATATTATGCCCAATTAAAATTGTTAATAAGTTATTGTTACTTTTACCGTAATTTCCTTCTACAAAAAATTGCTTTTCCATGATTTCCAAAATACAACTTGTGGCATAATGCTGATGAATTGGACCCTTTGGATTTAATAGTAGGGTTTTAACTGGCGTCACCAATATTATAAAAAACTTATCAACTTCATTATTTGAACCATTTTCTGTGTAGTAGCAGATTTAAATGTTTGTTTTACGAAGCAGCTATGCATTTTAAATAAAATATCAACCGAATGTTGTTGCATGCTTTATGTCATCTAAGATAAAATCGTACAAGTTTATTCGTTTAAATTGATTGTGATAAGATTTTTATGCATTTTAACAATTCGTTAATAACATTGTTTTTGCATTACTTTCTAACAATATCTGATTTTTTTATTAATTTTAATGCTTGTTTTATCGGATTGGGTTATCAAAATCGATTAGAATTATTTTTAATATAAAACGGATCTTAAATCTCGCTCCCAATACATACTTGGTATATTATCAACTAATGTTCCGTGCGTTCATAGTTCTGAAAAATAATTTTTAGGGATAGATTGACATCTTTTCCTAGGCTTCTGCAATTACTAAATGTAAATGTTGCGGTTTCATAACCCAAAGACCTAAAGTAATGAAGATAGTAAAAGATTTTCAGAATCAGAAAAGTTTATCAGAATGGAATCATTAATCTTCAAGTCTTGGGATTGGTCCCCACGTTGGACGCCATTTGGCTGTGTAAATTCTGTCCCAATTAAAAAATATTTTCTATTGTATTTAATAAATTTATTCTGAAGAGAAAATTAAATCATAATTTTATGCAAATCTTATCGACCGCTCATCCGGTTTCAATTGTCGTCATTCCAAATTTGTAATTAATTAATTAATAAAATTTTTGACCTTATTTTTATATTTGTTTAATATTAACTAATCCAGTTAAAATATTATTTGGCCGTAACCACTTTAAATTATTCTTTTAAGTTTCGTTCAATTACAAGTGTATTTATTTATAAATAATTAAAATTTTGTTTTTTGTATATTTTAGTTTAGTTACCACGTCCAGTGTTTATCATTGTATCAATACTTTTCTCTTATTTCCTAGAATATTCTTGGGTAAGGGACAGTACATGTATGTAATTATTATTGTTAACTTATTTACCATACTTGTCCAAAATTTGTCATCTTTTATTATTTTTGAAACTTTCATGTCAAAACGTGTCCACACTCTAAACCAGCAACACAGGTTTTGTTATGTATAGTTGATCTTACCATATCCATAAAAAATAATCGGATGTTGCCGAGGGTTTTCTAAAATCGTGGATTACGTCTCTTAGCTTATAGATAGTTACTGCCACTGGACATATTTTAGCCCGAGCTCTGTAGTAAATAATAAATTAAATTAAATAAATAAATCGTAACTAAAAATTTGTTCACTTTAGTCTGCCCTCCCATTAGTTCTTATTTTAAGCGTTTTATATTCGTTTGTTTTTTGTCGCCTCTCAATTCTGCCTGTGGCCTGTAAGGCCAATGTCTGCCGTCAATCTTGTATTTTGTATCGTATATACAATTTCATACTTCTTAGATTTCCAGTGGCTATTCTACAATTTATGTTTTTAACAAGTTTTTCTATTGATACTGGAGGTCGTAACTTTGCAAATTTCCTTTTTTAATTTGAGTCTAGCCGGGGGTATTTCATGTTTTCCTGTTTAGGACTTTGGGTTTTGTTAGATGAATTTGACTTGTTAAATTTAAAATAAAAGATCACTTTGATTCGCATTCTTATGTATTTTATTTTTTCAGCTTTACATTTCAACATGTGTGCAATTATTACACCTACCATACGTAGAAAGCCTCCAGTGATAGTGATACGAGATTTATAGAAAATTCAAGTTTTTAATTTTATAAGGAAAAGATGATGCATTCTTTTATTGAAGAAATAAAATCATTGCAATATATTTTAATTAATAAAATATAATTATTATTTAGATAATTTTGTAAATAATGTTTTTACTATATAATAAGTATTGTAAAAATAAAAAATTATTTGTATTTTGTACTATTTACTTGTATTTATTTACTTAGATATTAATCAATTATAATATTATTTTTAACATCTGACGAGTATCCTATAGAATGAAATATAAATGGCCATCTATTCACCTTATTCGCAACAATATTATTTTATTATCTTCTGTTTAATTCATTTTAATTTATTGTAACACATTGGCATGTATAGCTGTTATAATTATTATTTGATTTGTTTTAATTTTAATTGTAATTGGACTCATGTGAATTGTTGCTACTTCGAGATTTACGCGATATTTCCACACTTTTCAAGACGAGAGAATTCTCAAGATAAAAATAGTTACATCTAAAAGGGTTTCCTTTTTAATTAGGTAAAAATATTGTATAATTCTTTTAACAAAACACTGTAATGACAATTCTAGTCTTGAAGAAGCTCACAATAAATAGAGCAAAACGTCGAATAATTAACAGTGTTTTACTAAATCCCGGTCCAATATCCCAAAAAAACTACTCCAGTACCTACTCAAGTTGAACCTTTAACGCAAGAAAGACAAAAATGTAAAATTTTATTTGATCTGCAGTCCATTTGAAATAAGAATGCAATAAAAAGTGTCGAATTTCCCCAAAGGATAATGCGGAAGATGCTGCACCTCAAGCGCTGATTGATTCACAAATTAAATTTCATAATTAAATAATGTAATTGTTAACACTTTACTTTTAATTTCGTTACCTTAAGGAATGTGTGTTATGTGCACTTTATTGAGTTCAAATGTTCCATACAATGCAATTATTTTATAATTTAATCATATACGGGGTGTTTTTTAAATTAATTAAGTATTAAATTATTAAAGCAAAATCTTTTGAAATAAAATAAAATAGATATCAGCGCCAAAACTTAAATTTGAAGAAATTAGAAAAATTAATTAAAACAAAAATAAAATATTTTAAATAAAATTTTAAATATTTTAAATAAAATATTTTATAATTGTAAGATTAAACAGCAACTTTACATTGTTGAAATTTCATTTGTGATTGTCATTTTACAAATCAAATATTAACAAAATAAAAATTTCTATTTTTCCGATTTTATTGTGAATCATGCATTTTGTGGGTTTTTTAAAAGTTAAATACAAAAATGTAAGTTCTTTTTTGGTTTTTGAGAAAACATTTCTTACAGTATGTGTTTAATAAAATTTTCAAGTCGACATTCGCCTTAATTTTTTGACGTTTCCCTGTACGAATCTTCTTTGTGTCAGAAGCGTCCCTACAAATATTTACTGCCTTCTTGTTTCAAATGAACTATAGTGACTATTTTTAAAACTTGACTAACGTAGTGAGTGTTCTAACCTCAAAATAAAAGCCAATACAAATTAATTTTTTGTAAATTTGATAATTTGTGATTTGATGTAAACAGAAAATTTTATAGTGCGGATAACAATAAATTATGAATAATTTTTGCCATAAGTTCAACAAACAACTAATATTACAAATTTTACGCTTTTTGAAATTATGCAACTAAACGCACATAAGTGTTTTGAATTTAACGGCTCTTCGGAATGTTAAAATATTATTATTAAATTATAAAAAACATTTATGTCCAATTGCACCATATTATTTAAGAATTAGTTAAGTTTAAGTCTTAGTTAAAATGTCATTTGTCGTTTCCCCATTGACATTTCAAATAAGTATGAAATTGAACATTAATAATAATTAAAGTAACCATTGAAAACCTAAAATTGTATTTTAAAATCCGGGCAGAAAACAAAACTGTTGATTTTCATTAACTGTAGAACTATTTAACGCCCGTATTCATAGACAAGTAATCATTTATACATTTATCTGTATTTATTTCAATTAGTTTACAAATGTACTTATAGCCTTCTTGTAGTTTTTTATTACTTATTTATTAGTTATTTAGTATTTATTTGAATTTCATAATCGCATATTCTATGTTTATAGAATGGAAAAACTTGGCAAAATATAAATTTTGGTCAAAGGTAACACAAGGGTAAGTACTGTATTTATGACTATAAAATCCAAATTCAGCATTTAAGTATTAGTAAGTACTAAATACTTGTCTATGAATATAGATTTAAATTTTTAAAATTTAGAGAAATAATCGGAATAGCGCCTTTAGTGGAATTGATTTAATCTTCATTCTACTGGCTTTTCTAGCACCTTTTAATTACTGGAAAGGTACACTTGTACCTTAATGCATTTTACGTGCGTTTTACCAGCAAAGTTGCTTGTTTATGCATTTTTTTATAACTAAAACAGTCATAATATATTTATGAGAATTCATAAACATAATTAATGTATATATTTTAAAAAATTATATAGGTAACATAAATTGTCACATCATGGTAGCGATAATTACTTTATGCTGACAATGAAATATAAGAAAAATCGTTGCAGAACAACGATAAAACAGAACAATGAAAATATAAAAAAAGGAAAAAAAGAACACTGAAATAACAGAACCTTGAAAAATTAGAACATCGGGATGAAGTTTTGTCAAATGTTTGCATGAGTTTTGATTATTTAGTTTTGAGTTTTAAGGACGTATTATCAATTTTTGTTTCAGCCGACACGTACTATGTGTAAGAAAATGCTGTAATTTGTATAAAATATTGAATAGTGACGATCGAAGAACTATTATTAAAAAAATATAATGTAGCATATATTTTTAGGGCGAATCCGAGATTTGTCGTGGTTGCGTTAAACAAAACCGACCCTCCGCAGCCTCTGGTCCCCCTCCGCTCCGGCCGCTACGAGCCGTTTTGACAAACGCTTTACTAACTAAAAATATTCCCTAGACAGGTCCTACTCGAAAAGTTGTGAAAGTGTGGAACGCCTTCTATATAATGTAGAGAAGATATATTGTAATATTGGGCACCAATTAAATAATCAAAACTCATAAAAAAATTTGAATTTTTAAAAATTATTTAAGTTACGCGCTACAGCTAACCAATGATAGTTAATCACAGCTCTGCAACGTTGTCAGCTATCATGTCACTTATATTTCGTTATGACAAGTGATTTGTTTTGGAATTTAATTATGAAGCGTTCTCTTATTTGGTCTTTTTAAAATTATTTATGAAATTTTGAATAATCTGTTAATCAAATTAATATTATTTTAAAGTGGTAAATATAAAATATTATATAATCGTTTTTTATTTAGAATTTTATTTATGCTGTGTTTTAGAGGTTATATGAAGCAATGGCAAACGTTAAAGCGTTATTTTGTACCATCTTGCCATAACGACAGTTTAAAAAATCCTCTTAAACTTTTTATGTACGTTCCAGTTAACATTAAGTTAGCTTGGTAAACATTTAGATACGGCAACAGCGTTGCGTTATTATCATCTAATTGGTGATTTTAAATAGAGGGACTGACGTAACAACTCTACATTTTTTAACTTTAAATATTTTTCTTCTATTAAACGTACTCAGAAATTTTTTAAAAAAAAACTGAAACTTCAGTTTAACCTATACTTTCATATAACAAAATAAAAAAGACCTAAACTTCCCCATTCCCCCTGCATTCCAGTCTTGGAACATGACATTGGTTAGTATAGTAAAGAAGAATAAGCGATCTCTGCCACCAAATATGCAACTTTTAAGAAGCAAAGGTATCTATTCTTCAAACTTTACATTTACAAAAGAAACTACGGTATGTGAGATATTACTACCTACATCATCAGGAATTCGCGAACCATGACGTCGTGATGCACCTGGGGCATACCCTTGTTGTTGAAAACTCCTGTCATAATTTAAATCACAAACAATGAATTGTGAATTATGCTCAAAATTACTTTACAATGAACATTCAAGAACAAGTACCAGCAAATACAGCAATTGCTGCAAAAAAAGTAATTTGTGATTTTTGTTATTAAAATTCCATATAAAATGTACTAAATGTACCCATGCATCTTTCCAGTAGTGTAAAGGTTAAGTAAAAGTTACAGTAGATGTAATAAATTGTAGTGTTGAGTAATAAATTTACCATGCAGGTAGGTACCTACCTTAAACAAGTAGTGTCACTTTCAATCCATTCCAACTGAAGGATTTTAAAAGGCAAATTTTTGCTTACTTTGGCTGTTAGGTTAGAGAGGGTTCTCAATATGGAAATTCTTGATTGATAACCATAGTTGAATAATGACAAAGCTCATACTTTCATCACATATGGGAGGATTATCTACAATAATCCATGTGCTTTCAGATGTTCATTTAAATAGTTTGAAATTTCTAGTTAAACTAATCGATGCTAGTCCGTAGATTGGCTGTAGACAACTGCAAATAATATTTTCCACGTTTACTTGATGGTGTTCTTATTTCTGGTCTTTATCCAATTCCTTCTACCTTGGAAAGTAGTTCAAAGAAGTATGGTTTTATGATACTCATAACAGCAGAAAATGTATCGGTATTGACTAGTAACGAATTTTCTATAATTCTGAAAGTAAATGATATACACCATGAGTCCGGCGCTGAACAACGATTATTCGCTTTATTTTCAAATATTATATTTACTAAATCCAATGCCCCATCAACTTTCAAACCTAGGAGACGCCACTGCTATGGTAGGATAATACTGGCGTTGCAATATTTTTTACATAGTAGATAATAATTAGTTTTCATAGTATGTTTTGCCCTTTTTTATTAAAATAGCAAATAATACGAAAATTCCAAGTTCCAAAGAATTTTATATGCAGCATGTGCAAATTAAATTAATACGCAGTTATGGTGGATTTCTCTCGAAATTTGTCACACGAAAATCAACTTTCTCCCCACAAGAAAAGTAAAAATTAACATTTTACTTATTCTTGCTTTTTTTAAATTTAATAATTCATGATTACGCATCACCTGAAAACATAAATATTATTTTAATCGAAAATTCACCATAACCTACAAGTGAAGTGACCTTTCCACGAAAGCAATTTTTTGGATTATTGCCGAAGTGTTAAAAATATTATTTAATATTATTTTTTATCGACGCTTCTTTTCTGATTTATTGCTAACTGTAATTTGACTTTTAAGTTTTAAAAAGAGTTGGTGAGGTAAATGAGAGTGCGAGTGGGAGAGCTAGATGAGCGTTGGCATCGCTTTTTTCAACGGCGATCCACATCACTAAAATTGTTATGTCTTAAAAAAGTGTTGTTGCGTTTTAGAAACCTTTTATTGTTGTAAATATTGGCCAAAAATGTTATTTTCCAATTAATTTTTTATTTCTGTTAAGTTTATAATCTTTTAAAATTAGCGTAAGTATCATTTTCTTCCATTTCTTTAAATAAGTTGTTGGCAACTTTATTATTCACCTGCCTTTATTGTGGAAATTGTGTAATTTTAGTGTTTATCTTCTCGAAATTTAATAAAAATTAATCAATTTCGTATTCTACAAAGTGGAACATTTTAATTGAGGAAGCGGTACTGCTTAACTCGACGAAAAAAAATGAGAACTTTCTAAATCATTGAATAATAATAATTCTTAGCTTTTATGGCTTTTAACTATGGCTTCAAGCACTGATGGTAGTGGAAGTAATGGTAAGTGTTTCGTTTTGGACGTTTTTAATTTTTTAATCTATTTAACAAACTTTGTAGGAACTCTTAGTCGAAATTATTCGCTTAATTCGGGCTCACCGAGAGATTATGAAACTTTAAAGCAGCAGTACGACAAGGCTAACAATGAGTTGAACACTTTGAGGAGACGGTGTGACCATGCCATGAAGGTACCACTATTTATTAATCGTTAAAACTTTTATTAACTTGTAAGATTGGTTAAAGGTCAAAAACCTCATATCATTAAATTCTTGAAACCAACATTTAGTTACTTTTTATACGAGGAGCAAGAGCCTAGTTTTGTAGAAGTTAGTTTATAAACAAATGGGGTGAAACAAATGGGGTTTTATCTTGCAAGGTTAAGGTTGTACGAAAATCTTTGCGCCTAAGGGTACAGGTTGTGGGTAGCCTTATCGGGACATTATACATCCAAACTTATAGTCAAAACTTTATCGATGCCAATATTTACCTACTTTTGTTCAAAGATAAGGAGACCTTGACTCAGGTGTTTGTTTAAACTTTAAAATTGACCTTTTTTCCAACTATTATTTGTAATTAAAATTTTTTTCATTTGCAATATAAAACTAATTTCACTTTTTTACCACAAAAATATTTTCTTTTATATATCGGTAATTCAATAATCGTTAAATTGATATTTCTCTTGGTGAAAGTACTTTATTACCTTGATTTACCCTCTATTTTTATTGCAATGACTAATTTTTTATTAGTATTAAGTTGTCTGGAATTTTCAAGGACTAACTTTTTTTTTATTAATATAGGAATTGGATTATTATAGAAGCCAGCATCGAGCAGCAATGAACCAATTGGAAGTGTCTTCGCAAGATTCGGCTACTTTACGTACAAAATATGGCGATGTGCTGGGTGAAAATCAAAGATTGGAGCAGGATATTCAATCATTGCGTACTGAGTTATCTGAAATGCATCGGCAACAAGAAGTAAATTTGTATTTTAGTGCTTTTGTGGTTGTTCTAAAAGTTGTGTTTAGGTTTTAGTGTCTGAAAATGGAAATTCTGAATCATTGTACATGCTTGCAAGAAGAGGCGATGATTGTGATGCTTTGAGAAAAAGATATGATGAAATTTTAGCTTCACATTCACAAGCAATCACAAAGTTAGAACTTGCTCAAGATGAAACAAATAGATTGAATAAGCAATGTGACGATCTCAATCAGGAAAGGAATAATTTGGTAAGTCTACCTGGCAATTTTAATATTTATTGAAATTAATCAATAAACTAAACCCTTTCTAGTTTAACCATATCGTGGGTAAAAGTAATGTGGGTTAATTATGTCAAGTGAATATTAATTTTATGCAATTTATGTTAATTAGTCTGATTGGCTAGCCGATTTTGTATTAGTAATTTGGATTGTTTAAAATTTTATTTCTTGGGGTATTGCATTTTAGAAAATTAGTAACTAATTATATTCATCAATATTGGTTTGTTTTTATAAAAATTGATTATATCATGTTTGATTTTATTAATAAATTAAAATAAATTATCTTGTGTGCACGTGCACTCCCAGAAATAACAATATAAGTAAAACAAAAAATGCATTAAAATTGAAATTGTTTATACCTTTGGAAAAATTTATAATAAATTATTTGTGGTCACATTATTTTTATTGTGAAATTGAAATGCAATCTGCAATAATGACGAGGTTGATATTTTGCTTTCACAGTATTCAGGAAGAATTTAATTACACAAGTTCAAACATTCTTTTGTAAAGTAGACAAGAGTATTTTAAGAATGTTTCCAATAACAAGACAATAAAATGAAAATTGTTAATTTATTTTCTGATTAGGAAAGGGTTGAGAACTACTGATTATAAATTTCACACAAATTAATATTAATTAAAATTTGTATAAGTAGGTATTAAAATTTGCGTAATAAAAATTTTAATTCTTTTGATAAACATTAAAGGTCAGATTAATTTTCATAAAATATTCAAGACAATTAGAACAACGACGTTCCGTGTGATGGTGGCAAACAATGGTAAAAAATTTAGGGGTTTTTGTGGGAGATTCTTAAGCAGTTCAGCAAAACAAAATATATCTAAATTTTCATTGGTCACTACAATTAACATTAAGTTTGAGGTGGTAAAAGTATAAATTATTTTCAAACACTACTAGTAGATGACTCTGATATCGATTGATTACTATATATTGCAAAATTTACCGACACCTGTGTTAGTTCGTACTTTTTTCTGCTTACCTATTCAGAAAATAGTTTTGACCACAAAAATGCTTATATTAACAACTTCAATTGCAAATCTTCAGGTATTTCATGCACCTGAAAGTGGTCCATTTTTTCTGGGACAGTGTTCAGTAGGTAGAAGAATTGAAAACCAGTACTTTCCTGGCAAAGCCAGTACGAATAGTCACCGTACTTATGAACTATTTTATTATTATTCACTAGTTGTGCTTTAATCATTTTATAAAAAATTTTAATAAATACATAAATAAGCTCGTACACGTACTATACTATTTTTTTTCTAAATCAGTGGTTCCACAATGTGACAGTAGAATATGTGACTATTCTCTTTTTCACTTTTTGCAAATTTTGACAGTAATTTCAAAACATATTTTTCTTAAAATAAGACAAAATAATATATTATGCATGTGCCATCTTTGAAACATTTTCCAAACTGCAAATAGCATTAGCAACATGGGGACTAGAAGAACCTCGATTAATTTCGTTACTAATGAGTTTAATAACAGATTTTTAAAATGTAAACTCTCAAATAAACGCTTTGCAATGACATACTGTAAATGCAGCACAATTACTTTACTACTTTCACTACAATAAATAAAAAACTGAATCGTTCCACAGACCTGTTTTGTTTATTTATTTATTCATTAACTAGAAATGCTTTTACTTCTAATTATAACATATTATCGACAAATGTTCAAATATATCATGTTGTAAATTTTAGCATGGTATATTATCTGTATTTTGTTTTTAACCGTGGTTTGTTCTTATAGCCAAATAATATTGGTATTTGCCACCTTAAAACTCCCCCCCCCTCTCTGTAATATACTGCAAATCTTCTTAAAATTTGTTAATTATCAATGCTTATAGCAATAAACTTAAAGAGTACATTTACAACTAAAATTAACAGATTTACATAATTTTTTGTAAATTTTAACATTTTACTACGATTTCTAGGCTAATAAATTAGATAGGTTTGCATTATTTGTGTATTTGAATTTTTTTTGCTATGAGAAAACACAGCACGTACACATAAAAGGTGGCGAATACGATACGAATCGAGGCGAATATAGTTGTCAAAGTTTCAGAATAGAATATTATTCTAGGTTAGAATCACGTATTGTGTTGTTAACAAAAGATAATAATTAATTTATTGATTTGTTATTGAATTTATTGAACTGTTTGTGATTAATTGTGAATAATTTTTAGATTAACTTCACTCAAAACAAAATCTAATGTCAACTCTTTTACACACTCATAAAGATTTGAAGGCAAATTTTAAAAAGCATACAGTTTTTCAACAAAACGACAATCGTATGTTTTCTCATATGTTTTATCTTACGAGAAGTCATGTGTGAAAACACATAGATGTAAAGCAGCTTTTACATTTACCTGTGAATAATAACAGGCTAATAACGTATGTCACACTATAGTCACTATCTGGGCAACAACCGATTTTTGATTGGCTATAATTTTCTGTTTATAATTCTGCCAGGTGTTCATTTCAAAAGTAGCCAGTTGAAATAATCAAAATAGTTAATTTCATGCTTTAGACGTACTTGAGCATTGCTTGAGCCAAGTATTGACATAGAAATGGTCATAAATGCCTTTGTAAGTTTTTTTAAATTTATATTTTTTGTACATCATAAGTGAAACGATATCAAAAATAACAAAAGGAAACATATTCTATACATTAATAATTGTATAACTTAAAATTAACTACTTATGACTTCATTTAGACATAACGAATCTCGTTTACTCTCATAATCCTGCACTTACAAATCGGGGTATTCAGCTCAGCTATAAGGTTTGTTGAAGTTTGTTTCAAACAAGTATACCGTGCATAGATTGTTAGTACAGTAGAACTCCAATTATCCTTGAAGCGTTTTATCCGTGGGCGCATTATACATCGATTACCGTCAGATTATACTACTTGGATTACATACAAAGCTGTTTAGTGTATTTTTTTTTAATAATTTTACAAAAAACGTCAATTATTATTATCCCTGTTTTTCAATTTTCCATGCAGAGCACGGCCCCAGTCGGCCCGGATAATCGAGATTCTACCGTATCTTTTTTTCTTTAAATGCACCTCTACATAATTTCAAATATTTTAATTCTGATTAGCAGCTTCTAAATTACAAGAACTTTCTCTATATCTTGACGGACTCCCCAAACCATTATACCGTATCTCTTACCAAATTTGAATGATATACTATTTTTAAGAGTTTATCGTTTAAATATTTTGCTAATACCCTAATTGCAAAACATCTTACTTAGTCGTTGGCTTACAATTTTAATAAGCTTAATTTTATATTTTTGGTGATTGTTATAAATCATCTTGTTTTTGGTTTGATGATACATGTTTATTCCACGTATCTGTTCTAAAAAACGATCGTGACATCCGATGACACTTTATGTTATTGGTATCGGAGGTAAAGCTGAATCTCTCCCATCTACTAGCTGATTCTATGACTTGGGATAAATTTTAAATAAGAATTGCCCTATTTCCTGGTAATGGGATATAAGGCTGATTATATATTTGCTAAAATTATATATTGTGCAGACATAAGGAACTAGGTTCGAAAACTAATTTAAACTCGTTTTTATTTGTTAGATAAATTTTGTTTAAAATATTATAACATCCAACTGCTAATTAATTTTTGTGTGCTTATGTTTCAGATGAGGGAAATAGTTAATTTGCGTCAACAAATTAGTATAGTGCATGGAAAATATGATAAAGCAGCAAGAGATTGTTCAAAATATCGCGAGGCATATCAAAAAATTCAACAACAATATGAAGAAGCAGTTAAAGAAGTTAATCAGGCAATGTCGTTTCGGATGAAAGCAAACAAAGAAGTTAAAAGGTTAACAGATGAACGAAATGCTGCAATGGCTGAATACAATCTTATAATGAGTGAAAGGTAATTCAAATTAGTTGTCTGCTTCTTTATTTTTCAAATAACCTTCCATTCATGAAAGTGTTAATTATATTATAAATACATTGTTAGTTTATTTTAACTAATTTTATTTAATTATCACTTTGTGGTTAATACCTACTCCTGTACTCATGTTATTTATTTAATAGGGATACGGTGCATAAGGAAATGGAAAAATTGAGTGACGATTTATCGCAATCTTTCAAAAAATCAAAATTACTAGAAGCCGATAATAAAGAACTATTAGAAGAAAAGAAGCAGTTAAATTATCAAATGGAAACTTTGCGGCGAGAAATAGCAAGTGCTCTGCATGATCGCGATAAAGCACTTAAGGAATGCAACGATTTAAGAGAAAAATTTGGAGAATATAACGCATCTAAAGAAGATAACCGCGATTTAATCAAAAGCAGACTAGATAGTATTACATTTTTAGGCGAAAATTCGGCGAGAAAGGAGGTGCAAGCTGATTCGCGTAGTTTAAGTCAACGTCAAAGGTTAGATAATTTAGATCAAGCTAACCAAGAATTGGAATCTCTAAGAAAAAGTTTGGATAAGGTGCAAACTGAATTATCAGAAGCTATTCAAGAAGCAGAAGTTTCCAAAGGTCGGAGAGACTGGGCTTTTTCGGAAAGAGATAAAATTGTTTTAGAACGTGAGAGTATTAGGACGTTATGTGATAATATGAGAAAAGAACGTGATCGTGCCGTTTCTGAACTTGCTGAAGCTTTACGGGAGTCTGATGCTATCAAAAAGCAACGTAACGAATTAGTTAAAGAAGTTAAAACGTTAAAGGAAACTTTGGAGGTTCATATGGAAAAAGAAGCTCAGTTTAATCAATTTCGTGGTTTAGAACATAACAATTCGCACGACAGTGCAATTGACAGTGATATGCAGGTAGGTCATTTGTATTATTTTTAATTTGTATAAAATATAAGCATCCTTTTAACAGACATTTGTACTAAATCTGTTCAATTCCATCTAATATGGCGTACAAGTTATAAATTTTATTCTTAAATAAATATTATGTGTTTTAGGAGTGGGAAACAGAAATTTTGGAAATGGATCTTTCGGGTTTATCAAGTGATATTGATCTTGGAATTGAATTAATTGGGGGTCGTGAGGATCCTCAGTATCAAAATGATAGTGGAATTTATGTGGCATCTATTATGAAAGGTTCGGTAGCAGACGGAAAGTTAAGAGTACATGATTGTATTTCACGGGTAAATAATTTGGACTGTACATCAGTTTCGAAAAGAATGGTTATGGAGACATTAAGATCGAGCCTTCCTGTGGCTCATATGGTAATAAAAAGGCGTAGATCTCCAGCATGGTCGTCGCAAAATTCAAGGAGTTTACAAAACGTTGTTCGAACTCCTCTAAATTTTCAAAACAACTCGAGAGTTGCTAGGTGGATTTACACAGCTCGATTAGCTTCTGGATGTCACGGTTTAACTTTAGAGTCGGGAGTTTACATTGGAAAAATTAGTGAAGGAAGTTTGGCTGCTAAAGATAATAGTTTGGTTGTTGGTGATAGAGTTTTAAGTGTAAGTCACTGGTCTAAGGACTTTATTTTTTATTCTGTCATATTTTTATTTACAGATTAATAATAAGTCGATGGACAGTTTAGATAGTATTCATGAAGCAATGTCTGTTCTTAATGATGACAGAAATGACATTATCACAATAACAACTTTAAAAACGAGTTATTTAGATCCTGACTGTTCTACGAATGTTTTCTTGCCTACTCAACGATATAAAAAAGAAAATCGAAGTTCTCAAACTGATCATCACGACTTTATGCACAGTAATATTGATCGTAGATATTTATCACCCGATTATCGTTTAAATAAAAGTGGAAGTCAAGAAAAAAATAGTGGGGCTTGGCTAAGAGAAAAGTTGGATATGGTTCGTGGGCGGCGCCACTTAAAAGATCGAAGCAGAATGGAAGAAAAGAAAAAGTATCGTAACAGTTCTCC
Source organism: Lycocerus yunnanus (assembly GCA_036346125.1). NCBI lineage: Eukaryota > Metazoa > Arthropoda > Insecta > Coleoptera > Cantharidae > Lycocerus > Lycocerus yunnanus. The sequence continues at coordinate 3,930,083 of JARFIX010000006.1, forward strand.
AAATACGTTGGATCTTAGTAATACATTTGAACACGAACAAGCAATTGCTGAACTGGATTTAGTTATCGATAGTTATCACGGCGACAATAAAAATAAATCAAAATGTAACAGCAGACACGAAAACGAAATGTCTGTTCAAGAAAAAAATGGTGGCACTTGGCCTAAAGTTAGAGCAACGAACGTTTTGCAAAATGCTACTGGCACAATTGTAGAACGAAAAAAGGAGAGGCCACCTCTAAGTTTACTTTTAATCGATCACAACAATCCGGTACAAAATTATTGTTGTTCAAACAACCCTAACAGAAATTCAACTCCAATTCCATTATCAGTTGTTCAAAATTTAAACAGACACACCATGTTTAAAAGTATGGATAACAGTTCGCAATTTCCTAAAAATTTTAGTACGGTTAACGATTCATTCGAAAAATTAAGGTCAAATAAAATGTCGCAGTTTGAATCGTCACGGGAAGCAAACAATCGCCTTAGTATAAACTCTGACAATAGCTTGGATTTTCCTGTTAGTAAACCAATGCTTATTAGCGAAGATTATTTAAATTTTTATAGAAAGAACAAAACGGGGGGAATGAAATATAATTCTGATTCAGAACGTGAGAGCAATTTGAGTCACGATCTACCAATTTGTAGTGCACCAAATTCTCATACTCGAATTCATTCACAACTCTTTGGTCCACATCCTCGAATACCTTTTCCATTTCATCCTCACCCTCACCCACATTTAACTTCATCGCCTGTCAATTATACTAGTAGTAACTCTAGGGAGAGTTTTTGCTTCGAACCACCTTACTCCTCTTTTCACTCGCACAGCCCTTCGGTAGATGTGAATTATTCAAAAAAGCTTGGCATGAGCAACATTCCACCTCATTCACACGTGCCTTACCGTGACTCAGATATGATTCCAATTAATTACACCCCTGGATATGAAGGAGGAACATTTCCAAGGAAAAAAGAAAATCCTAGGTTTAGAATTCCTTCAAATCCTAGCGTTACGTCAAAAAATTCTACCGGCAAAATAAGTACCGGTAGTATCGAACGTACGTCAGAACGTGGAAGTCCTATGCCTATTTTTCAAGTCGAAGTTTTAAGTCCAGGCAATCGTGATAAACGTAACAGTGTTCCGGATTACTGTTGGCCACAAAAGCCTCTACCTGGTGAATTGAGGCGCGTTCATATTGATAAATCAAATGAACCTTTAGGAATTCAAATTAATTGTCCTGAAAGTGGAGGAATTTTTGTTTCGACGGTTAATGTTAACAGTTTGGCTAGTCGGGTGGGTTTACAAATTGGAGATCAATTGTTGGAAGTTTGTGGTATTAATATGAGAAACGCTACATATAATTTAGCAGCTAGTGTATTGCGGCAGTGTGGAAATTCGATCACAATGCTTGTACAATACAGTCCAGATAGTAAGTAAATTTAAAATAATGAAATTTTGCTTTATTTTGGAATTTTTGATTTAGAATACAACGAATTACAAGATTCGGGTTCTTGTAGTGGATCAACGTCAAATGATGAAGGAGATGGAGAACCAACGCCTTGTAATACGCCCAAAGGCGTAAGAAAGTCACACCCAAATTCCCACACACTTCCGTTAACTAGTCTCGGTAACCAAAACACTTTAAATCGTAATTCTCAAACACCATCTACTTTACAACGGCAAAGTAGTAAACAGTAAGTGTGATTGTGAGTTTTAACCTCCAAGTTTATTTAAATGGGTTTTAGGAACGAAAATGAACCTCGTTATTTATACTTGGAAACAATGAAAACGTCAAATTTGGGTATTTCTTTGGTAGGAGGAAATGCTGTGGGAATATTTATACATTCTGTTCACACTGATTCGTTAGCTTATCAAGCTGGACTTAGAACAGGCGATCAAATTTTAGAATTTAACGGCAGCGATTTGAGGCAAGCAACTGCTGAAGAAGCAGCATACGAATTAGCCAAACCGGCAAATAAAGTAGCCGTGTTGGCCCATTACAGAATTGATCGTAAGCTTTTCAATTTCTAGCTCTTGCTCTTTATGTTAAAACTTTTTTGCTTTGCAGGTTACAACGAAATTAAGGAAAAACCTGGTGATTCTTTTTATGTTAGGTGTTTGTTTGGTCGTAGTGTTACAGAATTAACGGAAGCAAATCAATTGAGTTTTAAAAAGGACGACATTCTATACATTGATAATACAATGTATAATGGGGCTCCTGGTTCGTGGAGGGCATGGAGAGTTGATTGTGAAACGCATCGGCAGCAGTGTGGTATAATACCAAGCAAGTACAAGTGAGTATATACAATTAAATGTATAGGTAGTTCAAAAGAATACAGGATTCTTATCAATAGAAATGGAAAAAATAAACGTAATATCTAAAGGGTTAAATTCATAATAATCCATGAACTACTTTCGATGGTGGTTTCATTGGTAAATTTTCACAATATTTAAAACATACTGCTTATAATGACATTTTAATGAAAATTTTTCGTTTTGGGGAATGAAGGGCATTTATTTACTAATAAGAAATTTGTTTGGTAGGGTTGAAGAAGAGTTATTACTAAAACGCAGTACCGGAGATTTGGAAAGTAGAGGTTCCACCACTGCACGCAGAAGTTTTTTTAGAAGAAAGAAACATCAAAGGAGCAGCTCAAGAGATTCAAAGGAACTTGCCACTTTTTGCAACGTTTCATCGGGATGGTATTCCGATAATGGGACGTTACACGAAGATTTATCACTTGCTTCATACCAACGTGTAGAGAAATTAGATTGTAAGTTTTATTTCAACAATTTTTTTCATATATGTAATTGTAATTAATTTTGTTTCAGATCCTGAATTTCGACCTGTATTGGTTTTAGGACCTTTAAGTGAATGTGTAGTGGATAAATTAGTGACTGATTTTCCTGGTAAATTCCAAAAGGTTTCGCATGAAGTGCGGCACTGTTCTCAAGCTGCTTTAGATCAAGAATTGGCCGATAATCTCATTATTGATTATAGACGAAAAGGAAATTACTTTGAATGCACCACTGTCTCAGCTATTAGATCTGTTTGTAATTCGGTGAGTCTATTTAATTGTGAAGTTTTTTTTTATTAATTTTAAATTATTTTAGAATTTACATTGCATGTTAGACATTTCAATTTCTTCAGTCGAAAAACTTCTCATGCACCAAATCGGACCTATAGTTTTGCTAATAAAATTCAAGAGCACTAAACAAATTAAAGAGGTGAAAGATACTCGTTATACGTTAGATAAACTATCAGGTAAAGCAGCTAAAGAAATGTATGAGCATGGATTGAAACTAGAAGCTGAGTACAGACATCAAATTACTAGTAAGTGTTATTATTATTTATTTTAAATCAGATTCTGAAGTACATACTTAAATTATACAGATATAATTCCGGCTGGAGTTAACATTGCCTACATGTGTACACAAGTCAAAGCAGCCATTGAAGCTGAACACAAAAAATGTCAATGGGTACCAGTTCAGTAAATTTTTATTTAAGGATTTGTATTAAGTTAACAAATCTTCCAAGTCTTCCAATTATAAAAGATAGGTAATTTACACAAGACTGCCGAGTAGAGTCTGAATTTTTTGATGCAAATCGAAAACGAAAATGAATACCAACTTTTTATAATGAAATCTTTTAGACAACTTTACAATTTGAAATTAATTCAACCTTGAATAAGAGTTACTAAAATGTGCTAGTATGAAAACCAAATGAAATTGATATTATTTTTAAGTTTTTGTTATTAAATTGCTATTTTTTTCTCTTTAAATACAAGGTGATCTTATTTGTTTCTTAATTATTATTTATTGTATTTCTATACAGCAAGTGATGTATATGTTTATAATTGCATTAACATTTTATAAAAATGTATATAATTCAGTGATTTGCAATTTTAAATAACCAGTTTTAAATAATTATTCAATTCACAATTTATTAAAAATGTATAAGGGATGGTCTGAATAAATATTACACTTTATGAGATAAATATTTAAATATTTTATTTTATATTTCTTTAGCAGGTGATTTGTACATTATGTTGTATTATACTGTGATTATTCTGATGGCTTTGGCCTTCTTCTTACAAAATAAATTAATTATCATAAATTTTCTTTTTATTAATACCTAAATATTGTTAACCTCGTTGACTGTCAACAACTAGATAACCCTTAGTTTGCGTTTGAAATATTATCTGTTTTATTGAAATATTTGGATCGCCATTGATTTATGGTTTTTTCATAAAAATGCCAGTTGGGTTAACAATAATTGTTTATTTGGTCAACAATTACATGATCGAACGGCATATAGTTATACCGTTCGTGAATAAACTAAGAATATCAATCGAAAACAACGTGATCAGCGTTTTTAGGGTTGTTATCTTTTAAACATTCGTTTAATAATATGAGTGTGTGCCTGTTCTATCAGTAAATAGTTTGGCTGCAGTAATCTCCACACTTCACGTATTACATGTTATATCTTGTAGTTTTCGTAAATGTATATACAGTAGAACCCCGATTATCCATGCGCGCATTATACATCGATTACCGTGCGAAGATTATCTGTACGGCGGCTTATCCGTGCGGCGGCAGCGGTTTACCCGTGGGCGTTTGCAACTTTGGTAGTATACTATATAAAATCAAATGTATAGAATTTATGCTTACTTCAGAGCTGCACTTGGATTATATACAAAGCTTTTAGTGTATTTTTTTTGTATTATACATATTAGTAATATGAAATTTCGCTGAATTTATGTTATGTACAAATTACTTTCGGTAGATAAAAGTGCTAAATCTACAATATAATAAGAATGTATTAAACACATTCTATAATTTAACAAAAAACGTCAATTATTATTATCTGTGTTTTTCAATTTTCCGTGCAGAACACGCTCCCAGCCGTCCCGGATAATCGAGGTTCTACTGTATATCTCTAACTCTGCTGTAGCGAAGCGATAGAGGTCAAACATGTCTGTTACGAATTAACTTGTAGTTGTCATCCCTTTACAAATTTTTGTCTTGACCAAGTCGATGTATCATGCGGAACTTGCTTTGACGTGAATTTTATATTTGAAAAATCTAAATTCATTGTTCAAACAGAAAAACGGTAAAAGAAATTAATTTATTTTACTAATAATTCAGTGATCAAAAGGCATTTATTTATTTTGTGTTTATGTTAAGACTTGGTTGTACACAACAGTTTTTGTTTTAATATTTTCATCGGTGACAAATTAAACAAAAGGAAGAGATTAGCATCCTTCAATGTTTCTCACTTTAATTATTGCTCCTATGAAGATATCATTAATAGAAAGTTTTCGGCAATCGGTATGTATTAGCATGGAAATGTCATGTCAAGAAGAAAGACACTAACAAACTAGCTATTATACTAAAGCCAAAAAAATGCTCAACGCAACAAACAGTTGTACAAAGACAAAATTCGGCTCGAAGAATTTTGTATTGGTATAAATTCCGTCAGAAATATTAGAAACGGTGGAGTGGTAAGAGAACGTAAAGATAGAGTGAAATGTTCTAACTTAATCAACAATGAAATGGGAGGTACTTATCATGTTACAGTTACCAAAAAAAGAAATCCTAAGATTAAAATAAGCGACATATCAAGTAATAATTTCTTGAACGATAATCCAAGTGATGATACAAATCAGCAAATTACTAGTGAACGATTACGGATTATATCAGTTAGTGAACGCAGATATAAGCGGCGGCTCGTGGTCTTATGAGATGGGAAGCTCAGTTAACGTGAGCTCTTAAGATATCGACGCAGGCCAAATTTTTAGGGATCTCAAGATCGTGCATTTTCTCAGAACTTGAAGTTATTATCACACTTCAACTAATACTAGGTTAAACCGAAGACCTTAAACTTATTTTCATCTGTAAATAAAACTCTTTTCTAAAAGTCAAATTCTTATTTTTATGCGTCTTATGCCCAATTGCACCACCTACGCTTAAAATTTAAGTATCCCTTATATCTTATTCCAACAAATAGAAAAACGGCACTTGACAATTTAAGTGAAACTTAATGATTTAAGAAACCCTTTCACTTTAAGTGTAAACGGGTCTTAACAAACTGAATTCTTTTCTTGCTGTTTCTTTCATTAATTCACGACTTTTTTGAGCTGTTGTACCATTAAATCCACCTCTGCGGATTAAGCATCGAAGAGTTTCTGTCGATACATTCTTACCTAACTCAGTTTTAACTTTAGTAACTAGTTTTGGAGCACTGATTTTTGGGTTTTTCTTAACCCTTAACCACCAGCTTCCGGTCACCCTAACCGCTTTACACAAGTAAAAAGTAACTTAGATGATCGCACGCTGGTGGTTAAAGGTTAACTTCTTATAATGTTAGTCTTTTATCTCTTTTAGTTAATAGGTTTCTATTTGGATTTCCTGGCAAATATTCTATTCTTTTTTCATGTGTAAATATTTTTATTATATTTTCAATAATTATCAACAATTGAAGTTTCTAGTGCATTCTTAAAGCCTTTTGCAATTTAAGAAGTTTTCTTAAATTAACTGTTGATGCTCCTTGCAGGATTTTAGCCTTTCCAGTTTTTTGCAAACTGTAATGATGACACTCGATACGACGACAGCTAAAATAAGGACACCAGAAGGGAAACAGAAAGCATAGACGTGAACACCGGAGTGAGAAAAGGTGACGCGATGTCAGCGACACTATTTAATATAGTGCTAGAAAATATCATCAGAAAAACAAAGTGTAATGGAACAATTATAAATAAGGAGAGTCAACTCATTGCATATGCCGACGATGTTGTGATCATCTCAAGAACGGAAGAAGGAATGAAGAACGTACTCAGAGAGATAAAAGTAGCAGCAGAAGAAATGGGTTTAAGGGTGAACGACAGTAAGACTAAATACATGATGTGTCAGAGAACAAAAAATACCGACAACAGAAGAGAGATAAGGATAGATGACTATATTTTTCAGAAGGTCGAAAGCTTTAACTACATAGGAGTATAATTAGTTAGTAATAATGATGGAAGACAAGAAATTAGATCAAGAATACAGGCTGGTCACAGAGCATATTTCGCAAACAGAGATATTTTGAAAGACAAGAAAATAGCTTAAAAAACTAAAATGAGAATATATAAGTCACTGATACGACCAGTTGTAACATACGCGGCGGAGACTATGTGCATGACCGGTGGAGAGGAGGAGCAGCTGAGGGTTTTTGAAAGGAAGATACTGAGAGTAATTGTGGGCCGAAAAGAGTAGATGGAGAGGCAGAGCACAGATGAATTTTGAGATACGAAAGGAGATGGATGGGGAAGACGTGGTAAAGTTAATGAAGGCGCAGCGCATAAAATGGTTGGGGCATATAATGCGTAGCAGCGATGTGGAAGTGATAAAACGATTAACGCTATGGAAATCGGACATGAAAAGAGTGAGAGGAAGACCAAAGACACGATGGTGGGAGGGTGTGACGGAGGACCTGAGGGCGATGAATGTTAGGAATTGGAGGCAAGTGTACTGCGATAGGAAGAAATGGAAGTTAATAGTGAAGGAAGCTAAAAGACATTCGAGATTGTAATGAAGAAAAGCAGTAAGGGTATAACGAAACGAAATGTGGGGTAATGCATTGTAGATGTACTTAGGTAGTTATTAAAGGATCCAGAGGACTAATCCCCCTTAGAAAAAGGATTTTGTAAGTCTTTACAAGACAGCTCAATTCTGCAAGGAATGTTATGCTATTTAATAATAATAATAACAATGTTGAAAACGGGCATTTCGTTGTGGATCAAGTTAATGGGGATATGTAGGTCGAATATGCCGTTTGCCCACCAGTCATTAGTGTTGCCACAATGCTAGAAGATGCAACAGCAAGTGCAATTTTCTTTTTTTTTCTCTAATTCCGTGCCAGAAATTGATTGATCAGGAAGATTTTTCCTGTACTACCAGACCCATGATTAAAAATTACAACACATTTATTGATGTAGTGTTGATATAGGACTTCTTGATATATTGATCTGCATTCCATAAAGGTTTGTGCTGAGTGATGTAAGGAAGCATTTTGACAGAATCCTGCGATAATTCCCAAAGCACTTCTGTGGACATGTTTATTGCAAGCTGTCTTGAAGGTCTTTTCATATCGATTCCGATAAAGGCTTTCCGATTATTCCCAGTACTTTATCTTCAATCATTACCAGAGCACATAAATTTCAAAATTTAGAGCACCGAAAACAACGGATAGTGTAGTGAGCATCTTGAAAGAATGACATTGCGGTTTTATATAAACCACCAAGAAGAAGTGTAGAAAAGCCGAAGAAAGCACGAAGTAAATTTATGCAGTGATTTAGTTATTTTGATTATCCTAAAGTCTGTGTATACCTGAGAACGGCAAATTTTTACAAAATTACGTGGTATTTTTCATAACAATGTTATTAAACAAAAAAATTTATTTTGCTTTCAATATTTTACAAAATATAACAAAAATTTTACATTGGATATAATAAGTTAGTGTTAATATGAAACCAAGTTGTAATTTTGATGCTAAATTTTGTTAAATAAATTTTTGAAAGGAAATTGTAACATGCAATTTAATTTACGTTTCTACTAATACTTATAGTTATTATAAAATACAAAAAAATATATAATCTATATACTTAACAACAATAAATTCTAACACGAGCCTTTATTATTTTACACAATAGCGAAATCGCTTTAAATTCATCCATCATCAAATAAAGTTTGACTTTTTGCAAATATCCAACTAGGCATATCGTTTATATCGTTTTCACCAAATCTATTTCTTGGACTTCTCGATGTGACACGAAAATCCGCTGGAATATTATAACATTTACATACGCAACAGGATGGAAAACGAAACCAGTCTGAAAATATTCCTCGGCACTCATTATTGGGATCGTACGCCAGTAAACGATGTAACCTGTACTGCTGTTCGCATCGACAACCTTCTCTACAGTACATTTGACGGTGTTCATAAGTACATTTTTCCCAATGGACGTACTGTTCAAATGGATATAAATTTAACAATGCCAAAACTTCACCTCGCGTGTTATTGGCCCAAAATGGTGCAACCACTTCTTCTTTTACTGGACAAGCATTACTAAAATAAAGAATCTCATGTAGTATATTTTAAATTATCTAACGCAGAAATACTTACACTCCCTTTAGTTTAAAATTTATTTCATCCGTAGTTTTCTTCGACGGTTCTTCCATGTCTTGAAATAAAACTTCTCCGGTAGCAGTTTTCTTCTTTTGAACAGGTTCTGTCGTCATTTCTTCGGTAACTTTATCGGTTGAAGTTAAATATTCCGTGGTCAACTCTTCTGTTGTGGTGGTTTCAGTAAAATTTTGTTCTTCTTTTACGTTTTCCATACTGTCCGTGGTATTTTCATACGTTAAAGTATTTATATTGGTATTGTTGCTTATGTTAGTTGTTCGATTGCCAAACTCCAAATCAACCGCTCGGGGCGTCGTAACTGGTCGAAAATGTGGCATGTAGAGTTTTGTTTTGTAAGTTGCTTGTTCAGAATATATAAATTTGGCATTTAATAATTCGCCAAATTTTGGATCATCGTTGAGTAACCTTGGCGAAGTTTCGTCTTTCTCATCAGTTCGATACCATTCTTTCCGAACAAAATTATTTGGGTTTATATACTTATCGTGGAGTTCGTTATCTTCAAAATTGTTTTCCAATTCTGCTTGCAAAACGGCTATGTGACGTTGATCTCCATACATTCGTTTCATTAATCCTTGGTTATCTCGTACAAAACGGCGAACAGCGTGCCATGGGTAACCAGTTCCTGCGGTAATGCAGTAACTTTCACGATTTAAATCGCACGGTGGAATAAATTCTCTTCCTGTACGAGGTTTTCCACATGCACCCTGATCTGACCCGGAATCGTAACCATAAGAAAATGCATTTGAAAAATAAATCTGAAAAAATGCAATAAATCAGTGCTTGTTTTTGTTAATTGTTTTATAGCTTATAGTGGCAATAATTATCTATATTTGTGTCTTTGAACCACCAAAACATGCACAAGACCTCATTCGATAGTAATGTTTACAGTAAATATACAAATGTAAATTTTTTTATGAAAAGTGCTTTGTGCAATTTTTGCTGATTTAGTGTATAGATATGGCAGTTACAATGTAGATAATTAAATAGATACATTAAATTCTTTATAATAGTTTAATGCAGGGGTTCTCAACCTTTTAATTTTTGTATCACTTGGTATTTTAAAACTCAGTATGCTACCCCAAAATATAAGTTGTCTATTAGCATGTTATACTTCATTCTTGACCAATGGTCGCTTAACAAACATCGCAAACGTCTTTTCTATGTTTTTTGATGTGTTTGAAGTATTAAAGGACCCATTGGAGACTTCATCGTGGTTCCCAACCATGGAAAGCGCAATACGCTTCATTTTAAGAAAGATTTTCATGACAGACTTGCCATTACCTTCTAAAAAGAGATGATGGTCAGAAGAAAGTTCTGATTTTGCCCAAACTAGTGCCAGGGGCGAGAAGGGGGTATTTCTATTTTTCCAGCAGAAGTCAACATTATTAACTAATAAGCTATAATTGTTTTTCATTGTAATGGGAGGTAAATGTATATTTTTTTATATAAAAAAGAGAATTTCTTCCGCGTGTCATCATATGCAGTGTCGCGTACCACAGGTTGAGAACCCCATATTTAACGTGTTCTTGAACTCCGTTATACTGAAACTAATAACGAACTATTTTAATATAACACGCTATAAAGCAAAATCTATAACGGGTATTACACACGAAACGAAAACATGATGGAAGAAGTAAATCCAAATTAGCAAGACATCGTGAAAGCAATAGTGAGGTGCACATGCACTACCCACTGACCCACTTCACGTTTCGTTATTTACATACAAGGCCAAGGATATTTGTTAACTATTTGCAAACAAACTAAAATAATTATATTTTTTCTAAAAATACTGCTGAGATACTTTTCTAAAGATGATATTGGTAACCCGAAAAAAAAATGGACACCAAAAGTATTTTTATTGTGAAAGAAGTCAATGTACCATAAAAATTTCTTTGATTTTGAACTCATAATGATCTGTTCAGTCATTAAAAAATAATTTAAATGAAGGCCAACAAGAACTTTCGTTTCTACAATAATTATAAACCAATATCTACTTTGATTGCAAGTTTAATATTTAATGAAATAATTATGGATTAATGTGTATCTATGAAATGAAAATTTTCGAAATGATTTCAAAAATTGATCAATTTGTCATTGTTTTTGCAAAGTAATTGATTTTAACTTATCATTTAAGTTGAACCCCCAATTTATTGGGCTTTTCTTAAAAATTCTACATATTGAAATTTTTCAAAAATATATTTTTATTTTTTTAAATTTTAAATGTGTTTGTTACGGTTAATTTCGAGTACCTACGTCAATTTTAAATTTTGCATAAACCGTTATTGAAGTGATGGTGGTATTGTACTTATTAATTTTACTAAGTATTTTGTATAAATTGTTACCACACTAATAATTTTGAAATTAAGTCATTAAGTTTTAACACATTACCTACTTTTTAATTAAATAAATAAAAAAATTTAAGATATCATTATCAGAATAATTATAATAATTTGTAGGTAAAAATGACAACCATTAGAAATCGTGGTTCTTGAATTGGTGGTACGTGATTTATTTTTTTGTTTATTGAAAATAAATTGCGCAATGGAAATTAAAGAATGTCAACCATTTCATAGAAAGTTACCGATTAGGTAAAACTATTTTATTTTACAAAATTTAAATGTATTTTTTTAAATTATTTTTTTTCTTTTGTCTTTTCAATTTTTATTTTTTTCAACCTCTTACTTCATTCAATATCTTTTTTTTTTTGGTAAGTTTTTATTAGCAATCAGTACATAATTATTTATGTTCTATGAGCCAAGGTGAGGGCATAAATATAAATTTTGAGGAGCATAACATCCATTGATGTTACCTCGAATGTACTATTATATACGTGTTGAATCGATGTTGAATAATTTGATTATTCTATTGCATCATGGAGCCATTTCCTTTTCAGTCTTCTGTTATGATTTGAATTTAGAAGAGGTTGGACTACTTCGTTAGGATGATTTTCGAGTTTCGGATGTTGGATTGTTGTTTGTTTTTTAATAATTTCTCTGATATACGAGACTCTTAGATCGCTATTTAAAATTCGATTGCTTACATACCAGGGTGCGTTTGTTAACATGCATAGAGTTTTTGACCGGTATTTCTGTAAAATATCTATATTGGAAGAACTAGAGCAATCCCACAGTTCAATTCCGTATGTCCATATCGGTTTAATAATAGCTTTAAAAAGAAGAATTTTGTTTTCGAGTGATAGACGAGATGACTTGTCAAGTAACCAATAGTTATTTGTGTATTGTGCGCGAAATAATGCTTCACCTCGCTAAAACGCTTTCATTCTCGTGCATCAAGAACATTTCGCGCATAAGTTGCATACACAATTTTTTCTATAACTGTGGAGTAATACCAAAAAAAGGATTTGAAAAAAATTATTGTTCTATATTGTGTTTGTTTGATTTTGGGAACGCGCCAAAGTATTTTGCGCACTTTGCGCAGGGCGCAAAATACTTTCCCGCACGATGAATAAATGTCGAGTTTTGGGCACTGTTACCAATGTGCCAACTTCAGTTTTCTGTCCGGTTATAGAAAAATACATTTTTTTTTTTGATATCCAATTATTTTCGTTTTTTAAATATATGGGATTTCACGTGAATTTCTGGTCTAAATGCATTCCAAGATAGCAAACTTCTGATTTTGAGGTATTTCAATTTAATTTATAGTTACAGGTGGACATAACAAATGTTATACTATGTGTTGACTTCGTTTCATTAACTTTAATTCGCCATTTATTCATCCATCTACAGACATGATTTAAATGTTCTTAAATATGACGTGTTGCGGTTTCAGGATTTTCATCACAGGCAAGAACAGCTGTGTTGTCTGCGAAAGTTCCTATTTGAGTGAGTGGCGATATTGGCAGATCTACAGTATAAAGGAGATAGAGTAATGGTGCAAGAGCACTTCCTTGTGGAACGCCGGATTTGATCATGATATTCTAAAACTTCGCGACCGAATTGAACCTAAAAGATGCGCTGGCCTTGCTGAATTGTTGTGTGATTTCGTCGAAAACCGAATTGATGGTTTGGTATTAAGTCAACAAGAAAGGTGTTCTGTTGAATCCTATTTAATAACAATCTTTATAGTAGTTCCGATATACAGGGTGGTCAACTAAGGAATTTCGATTTACAAGCGCTCTAAAATTGTTTTGAATAGGAATAGAGAAGTGGAGTTGGTCTTAAACGAAGGAGGGGCTCATGGAAATTCAGTCGCCATGGTTCGCTGGACGGGTGAGGAGCGTTCGTTCTGTGTGCGCGCTTATTACCAAAATCAACATTTTTTTCTCTGATGAAGCCCATTTTCATCTGAACGGCTATGTAAACAAACAGAATTGCCGGTATTGGTCTTCAGAAAACCCCAAACAGAAACATGAAACTCAATTGCATAGTCTGAAGGTCACAGTTTGATGTGCAAAACACGCACAAGGCATTATTGGCCCGTATTTTTCGAAGACGGACGCGGCCGAGCAGTAACAGTGGATTCTGATCGTTATGTGGACATGTTGAACAATTTTTTGAACCAGCCCTTCAAGACTTTGATGGATACAATCAGGACACTTGGTTTCAGCAAGACGGGGCCACTTGTCACACTTCAAATCGGTCTTTACCTGTTATTCAGGCGCTTTTCCTGAAAAATTGATTTCTCGGCGTGGAGACCTTCCATGGCCCCAGAAGCCCGGATTTGACACCTTGCGACTTTTACTTATGGGGATACCTCAAAAGTGTAGTCTACCGCAACAATCCCCGCACTCTAATTGCGTTGAAGGAAAATATCCGCCAGGAAATTCAAGCCATCGGTCCAGAAACTTTGCGACGTGTTTTTCTAAATTTCGGGGTTCGACTCGAAGAGTGCCAGCAGAAAAACGGTGGACATTTGAGAGCGTAATTTTTAAGAAATGAATTTCCCAAAAAGCTGAACATTATTTGTAAAAAAAATTAAAATTGACTTGAAAGTTTTTGTTTTATTTCTCTTTAAATCGGAATTCCTTAGTTGACCACCCTGTAATTTGTAGAAGAGTAATAAGTATATTAAGATGATGGTTCAGATGGGTCTTTTCCAGATTTCAACATCATCTTGACCTTCGCGAATTTAAGTTGTGTTGGGCAATATAGGTATTCAATATCTTACTTTTAAATATTTTATTTCAAATTTGCATTTTCATTTTAAATCATTTTTAATAATGTAAATTGTTAAATTATCCCTTTTCTAATAAAGGTCTACTAAATTTTATTAATGAAAATTACTATGAATATTTATTTAAAGAAATTTTTTAAACTCAAATGTTTTTAAAATTTAATTTTAATCTAAATAATCAATGAAAAGCTATAGTGTTATTTTAAAGCGGGGCTCAAATAACTCTTGATTTTCATTGGATAATTTGATCTACTAAAATCTTTAAAATTTAAGGGAAAGTCGTATTTACTATGTTAAGAGATTAAATTAATAAATTTATTAATAAATAAATGGAACGCTCCATTTTGATTTTCTATTAATAAAAACGTGGGTTAGTTTTTTGTTTAATGGCTAAAATTCTTTGCTCTTCTCCGACTTTTCATATTATTTGCTTTATTTTATTCTATCTCATTATTCCTAGTATTTGACCACATCTTTTATTTCTTCAGTTCTGGTTTTTTGTTTCGGCTCTAGGTTCAAATGAGGATGTCAAATTGTGTGAACAATCATTGTTAGATGTATTCTGGTTTAAGCTTCAGTTCTTGTATATTTATTGCTGTGCCATAATTCTTCCGGTTATCTGTGCTGCATTAATTGAGTGTTTGCATTGTTTTCCATCATTATAATTATATCTGTCATTGATAAACTTGGCACGCTGGTAATTAAATTTCCTACCTGCTCAACAATCTTGTCTCTTATTTTCAATTTGATTTAGATTGTTTTTAACAATCGCCATTGTTCTTGTTCCTTTTCTATCCGCTCGGTCATACGCTCACTCATTGGTACATCATTGTTTTTCCTTTTCCGTATCTACATCTTTTGTAGTACTGAAAACAGAGTTGTGAGGTAACATTGTTGGATAGTGGGAACTGATTATATGACAGTTTCATTTATTCATAAAACCAACTGGCGAAGAAGTATTTTCGTATGTATCTTCCTTTAGTTGGATGCTACTATATATTTTGGATTGATGAACTTCACCATAACTTTTGATGGTGTTTTTTTAGTTGTAGTTGTATATGGAGAGTTAACCAGTTTATGATCTATCCAGCTATCTTTTCAATATATTTCTCTGCTGACGACCCTATATACATATAACTCAAAGGTTTGGCATTATAAGTGAACTTTGATTGGCAGCCAGATTTTTGTTTATAATTATTATTATAATATAGTTTAAGATAGAGCAAAAATTGTAGAATTTAAATAATTTATGTATTTCATAGTCATGAGAAACAATAAACCTTAACACCGCAGTCGGTGCAAGAAATTGCAATGGCCATATATTTTTGAGCTGAATAAAAAGTTAATTTAATTGAAATAAAATGGATCAGATAGTTTTAATTAATTATGAAGATGAATTTGATGTGTTAATTGTTTAGATTATACTGAAGTTGACATAAATTAAGGGGAATTTTATGAACTTGTAAAGTGAAAGGAACTGTAACTTGGGATAGGTGAGCAGTCGTTGATAGCTGCAAAAGGTTAACGTTTTCTATTAGAATTGAATATTAAACAAAATTTGTTGTAATTTTATTGTTGTTCTTGATTAAAAAATTCTTTATTTTTGAAAATGTCCATCTTCATCGATGTCTTCGCTGAGTAAATTCAATGATGCCTACAAGTTCGCATCCTCTCTACCTATGGTTTTAGTCATTTTTACCATCGCCAGAGGGTGGCACTGGAGGCACGTAGTCCTGCTAAAATCAACCGCTTTTGTAAAGCGCAAATTACCACACCACCAATGAAAGACAATAAATTTTGGGTATTTCTGAAAAGCAAAATTGCGACTAGGGAGTGTTCCAAAAGATAATTTAAATCAGTTTCAAGATTTGTCAAGAGCATAAAATGAAAATAGAGATAGATCGAGACTGGTGGGTATGGGGTATACCATCTTTATATGCCATAATTTCTAAAAAAAAAACTAAAACGATATCAACTAACCATATTTGGGAACCACTGGAGAAATAAATACTATATAAGTATAGGTACATGTTGTTTTAAAGGTTGAATTATTTGTTACAAATTTAGAAGAAAAATTTATTAACAAAATATGTAAATCAAGTAATTGTGTGCTAGATTTAGAGATAGGCGCGTGAATTAGTTTTCACGCACGTTCTTGCACACTCTCCATATCATTGTTGCTGCTCACGCATAATTACGAACGTTGATGTAAAGACTGTATCCACTTGCAATATTTTTCATTAAACGTCCATTAACGGACGTCTGACGGACGTCCAGCCAACGTCCTATTGGCACAGTTTTGGATCAACCTCAAATATTAAGTACGCCATTTTTGTGTAGATTTCAAATTATTTAAAGCATCCTATTGCTTTCGTTATGCTATTTTTATGCTTGTTGAAGTTGAACTTGAATTCGATACGGACGGAATCACATTGGTCTCATTAAAACGAACAGCAACTTCCCGATCTGATAGACAATCCGAAACATCTTTAAGCATGCTCTTTACTTTTGCTAAACTGTATTTAAACTGTTTTTTTATGAAAATTTGCAGTCAATGTTGAAAAAAATCGTTGAGTATATTCGTCAGTCCACACAGTGGTAATAGCAATTTTGTTTTGTTTTAAAATTTTTCTGTACTTTTTAGAAATTTACTACCCTAAGAGCTAGAGAGTAGAGATAGAGAGTTAGTGGCGAGAGTTAACCAACTCTGATTGCGATTTTCTCTATTGTTTTTAATTCTTCTTCCTCTTAAATTAGGACTAAGTCCTGTTACATCCAGCAGTAACCTCGACAGAGATCCGAAGCTACTGCTGGTACTTTGAGCATATTATTTGTTTTACATCTGAAGTAGTTTGCTAGACTTGCTTCAGATGTGCCTGTTACTATATTATCGTTAATGATGGCAATTCATTAACATAGGAGGACCACCGGCTTTACGTGCCTTCCGAAGCACGGAAACGATCATAGATAGAAAGAGAGCCAGAAAGAAAACTTTCCTTTGTATACTCCTCCGGGTTCGAACCGGGTGCCTTAGCATCAGTAGTCGATCGCTCTAACTACTAGGCCAGTGACCGTTTTTAATTATGAAAGATAATATGCGGTCGAACCACAAATTTTAAAAAAGATCGACTTTAAAAATTAATTTTGTATGTAATTAAAAATTTTCGAAATTTTCCAAACCAACCGGGCATATCCGAGTGCCTAATAATAAAATTAAGTAAAAATATATCGGAGCCAAAATATTTAACCCACGATGTCCTATGAGGAGGTAAACTTATTAAAAATATCTCTGGATGCGAAAAGGCTCGAAATTTCGATTCTTAAAGCTACAGATGTGGGAAACGACTGGTACCTCGTCGACTACTGTGTGTGATAACTGGCTTTACGCAAAAACCAATAACAGAATGTATTAAATTATGACGAAATATTGCGCAATATTCTTTTTATGTGTTTCTTTTTTCGCTATTCTTTTCCATGTGTTTCTTATGGAAATTTGGTAAACTTCAAAATTAAATTGTGGGCTTATTATAGGATCTACCAAATTCATCATCATCTTAAAGTTATGTAAAAATGTCGTCTTTCGTTTGGTAAAGCCATTTCAATAGGAAAGAGTGTACTTTCGAGTCAAGGCTATGTACTTCGTTCCGACGCCAATTAAACGTATACTAATTCTTGAAAATGTCTCTTTCTGCAACGCTCAATGCCTCAAATTTTTTATTATAGACCGCAATTTTTTTGAATTCTTTGTTTTTTAAGTTTATAATACAATTTTATTAATACAATTCTTGATAGATGATGTTACTAATATTTTTGCTTAGAGCTACTAAATTATCTCCAGATTGCTTAATCAATGACTTTCCGTCTTGGTCTTTAGAAAATATGGTAATAGCTTCTAGCACAAAACATAAATCTTTCAAATCCATCCTCTGTAACTATTTTTCCTTATATTAGTTGTGATGTGTAGGTAAATCGTTCGAATCTTTTCGCAGGTTACTTTCAATTCCGTTTTCTTATTTTTTCACGCCAGTGGGTTACATACTGATGAATCAAAGTAATATTTTAGGATTGATTATTGGTTATTAATTAAGAAAACAATTTTTAATGTAAAAAACTTCCGTTTTTTCTTTTAAAGTATACTTACGTACATGTACACAATAATTCATTCTATTAAATATTGGCTATGCATAGACTAGCAAATATTTTAAAAAAATTGTACGGAAAGAATCTCTTGGTCTTAAAATTGAATTTAAATTAATATTTAACTTTTAAGTAGGTAGGTGGTCTAAAGTAACGTAAGTAGGTAGGTGGGGTGCCCACAACACCCCAAGTAAAATTTGATTTTCTAGTTATATTGTTTACTTTTATTTTATGTTATAGTTAAATTTACTTTAGTTACACCTTTACAAGATAGATTAATGTAAAAATTATCAGAATTTACTGCTTTTAGGTATACTTTTATTTATATTTTTCATATGGGAACAATTTTTTTTAAATTATAAAACATTTTTGTTAAAATTAAACAATTTTATTTTTTTCTTTATCTTTGTGGCTGTATTTGTTCAATTTTTAGTTTAAGATATTATTTACTGCCCCTATAACTATATATTTTATAAAAAAATATTCTGAAAACATAACGTAAGTAGGTATGTGGGGTGGTGACAGCACCCCAGCACAATGAACTCTCTGTTATATATTTATATATGCGATTATCATCATAATCTTAAAAGGGATGTATAACAGGAACGTAAAAAATAACAATGCCTGGGGTGTTGTAGCCACCCCACATACTCACTTAAAGGTTAAAAATATGGTTTTGAAAATTATTCTGTCCCAAGTATTTGGTTTCTTTCAACATCTATTTTTACTTTACGCATTTAGTGGTTATTATTTGGTTAAATTTTTGATTACTGAACTGGATAGTTACTATCTACTGTACGTACATATGTACTGTTTGTATTAAGTTTAAAATTCATACCGGTGAGAAACCATTAACGCAAGATGGATTATTAAATTTTAATTTTGAGGCAAACTGTACTTTTTACGTAAAGTTTATTTAATTATTAATTAATATGTAATAAAACAAAATTGTTGGTGAACCATGATTTAATATCATTATGTTGTCAGGACCGGCCGATGACGTTTTAGGACCTCGGCCAATCACAATTCTGTTTTCAATCTGCAACACTGACATTGAATAATCAGGAAATGAGCCGAATGCCAAAGATTGGGGATGGCGAATGAAAAATAATTTTCTAGAGCCGAGAAGAATATCATTTTCTCTTGGTATACCGTTTTATATTGTTCACAATATTTTTGCAGAAAAGAATGCATGAAAATTAACATTTGCAGAATATATGACAAAACTAATATTATTACTTCTCTAATCGGTTGATATATTTTTCTATTGTGGTTCAGGAAATATTTAGAACGGAGATTTGTTAAAATGACAATAGAGGAGAAGGTGCAAATATGGAATACCATTTTGTTTGGTATATAAAAATTTTTTTTATCGAATAGAATTAAGCCAAATTTAGGTAAAAGTTACTTCAACAAGTAGACACCATAATCTAAAACAAATTTGTAATTAACTAAAACATTTTTACAAAAAAAGTTTCAAAAAAAACTACGAAATGCCGCCTAAAAAAGGTGGTGCAAATATGGAATACATTAAATATCTAAGAAATAATTAAATAATTATTGTTCCTAAAACTTAAACTAACTATAAGGTCCTAGATTAACATATTACTTGCACCAGTCGCAAATATACTCGTCTTTTTCGGCGCCTGCACTGGTACTGGTACATACAATACTGGTATTCCATATTACCGACAACCAATGTCATCAATATTTTAGGCTAGATCTACCCTATCATAACAAAAAACTAAACAAATACAACGTTATCTTAAACTTTAGTTTATATACAATGGCATCGTAACAAATATTTAAATAAAACGTGCAAATAAAAAATTAGGCTTGCATATTCACTTACGTGTTAAAATTATCAATGTACGAAATTCACATGTACACATGTGGTAAACTAAAATCATTCTGAAACGGTACGGGGTGGATCGCTTCCAATAAAGATGGCAAGCGTTCACAAATTTAGCCGATTTTCGACCGAGGACCTTACTTGGTTTAGTCAAAACCGATGTATTCCATATTACAAGCATATTCCATATTTGCACCTTCTCCTCTATAAAATTATGCGGTAAATATTATACAATCGGTAATGGCATTTAACTTAGTGTATTATTATAATACATGTCGGTCTAATTATCTTTGAAATTTAAATTACAGTTTTGTGTTTTACATTTTTTTTACATTACTAAGGTAACTAAATTTTTGTACTCGGCGTCATTATGTCTAGCACGTTACTTCATAAGAAAATAATGATTGGAATCTATGGATACATAATATTATATTATAAGTTAAGAATATAATTTTCTCTTGGTTGTAGTACTTTGTACTGATAATATTAACGACTAAGGTAATTTTTGTAAATAAGTAAATAAATTATGATAAACATGAACGTCTACGATAAGTATCTATTAAACAGAAATGGAAAAGAAAGTTAAATAAAAAGAATACAAAATGTGAAATCAGATGTAACGTTAAGAACAAAAATTACTAACAATTTAAAAAGGGTACCGTTTTACAAGCTTGTTTATTTTTTGCATTTACTTTTAAAATGCATGGAAGATTTAATTAAATGTCATAGTACTTGCAACTTTGTAAAATGAGGTTGAACATTGTACATCATAAAATACGAATGATGATTTTAATAAGCGATATTATCGAATACTTGTACATGCAATCTTCCCATAATTACACTAAAATTGATTTGTAACTTAAATGTTAAGAAAGATTAAGCAACGTTCACGAACTTATTAGTATGTGGGAACTTTACTTGAGTACCGTTGGATTTAGCTAAAGAGTCTGCAGTCTGGGTCGGTAGGTCTTGAGACTTCTTTCATTAATATCCAATTCATTCATCAGATAAGTATACAAGTATCATGTATATCCAGGTGTTAAAATGATTCATAATTTTAATAAGATTAAAAAATTCGAATATGCCTATAAGATTGCCCATCGGAGATTTCCTTTTTAATTTACATTAACACAGTTTTACATGCCCATAAAAAATATTTAAATTTGATTAATAATTATAATACAAACATAATAAATATTTTAAAATATGATAAATATAAATTTGTGGTGGTACCGTTCTTTCGTCGATTTAAATAAGAAATCAATTTAATAGAAAAACATTCAAAATTCGTAATACAAATGTAGGACAAAATTGTTTTTTTTTAACTACACAATATAAATAACTAAATCAAATGAAAATTGAAAAACAATACTTACAAAAATAAGTAAAATTGTTATCATTTTCACTATCACCATTTCATAATCTACTATTTTGAAAATCAGTCTTCCAAAATTCTTCCAAAAACTGCACTTATTAATATTTTCACAATATAACACTCAATTTTGATTGTCCTGAACATTTTATTTCGGGGGGAAATTTGAAATAATCGGTTCTACTTGTTTTGGGAACGATTTTTCTAAAGGAAAGTGTTAGTTAATGTCGACGTTCCGTCTCAAATTCAACTGAATAGTCTTCAATAGTGAGCCCTCCGTATTGACTGTTAAATGAGGTTTCTACTGTCAGTTGTTCTTAAGTACAAGAAAAAGTGTGCATATGTAGGCTATACAAAGATGGGCGCGAGGCTATATCGGTTCGCTGAAGAAGTCGGCCGTTTATGCTATTACTACGAAAGCCGCAAGCAATCGATCATTTTGATCATCATTTTGTATTTAAAAAAATCAATCGCACTTTTTCACGTTCATAACCTTTGGATAAAGAATTATTAATAATTTATCGACTTGTTGGGTACCCAACTTTGCGTAACGAACGTCGCATGTTCAAAAAATTATTAATAACGAGGTATATGTAGGTACATACTTGTAAGTACCAATTAAAAATATAACAACTAAACCGATAATTAAATCAAACACTTTCCAAGTTTTAAAATAGTACATTTTTTGCAATTGAGAAAATTGAGCACCGGGGACTTGTAATTACTTGCAAATATTATATTAATAAGATAACACACAGCTGTAAAGTAAATACCGTTACTTAGTCGTGTCATTTATTAATATGTACAATTTGGTATGATTTTATCTTCCTTTGATTTTTTGTATTATAAATTGCCGTTTCTTCCACTGTAGGTGTTTAAAAACGCGTTACCGATGAAGGTGAGAAAACGCCCACAATTTCATTAACGTTCCGTGACTTTCTCCATTAGCTCCACTTAATTTTTTATGATCACAATTTATTATTTAAAAACGCAAAATTGGATTAAAATGATACCAAATTAATTATTTCTTTCATTTTTCAAGTTTAAATTTTATTGTATCGCTCATAATTTAGCAAAAAATTTTGCTTGAAAATTAAACCAATACATTTTGTTAAGATCTACTTTATTACTTTCTCTTGTGTATTTTACAATAATTAAAATACGCCTGAAGTTTTCCGTAGACCTACATTAAGTTTAACTTTGACTTGAATGAAAAAAAATGCTACATAAAATTTGATGACTCATCTTGGGGATTAAAATTATTTTCTCATGATCATAATCGCTCGAGAAATTAAAATGATTCCTCAAAACAGTTTGTATCTTTAAAAATTAGCCACAAAATATAATTTTGCTCTAAAATTTAATTGTAGGTGCGGTTATTATCTACCCCATGTAATTTAATTTATATTTCTAAAATAATAATAAAACATTCCTACGACATTAATTCAATATAACTTTCTTTTTTTGCATAGTTGATCCGGTTTTGAAAACTATTTCAATAATTATAAAAATTCTAATCTATGTATAATAAATAATAATAAATGGTACTAAAAATTGCAATTCTATGATTTATAATCGAAATTTCTCAGAGGTAGCAAAATTCAATCATTTTAAAATTTGAATTGGAAACATACTTAAAAAAGAAAATTAATACATAGTAAAATTACTCAATCACCATTATTTATTTATTCAATAAACGGTTAAACTAGGGATTAAACCTTTTTAAACAATATATACAGTAATAATATGTACACATATACAATAAAATACGGTAAATAATATAAGAAAATGTAAAAATCGAATACTACCAAATTCGTATTTAACCCCTTAACGCACAATATTTTTATTAATTTAAGGTATAAAAAGTGATTTTCGTGCAGAAAATGATAATTTACTTTATTTTTAATTATTTTATGTCAAAAATCAGATGTGATCATGCCCATGACTTTATCATACTTTTATTAAATAATAAAAATAATTTTTAATAATAAAAGAAAACAAGATTTTCCATTAACTAATTTGACCAACCGAATACAAAATACCAAATTTAGTTTTGAAATTCTCATTAGTTTTTGAAATATTTAATAAAAAAAAGATTAATAAAAAATTGTTTTTATAAAACAATTTTAATCAAAATTTAATCAGCTTTAATTCCTACCATAAAGATACGAAATCTCAAATTTGGTTTTAAAACTCATATTAGTTTAGAAAATATTAAATAATCAAATTTAAAAAAATAAAAAAACAATAGTTATCATAAACCAATATTAACTAAAATTTAATCAGCTCTAAATCTTGACATAAGTATGCGAAATCCTAAATTTGGTTGTAAAATTCCTATTAGTTCTTGAAATATTAAATAAAAACTAATATTAAATAATAAGATTTAAAAAAATTAAAACAAATAGTTTCCATAAACCAATTTTAACCAAAATTTAATCCGCTCTAGGTCTTAATATATGGATACAAAATCCCAAATTTGGTTTTAAAATTCTAATTAGTTTTTGCTGTAGAGGGCACACAAAATTTGACCAGACACATGCACATACAGAGACATTTTTTAAAAATGGTCTTATTTAGCTTATGAAATCTCAAAAAGTGTATATCCATCAAAATTTCAATTTTTTTATACAAAAACCACTTAGCTGCACAATTCTGTATGTAAATACATTACATGTGTATCATGCAGCTGTGCGTTAAGGGGTTAATATCAGGGGTAGGCAAATAAATGACAAAATGTATTTGAAATAAAAATTACAAGATACATTTATGTGGGACTTTAAAATACAAAATATAAAATTCATTTGCAATTTGTATTTGAAATACAAAATACAAGATACTATATTTTGAATAAAAAATCCTGTAGTTTAAATACGAAATACAGAATTTGAAATATAAAATACAATGTACAACATTTAAAATACAAAATACAGCATTTAAAATACAAAATACAATTTTTAAAATACAAAATTCAAGATGTATTCAAAATACAAAATAAATTTTAAAAATAAATTATTATAAATAAAAGCCATTATTTATTCAACTATTTAGTATACAATCTAATTTTTAAATACATAAGTGATTTCCTTTCAAAAATAGAAGCGTTTGCACAAATTGCAAAAATGCATTTGCAATTTGTATTTGAAATACAAAATGTATTGTATTTTACCCACCCTGGTTAATATATTTATTTTTGTTTAATTTTTAAATTATAAGAAATAAATATTTAATTTTAATAATTTTTAATTTATCATATGTAATTAATTATGAAAGAGGATTGTTTTATATTAATATCTTATTAATTTGCGGATTTTGTATAATATTTTTATACTGACACTTCGAGCTGATAAAATTTTGCATGAAATTGCTCTTTTTAATTTTTAAAATGTTTTTATTCAATATTTGTTTTTTTTTAATATTTAAAAAAATAATGGGAATTTCAAAACTAAATTTGAAGTTAAACTTGGCAGGTACTAATAAAAGTGATTAGATTTTGGTTCAAATTAGTTTATGGAAACTTTTTTTTTTTTTCTTTTAAAATTTTTTTACTTTATCACATTATGTAATATGAAAAAGTAATGTTTTCGTGCAGAAAACAAGTTAAGATTTTGATGGATTTATATCTTTTGAGGCTTCATATCCTAAATAAACCAATTCCAAAATATGTCTGTGTGTAGTCAAATTTTGTGAGTGCTGTACCTCAAAAGCTAATAGGAATTTGAAACCAAATTTGGAATTTCGTATCCTTATAATGTGACTAGAGATCATAAAATTTTAATTAAAATTGGTTCATAGAAAGTATTTTTATAAATTTCTTTAAATCTTTTTATTTAATATTTTAAAAACTAACAGGAATTTCAAAACCAAATTTAGTATTTCGTATCTTCATACTGAGATTTAGGCCAATATTTTGTAACTGATCTCCTATGAAAGGACCCTTTCACGAAAAGAAAAACTTGGTTTCCATGTAAAATTATGTCAAGTATGTGTTGAAATTTTGAATGTAAACTAAATTTTATCATTTTTTTAGCACTTTTCTAGCAGATTTATAGAACAAAGTAGTGAGCACAATTTTACTTTTAAAATGGCTCTTAATGAGATTACAATTTAGTAATTTTGTTTTGAAATTTTGAGATTACAATTTAGTAATTTTGTTTTGAAATTTTGGGAGCTTTAAAAAATGCCCTGTGCGATTTTGACTAAAAGTGTTTTTTTAACGCGCAAACTTTTGCATACTCGAAGACCGGCTTCTTTTTGCAAATGCATAATTTGGACTAAAAAGGTTCATTTGAAATCCGATTGAAACAATAACTATACTACCTAATATGTTGTAGATCCAATATTGAAAGGAATGAAAAACAGCGACATTGTTGCTGAAGAGAGGAAAGTTTTGTATTAACCGGTTTTCTCAAGATGTATGTGGGCATTATTGTTATTGAATTTATTAACAACTGTAATAATAATAATTTTTCATTGGGCCAATTCAAATGCTAATATAGGACAAGTCAATAGCAATATAAAACAATAAAAAGAAGGCGCACCAA
Organism: Lycocerus yunnanus; assembly: GCA_036346125.1. Lineage (NCBI taxonomy): Eukaryota > Metazoa > Arthropoda > Insecta > Coleoptera > Cantharidae > Lycocerus > Lycocerus yunnanus. The sequence goes on from JARFIX010000006.1 coordinate 3,956,303, forward strand.
AATAAAGTATGTACTAAAAAATTTAGATACAAAATGTATTAACAATGAAGTCTTGTAATCAAGTGTCTTCAATCATACTCAAAAATTTCTTAACGCTGTAAATATAGCTGTCCAGCAGAAAGCGACTTAGATTACATTTTAATAATCTAAACTAGTCAGATCTGCAAAAACTAGACAAATATCTCATTTATCGTCTCAATAAAAGAGAATCCTTTTAAATTTATTTATTTTAGATTTTTTTGCAAAGAAAACACATTAAAATTAGTTAAAAAATGTGGTCAAGAAGTAACCAAAGAAAATGTTGTAACAAAACAATTGACTAAACAGGAACATGCTATAAAATTAGACAAACTGATAGATGGACAAGAGAAATTTTGTACATAATTTTTAAGGTAAGCATGAAAGATTTTCTTAAAATTTGGATCTCCTGACATTATTTTGTAACTAAGTTTCTTTGCAAAATATTTCAAATAAAGCCTTTCGAATGGGTTACGAATCGAAAAAAGTGAAAAACTTGTTTTAATTTTTAGTAGATTTAAAAAAATTTAAAAAAAGATTTCAACAAAAGAAGAACCGAATATTGGTCAACTTAAGTATGTACATATTTGTTTTGGTCATTAAATGCACTAAGTCCCAATGCAGTTGTTCAAGTTAGTTAGTTGCTATGAATTCTTCAAAATTCTTCATATTAAAGAATTCGGCACTCGTATTGCATCATTGAATTTCATACATATTTTTTCTTATCATAATCGTGGAAAGAAGTGAGAAAAATCATTTCTCATGCTGAGATTTTATTGATCATGTCATCTAAATATAATATTTATGCATCATATTTTAATAAATTGTGCAATATGTCGGCTATAATCATTATAAAAACTTATATGGCAAGATTAAAAGTTTGTATGCAAAAATCATTACAAATTTATTCTAAAAAGTTCGCGTTCGCTAATTTATTATTTTTTTTTTTTAAACTGGAACTGTCGCCACTTATTATGCTCCGATTTTAACTAGTGAAAATGACTCAGTAATAGTGAGTAGGAGATAAAACCTTTCTTGATCAGTATTCCCACAACGTACATCCTACATCCGGGCTAAGATTTTGATTTATTTTTTTGTTTTGTTCAACAGAAATTAAAGAATGAAAAATTTCGTTTTAAAAGTTTGGCCATGGCCCCCAAAGAAATTTGAAAAGTTGCGCCCATGCTCATTCTTGTTGTTTTTTTCCAGTTATTTAATGTTTCAAGTTTTCAATTTTAGTTATTAATTTTTTGTAGGTTATATTTATGAAAGTGTCACTAAAATTATAGATCAAACATTAGTCGTAGTTGTAAATACAGAAATGATCACCAATAAAAAGTTATTAAATTAAGTTTCAGGAAGATAAAACAGTTTGTAAAAATTATAGCCCGTACTTAAACAATTTATTTAAATTTATAACCTCAAAATTTTAGTTGGAAAATGTCGAGCCCGAACGATTCCATTGTTTTAAACTTTTACGAAGCTTTAATACGACAATCTGACGTAGATTTGTTACGAGGACCGTACTGGCTAAATGATACACTAATATCCTTCTATTTCGAATACTTTGAAAAAATTCAGTTTGCCGAACACACATACCTGCTTTTCGTACCTCCCGATGTGACACAGTGTATTAAATTGAGTCCCATTAGCGAACTTGGAGTGTTTTTAACTCCACTGCTTAAAGTAAAACGCAGCATTTTGTTTTTTGTTTTAAATGATAACGAAAGAACTGATATGTCTGGTGGTTCGCACTGGAGTCTATTAGTTTACTCAAATTCTGAAAAATGCGCGTTTCATTTTGATTCGTCCTCTGGTATAAATAGAACTCAAGCTAATGAGTTGGGACATAAGTTGTTTAAATATTTTGGTTTGGCAAATTACGAGAATATTGTTGAAGCTCGATGTTTGCAACAAAGTAACGGATATGACTGTGGCATTCACGTTTTGTGTAATGTAGAAAATATTGCTACTCATGCTAGTAAAACTAGAAAAGTTGCTGGATATCCATCTTTGGATAACTCGATTATTGAAAGGAAGAGACCCGATATTTTACAATTAATATCAAGATTACGAAATGAATGTAAATAAATTAGCATTGTAATTATTAGCAGAATTTTTGTTGTATTATATTTATTATGAATTTATTTAAATACTTGATGTATTTTGAAGAACACGATTATATTTTTTTACATAGTGTTTCTTTTCAATTTTGTACTGCAAATAAGATTCAAATTTCTAACCTTTAATAGATTTGAATTCCCAAGATTAATTCTTAATTTTTTATTCTCTCAACGAAGTAGGTTCTTATTAGATGTTTTTGGCAACTTTTACTAAGATAATCCAATTAAAGTTCGGAGATGATCGATTGTGATTTTTGCATATATTGTAGCCCTTGTTCTATATTCCTGAAGTAGACTGTTCTCTCATCAGTTCGAAATTTAAACCAAAATTCATAACGGGGTACTGTATTGACCGATTTTTTCCAGACTTGCTGCATTAATTTGATCTCCAGTATAAATACCTAGGCTAAAATTCAGTTTCTCATTGGTTGAAAACTTTTTTCAAAATTTTGATAATCTACATTCATTAATAATTTGAATTTGGAGAAATTAAAAAAAAAATCAAAGTTGACGCTGCTATTAATCATCTCGTCAAAAGTGAAACTATTTTTAAAAAATGAGATATCCTATTCCTACGGGACGTTTTAAACTTTCATACACACATTTACCACGTGACGTTTTTACGGTTCGAAATCGGTTGCAAAAAGTGGTAAGTAGATTTTGTATTTTGCTTTATAAATCTGGATCTGAGAAGATCAATTTCACGTTGTGGATAAGGTTGAAACCGTGGTCATCCGGTCTATGGTCCGTCATCCACTATGTTTTTTTGCATTTCTAGAAATTTTAATTTTTTTAAATTTTCAAATTCAAATTATTAATCTGAAACATAATATTGATCATTGGGCTAAATTGCAAGAACATGGTCAAATAGATAGCCATCTACCAAAAGAGCTGATTTTAATTTTAAGGAAAATATTAAACAAAGTTATTGTTGTTTCGATAATTTAATAATTGAAATTTACTAATTACAAAATTTTTCTTACGGCATAACTTGAGGTGGAACCCATCCACCAAAAGCTTTTCAAGTTCCACTGCAACCGCTAAACATAATCTATCATTATTTACGTTTGATATAACTTGCAATCCAATTGGAAAACCTTCGGAATTTAATCCCATGGGACAATGAGTAGATGGAAAACCCAACGCATTAATAATTCCAGTGTAAGTAAAATTGAGTGGTTTAAATAGGGCTTCATTGTGGTACACAGCTGCAGTTGGATGAGTAGGGTAAATAAAACACCATCATCTCCTAATAATTTTGCCATTTCATTTTTCAACAATTCTTTATTTTCAACGTCGGGATTGGATTTTGACGTATCGGGTTTTGGTGAAAGTTTCTCCATTAGAGCAAAAAATAACGCTACAAATGTATGCTTCGACCTCCCAAAGCACCATTTCAATATTTCTCGAGGAATATTAATAGTGCCTTCTAAATCACAAAGTAGTTCTCCAAATGATGGTCCATTTTCAATACTAGTCATATCAACTAACCATATACTGCCACTTTTACTAAACTTTTCAATTTTCACTTCCTCTGCTTTAATCTCTAAAGCAGAGTCTAAATGAAAAACTATTTTCTGAAATAACTCTTTTATTTCAGGCTGCGGTGGCGTAACAAACGGTTCACCCATATTTGATTCTTGATAATAAAACTTAATCTTTTTAAATCAACTTTCTCATCTAATTTTAATTGGTTTCTAACTTCTCTTTTAACCATCACTTTTAATATTGGTAATAAATCCTCCGCATGCCTACACATTGGACCTACACAGAGCATATTATTTTGTGCTGCTGATACCGTTACTGGGTATTGTCCGGCATTGGAAACAACAGATTTTGACGGTTTGTGACCAAATATACCGTTTAAAAATGATGGCATACGAATGGAACCAGCAATATCAGAACCAATCCCAAATGCTGATCCAGCAGCCCCCTGAATACTACCTTCTCCACCGGAAGATCCCCCAGCTATCCGGTTAGTATCGTAGGGATTTGAAGTGCGCCCGTAAATTGTATTCGAACTTTCCCACCTTAAATACAAGGTAACTGGTAATTAAAAAACTTAAGTCATCGGTAATTTTCAATTTATATACCACATCAGTAATTCAGGAACATTAGTTAATGCTATTGGAATTGCACCGGCATTTCGTAAATTTGCAATAGACTCGGCATCTTCTGGTGCTTTAAAGTGGCGACGTTTATAAAGACCAGCGGTTTGAACCATACCTGCATAATATGTTGTATTAAATGTAGTCGTTTGAAAAAATGTGTTTTATTCTTACCTTTAATAGCAATAGCATCTTTAGTGGTAAATGGAACACCAAGAAATGGTTTATTCTTAGCCAAAAATGCTTCGGACATTGTTTGACTTTTTATTAGATTATCGGCATCTTGTGCTTCTTTAAGTGCATCTTCAAATCTATCTGCTACCACACAATTTAATAAAGGATTAATTTCTTTAATTCGGGAAATGAAGGAATTTAAAACTTCCACGCTGGAAATCTGAAAAGTATAGCAAAAATGTAGATACTAATATGGTTTAACTTGCTAAATATCATGGTAGCTGCTATCCAAATAGCTAAATAAACTTCAAACCCTGAATAGAACTGTTTTTGACACTTTCTAAAACTTCTACGGCTGCTCTTGGATAATTTTTTATTCTAGATAAACTTTGAGTATATACAATTTGTATTTCATGCAATGAATCTTGGGATGGAACAGCTAACCCAGTAAATATAAAGCCCGGATTTTGATGTACAGGAATTAATCTATTCGACAGAAATATGTTCTATTAAGAGGACTTATCTTTTTCCGTTCAGCGCCTGATGCGAAAGTAACACCATGCAACTCCATGGCAACCCAAAAGTATTTTCGTAGCCAATGTAATTTTATTCCTAAGCGATTTTCAGAAAACAAAATTCTAACAGATGAATAAAAGCGATGCCGTTGCATGATAGAAACCGACAAATACAAAAAGTAGATTTTGCTGGAAGAGAAGATGAAACAAAAGATGGTAAAATACCTAAGATTAAATCCATAGTCTCCTTGGGGCGAAGAGACATAGAAGAAGTTGCACGGTCATTTTTATGTACAGTAGTTCTGGTTGCCATTATAACATTGTAATAATTCAATGACTAAAAAATATTTGATAGTTTGTATTTTTAAGGATTTTAGGGCTATAAAAAGGAGATACAGATATTCCCTATCCAGAGTGTAAGCGTAGCTTTGCAACGCGTCTTGTAGAACTGATAACAAATTAATGTATAGGTATTTGTTCTCAAAGTTTGACGCAACACTCGAACTCTGAAGCAGAAATCATCAACGAACTGATTTCCTAAGAAAGGGACACGCTGTGTCTCATCCTTTTGCGTCGAAAATCAAAAATTTGCTAAACTAATTTGAGTTACAGAAGGCAGAGATAAGAGAGAGAAAGTTCTGGTTGTAATTCTTATCCATATTTTAAATACATTATGCTTACCTTTTTTGTTCGTATGTTGTGTGCAATGGTAGTGACCGAGTCTAAAAGAATATGATCTTTAATTGCTGGAATTTGTTGGCCTTTCCGTCTATAATAAATTTGGAAAAAGAAACGTCCCTGTATTTCCACAATTTTGTGACAATAATTAATTACAGCAACTAATAAATTTTTCCTTGCACCCATGGCTTCAGGTTTTAATTTTACTTGTTTTATATGCTAAAACCCAATAATTAATGTATGTTTACGATTTACATATTATTACTGATTTCGAACCTAAAATAGATATTATATAAAATTTTTTTGATTTAGTAGAGATAAGGCAAAATTTAAAGTGAACAAACATTTTTATCATTACACATAATTATTATTAATTTTATCGAACTATCACTTCAAACTAGAATTTAATCCCCCAAATAGTGATCTATCTGTGTTTTGATAATCCTATTTTTAACTATAGAAAGTGTTTTGTTTTCAAAATCAATGTATTTTTTTAATGAAACTCTGAAATTATTTATATTTATGAATTTATTTATTATTTACTAGCTAGTACAGACAGTTTTCCGGTTTGCTCTACCTTTTAACGTACATAGTTCAATTCAGTATACATACTACATAGGTACCTACATATGTATTTTCTCAATGTAATAAAGTAAACATTTTGAATTGTAATGTTATATTTTATTACTTATTGTAATTAGGATAAACAAAAAGAAATGCTAATGCACAATAACAGGTTGGGGTTATTCAATATTATTATATTTTCCATAAATTTTATCCAAATCAATTACAATAATCATTATTTAATTTGATTTAAAAAATCACAGGTGGCCTTGAAAATGTACACTAATTAAAAAATGAATAATACAATATTTTTCCCCTTCGCTATTATACATTTTCTGTCTGAAACGTTTTTTCATTTGGAGTTTGTTTTTCAAATTATTTCTTACTAAAGATTTTATATGAACAACCGATATACCGGGTGTTGAATGGCTTACCCATACATAGGAAAATTGGATGTAAAAACACATTTACACAAATTCTTGCTAGTTAATTTAGAGAAAAAATAAAAGAAATGAAAATTACGAAGAAATATTAACTACGATTGATGAGAGTATTAGATTTCATCTAGCTTTTATTCAATGAGCAAAACAGATCTTTAAAATTGTTAATATTTTCGTTTATCAAGTTAGACATGTAATTATTTCTATTGTAACTATTAATTCACAAACGATTACTTGCTTGCCAATGTTGTACTTTATTAATATGGATTTCATAAGCTGGAATAAAATTACACAAGTTAAAAATTAGTTGAATTTAATTTTTATTTTTTATGCAAAAATTAACGATGTAGCAGTAGGTAATTAATTAAATAGCATTACAGTAAATGTTTAAATGGATTCCCATTTGAAGCTAAACAAATTTTACATATCATTTTCAAAAATTTCATAATGATTACTGTACTTCATCATCATCATCTACTTCATGGATTAGGCCTGTTGACCTGTTCCGACTCAAGTCGCCATCTTGACATCTTACTGTACTTATAAGATTTAAATATATGCTTTTTTATAATTTTTATAAATATTTAACTCAGGCCCAATTTGTCTTATTCTGATTTGAGGATTAATCATTATAGCAGCAATTATGTTTACTTCGGTATCAGCTTCACCAATAATGTGGCTCTCTTCTAAATTAAAACTTTTCTTTCTGCAGATATAGCAGTGTTTAAATACTGATTCATACTGATCTTGATTATCAATCACTTTTTGAATGGTCGCCAGAGCAGGGGTCGGTCTATCTGGATATAAGCCAACAAAGAAGTCCCATACATTACGTATAGTGTTTCCTGAGTAATAAAACTTTAAAAATTGATTTTTTTTACTAATTGTTTAATTTTCTGCCATTTTATGATCTTGAAAATAAATAATGTGCAAAATTGATAAGCAAGTAATTGTTTAGCCATAGAACAATATTTGCATGGCTAACTTGATAAATAAAATTTTTAACAATTTTTAAAGACCTTTTTTGCTCATTAAGTAAAAAAGCTAAATGAAATCTAATACTTTTATGAATCGTAATTAATATTTCATCATAATTTTCATCTTTTTCATTTTTCTTGTAAATTAATTAGGGAAGCAGGAATTTGCATAAATATGTTTTTACATGCAATTTCCTTATGTATGAGTAAGCCATTCAACACCCAGTATAGATTGTTATTATTAAATTTTAGTTTAATATTGATAAATGTATTTTGATAATTCCATTTATTTATTATTTGACCAATGATCGTTCGGATCACGGAAATGAAGCTAGAACATTAATTATTCTTTTAGGCATGTTTATGAGATTATATTATTGGTTGTACACTTTTTGGATTGGTAATAAATGAACAAATCAATCAGAGGTTCGAGAGAGCAAATTATTCACGTTATTCATAAATTTTTTGTATAGAAAATTTGTTACCAATGAAAAAATAAAGGATTACATGTTAATTCTGTAGATTATAAAAGAACAAGGAAGAAAACATCAAGTTTGAGACAAACCGATGAAGTCGTTTTGATATATCGTGGTTACCGATTGTGAAAATGTCATATTGAGAATATCGTGTTTTAAGTTTAAAAAAAGGTGTACTCTTGAATAAAATATTAATTTGAAATTTTTATATAGTTAATTACGAATCCTTTGTTACGAATTACGGATGTTGGCTTAATAGATTGCCGAATAATAACTAGATTGCAGTCCCGAAATTTCTAAACCAAAATGGTAGCTGTATAGTAAGCCCAAGATCACAACATTTATTATGTTTTAATTACATTTTTACTTTATCATTATGTAATATGAGAAAGTATTGTTTTAGTGCAGAAAAAAATTGAAATTTCGATGGATTTACACTTTTTGAGGTCCCCTGAGTAAAATCAAACGATTTCCAAAAAATGTCTGTGTGTGTGTGTCTGTAGTCAAATTTTGTGTGCTCTCTATAGCAAAAACTAATAAGAATTTTGAAACCAAGTTTGGGATTTTGTATCCTTATATTGAGACTTAGAGCTGATTAGATTTTAGTTAAAATTGGTTCATGGGAACTATTATTTTTAAAAATTTTATTATTTAATATTAGTTTTTAATTACTATTTCAAAAACTAAAATTTCAATACCAAATTTAGGACTTTGCATACTTATACAGAGATTTAGTACTGATTAAATTTTAGTTAAAATTAGTTTATGAAAACTATTGTTTTTCTATTTTTTTTAAATTTCAAAACCAAATTTGAGTTTTCGTATCTTCAACGTAGGAGTTAGAGCTAATTAAATTTTGGTTAAAATTGGTTGATGGAAACAACTTTTTTAATCTATTTATTTAATATTAGTTTTTACAAAGTATTTCAAAACTAATAAGAATTTTAAAACGAAATTTGTTATTTTGTATCCTTGTATTGAGACTTAGAGCTGATTAGGTTTTGGGTCAAATTCGTTAATGGAAAACATTTTTCTTCTTTTAATTTTTATATTTACAAAAAATTAAATATCTTTATACTGTATAATTTAATAATATATAAATTAAATAAACAACGATACAGATGAGGCTGAAACTTGATGAAACTCAAAACTGCATAATACATTATACCATCATTTAAAAATAATAAAACTTCCCATAACCTCAAACTTGAACAAGTGGTGGTTAACGTGATTAGATTTTGTTCAATTTGTGCAAAACGATTACCGTAAAAATATACTTTTGTACACATCATGGCATTTAATAATATAGGAGGATTAACGTATACCTAATTAATGTGTAATTTTGAAAAATGTATTTACTCACATACGCCAAAACAAATAAAATGTGGGAATATAATATATTCCTAACGTTTTTAATTGCAAATTAATCTACTAATCTTAATAAAACTTTTGCTGGTAAGGATAAAATAATAATACATTAGAAATTTTAAAATCCAACTTCACTTTCACTTATTACAATATATACTACGCAGTGCGTGTTTACCTATACATAGGTATTATATTGTAACGAAGCCAGCCATAAGATCTATTTTTGAGTGGCTTGTTTATCGAGTCCTTGGTTCTTATTGGTAGTATCTACACAATTGATGGTGTATTTTTTGTGTATGGTTTTGATGGACCATGAACGCCAAACTTGATGCTCCAAAGTTTTAGGTATTCAAATTTAATAATTTATAGGTATTGCCAGGGGCACCAGGTTTTTAAAATCATGGGGGTGCTTTAACTCGCAGTCCAAAACGGGACAGAGCTTCTCTTGAAAATTTCAAAATGTAACCTTCATGAAAATGCTAGATGCGAAAAAAATCTAAATTGTGTCTCTGCAATCTAAAGGTAAACAACATATATTTTGACTTTGCCTCAAAATGTCTACGTCGAAACGGCGGCGTTAAAATGTTTTAGACAACTCTTTTCACCAAATTCCGTTATCCCAAAACTCGTAAAGAAAATGTAACCCTGTGTCATCTAAAAAGTCCTCTTCCTCTCACGAAATATCAGCCGTGTAATACCTAATGTCTATATTATTAAGTATAAACCCAAGTAAATTGATTGCTTTGATGAAATAGATCGAAATATTGGTTAAAAGATTAATTTTTGTGTATTTATAATATTCTTTAAAATAGCTTTCCGCGACAGAGTAACTACTGTTATTAGAGATTTTTGTTGTTAAATGATTTAGTAAAAGTGGATATTTTAATTCTTTAATAATTATTATTGAAATGTTTTAATTACAAATGTTTTTACTCTATGACTTGATGGAAACCCATCCACCAAAAGCTTTATCAAATTCCATTGCAACTGCTAAACATAATCTGTCATTATTTAGGTTTGAAATGACCTGCAATCCAATTGGAAGACCATCAGAATTTAATCCCATTGGACAATGAGTAGCTGGAAGACCTAATGAATTAATAATTCCAGTGTAAGAAAAATTGAATGCTCTAAATAAAGATTCATTGTGATATAGCGCTGCAGTGGGATGAGTAGGATAAATAAAAACACCATCATTTCCCAACAATTTCACCATTTCATCCATTAATAATTTTTTTTCGTTAGCAATATGATAGTATTGTGGCGTATTGGATTTTGTAGAAAATTTTTCCATTAAGGCAAAAACTAACGCTATCAACATGTGCTTCGACTTACCAAAACACCATTTCAACAATTCTCTGGGAATATTAATAGTGCCTTCTAAACCGCTAAGTTCTTCTGCAAATGTCGGTGCAGTTTTATCACTGCCCATATCATTTGCCCATATGCTGACACCTTTTCTAAACTTTTCAATTCTCACTTCTTGTGCCTTAATCTTTAAAGTAGTGTCTAAGTGAGAGACAACTTTCTTGAATAATTCCTTTATTTCAGGTTCTACTGGTGTAACACAAGGCTCGCCCATGTTTGATTGTTGATAATAAAATTTAATATTTTTCAAATCAACTTTCTCGTCTAATTTCAATTTGTTTCTAACCTCCTTTTTAACCAACACTTTAAAAATTGGCAGTAGATCTTCCGCATGTCTGCACATTGGACCTACCCCAAGCATATTACCCAGCACTTCTGATGCCACCTTTGGGTATTGTCCGGCATTAGAAACAACACATTTTGATGGTTTGTGACCAAATATACCGTTAAAGAATGATGGTATGCGAATGGAACCACCAATATCAGAGCCAATTCCAAATGCTGATCCGCCAGCAGCTTGAATGCAACCTTCTCCACCTGAAGATCCTCCAGGTGTACGGTTAGTGTCGTAAGGATTTGAAGTACGACCGTGGATTGTATTTGCACTTTCCCACCTTAAAATGTAATACAAGTAATTAAAAAGGTTACCAAAACGATCACTTTGAATGTATTTATATACCACATGCACAATTCTGGGACGTTCGTTAATGCTATTGGAATCGCACCCGCATTTCGTAGGTTTTTAATAGTATCGGCATCTTCTGTTGCTTTAAAATGGCGGCGTTTGTATAAACCAGCAGTTTGAATCATATCTGAATAATATCAAATTTAGTAGTTTATAAGATGAATATATTATATTCTAACGATAGTAATAGCATGCTTGTATTGATAAGCAAGAGCAAAATGTTATTAAATGATATGGTCAATTTTTCTTAACATTTGAAGAAAAATGTTTTTTATTCACCTTTAATGGCAATTGAGTCTTTAGTAGTAAATGGAACACCAAGTAATGGCTTATTTTTTGCTAAAAGTAGTTCTGGCATTGTGTCAGTTTTTATTAAATTATCGACGTCTTGTGCTTCTTTAAGTGCATCTTCGAATCTATCAGCTACCACACAATTTAATAAGGGATTAATTTCTTTAATTCTGTTAATATATGAATGTAGTACTTCAACGCTAGTAATCTGCAAGGTATAAAAAAAATTAGCTTTTCAATAAGCAAATTTAATTAAGAAGGAGCTATATTTCGGGAAGCAAAGGTTAAAAGGATTTTGTTGGGGAAAAAATGTTACAGAAGCTTTCTTTATTCTTCGAGAAGTTCTTCGAAAAGTCTACAATATTTACTTTCTGAAAGTAAAGTTTTGTCTTGAGAAAGTTTTGAAAAACAAAATTTCCAACATTTTTTACCGTCTTTTAGACGAAATGCTTCAAACGTAAACCGTTGACGTTTTGTAAGTTGATTTATGGCAGAATGTTTTTCTTTTACTCCATATTTTGAACTGATGATGTAATAAAATAAAATTATAATTTTTGGTCCCGAGTGATCTAAATATAATGGCCGAAAGCTGGAGTGACATAACGCGAAAATGATATTAATTTAAAATGTAAAATTAATTGTTTAAATTGATTTCCCCATAAGAACCGATTTGAAAAACTGTTTGAGCACTTAAACTATTTTAATATACTTAATAAATGTTATCTTTAATTATACATAATATATTGATAAGTATGCACTGATAATGTTAAATAATTTCAAGTATGAAACTATCTTTAAAATATGAAAAGTAATTATGACCAAGAAAAAACAAAACACTTAAAAGATCGATATTACAGGAGTCAAATACATAGGTATTAATAAACAATTAAACATTATAACCAACAGTTAAAAATGTGAAAAATGCTCTAATTTTAGAGAATTATTAATAATTCAGATTTTCCACTTCATTTGGAAATGATTATACCCTTACATTCAAACCCTTGTGAAAACTATAACAAATAAAAAATATATTGGCTGGTAGTATCTCCTTATGAAGATAAATTCTTAAGAAATTTAATTTTGAGCGTAATACCGCTGCATTTCATTACAATTAAATTTAAAAATGAGCCAAAGTGTATTGTTATCGAAAATACATAGCTATGCCAAATTTCATCTGAATTGTTCAACTGAAAGTGATTGAAAATTTTATTACAAAACAAAGCCAAGAAGCATCCAAGAGAATTGTAGCAAAGGTTTATAAAAAGAAAACAAAAAAGTTAATATGTAGCTTCAAACACCACAAATAATACAAAAATAGAAAACAGATAAATCAATCCGAGGTTTCATAAAATTATCACTTGAAAAAGCAAATAATTTATTCAAAAGATAAATTAAACCAAGAGTTGATAGTTCTTGAAGACTAACTAAATAACTTGCAAATTTCACTTGCTAACTGACTCCACCCAGGTACTACCTAATAAGGTCAAAACTCTAAATTGATTTTTAACAAAACCGATTATATCAATGCGTTTTCTAAAATAAAAAAATTAAGGTACTCACTTTTTTTGTTCTTATTTTGAGGGCAATGGTGGTGGCAGAATCAAAAAGGATAGGATCCTTAATTGGTGGCATTTGTTGACCTTTCAGTCCATAACAAATTTGGAAACAGAAACGTGCAATTACTCCCACAATTGCGTAACAGCAATTAATAAGAATAATGAATATATTCTTACATGTACCCATCTTTTCTTTTGTCTGATGTATGTAATACAAATATTGTTAATTGCAAATATCCAATTTACAACCTGAAATTCAGTTATATCAATAAATTTTTTAATGAAGATAAGGCGAAATCGAAACTTCTTATCGTTTTATTGTTATCACTTGAACTTCATCGAACCATCATATTATACAATCTAAACTGAGACAGAATTATCTATAGACTAATATAGCCGACATGTTTGTGACTCATCGACTCAAAACACCATGATATCATACTTAAAAATTTAATGATCTCGCTCACTTTTTCATGACGATATTCCAACATCCCTACTAGGTATAAAACTAAAATTTTACTTGGTTCTGATTCTTGTTCATATGGTATATCGGCCGCCATGACCTTCTAGTGAGTGAATGCAGTGGAACTCGATTGATGAAGAATTCGATTGACTGTTTATAATTTTAAGTTAGTTAAAGAAACTTAACCAAAAAGAAAGTAATTCTAAAATTCTAATTTTGATGTTTGTAGACCTCGCGAAAAAAACATCTTGGAGCATCGTAAATAGCGGTGTTCGTTTTAGTAAGCTTATACAAAAGCAAACTTTGTGTTTTTTAAATTATTAACATGTTTGACATCACATTTTATTGCAATTTAAATTTTTATAAAAATTTTGTAGATTTTAGGTACTTAGATAAAAACATTTGCGATGAAATTTATAGATCTAAAGAGAACCCAATCTTAATATACATATAAAACACAAAGTTTGTATGTCTTATGTACATATGTATGTAGTATGTCCGTTCCATCAAAATCCCAGAACGGAAAGCTTTAACGAAATAAAATTTTAACAGTTCATTTTGCTGCAAATTCTGAGACGAACGCTGCTATTTGTAGCTCTACACAATTTTTTTTTAAATTTTACTAAAATCTATAAAATTCTCTAGCTTGTAGAGGCACGAGACGCTAACGATAAAGCACCGAACCGGTTGCTCTTTCCGATGGTGTTGGATTATACAAGGGGCGCTAAGTGATACGCCCCGAAGAACAATCCGTAACAATGTGGTTTAGACGCCACCCTGTATGAACACATCAGGCACTAAAAAAACTGCGAAATTAGTTTCTGAGGAAAGGAAAAAACCGAGTCTGATGCCACAAGTAACAGAATTTTGACCCGTTTTAGTCACAAATTTAACTATTTATCATAAAAATTACAACTAAGCGCAATATTGGGTTACCCTTGGAGCTTTAAAATATAATAACATGCAACGCAATTGCAAAAGCCCCTTTACATCTATATGTTTTCACACAAGATTTCACGTAAGACAAAACATACGAGAAAACATACGATTGTCGCTTTGTTGAAAAACTGTCTGTTTTTCAAAATTTGCCTTCAAATTTTTATGGGTGTGTAAAAGAGTTGACATGAGATTTTGTTTTTGTTTTGAGTGCAGTTAATCTAAAAATTAATCACAAACAGTTCAATAAATTCAATAACAAGTCAATAAATTAATTATCTTTTGTTAACATCACAAAACGTGATTCCAACCTAGAATAATATTTTATTCTAAAACTTTGACAATTACCTTCGTAAATATTCGCCACCTTTCGTTCGTATGTGCTGTGTTTTCTCATAGCGGAAGAGAACATCGTCTATTTCGAAAGAGTTGTTATGTTATTCTATGTTTTTCGTATGTTTTTTCTTATGAATGATCAGCTATGAGAAAACATATAGTATAAGGTCTACAGAGAAGAATCCAACGGCAGTTTGGTGAGGTCTTGGTACCATAAACCTACGTACTCCGGTAGACTGTTAAATTACTTTTCCAGCCACCCGAAACACCAGATCTTCAATGTAGCCCGTAACTTCATTCAGAAAGTCCTTTCTATATCCCATCCAAAGTTCATATCCGAAAATCGAGACATCATTAATTTGGTCTTAGCTGCCAATGATTTCCCTGTGTCGGTTACAAACTCCCTTTTTCATTCAGTTTCATCTAAAGGAATTGGTTACACATCATCACCACCCCTTTCATGTTATACCTCTTGTCCCCCCTCCCCTAAACTTAATTTTCATAGTTTAACCTACGTCAGAGGCTTCCCCAACTTAAAATTTGGACTTAGATGTCCCAACAAAACCTTCGGTTCTTTTCCAACCCCAAAGATCCCCTCCGTCTGATCAGAGTGGATTGGTTTATCGATCCCCTGCCAGGATTGTGACTCGTGTATGTGGGCGAAAGTTCTAGAAAGTTAGGTGTTCGCATAAAGGAGCATATGAGAGATTTGAAAAAAGCTTGCGTTTTCAATTTTGAGAATAACAACACATATACTGCCTTATACAAACACATGACTTTGAATTACATTCCATAAAGCATGAGAATATTATGATCCTGGATCGGGAGACGATAGACAAAAAACGTAAAATTAAAGAGGCAAATTAAAACGTAAAATTATAAGTTGAATGTTTGAAAATTTTTCAAATTACATTTTAGTCTAGAACCTCATTGCGCATAAGTGGTTTTGTCTTGGAACCACGTTGCATTAAAATCCATTATAAAAGTTTTACTTTGCAATAGTTAGTAAAAAAGATTATTCCTAAGACAATACACGTGGATCCAAGATGTATAGGTTGCTCATGTAATGTAAAGTTAAGGCACAAAGATTTATGATGATGTAAATTTTACACATACGCAACCGACGAAGTGTTAAATAAAATTAAATAACTTAAATGAAAATTTAAAATAAAATATTATGCAGCTACTAGTATTACATTCTAAAAGCATTTTAACAACAGTTTTCCCCTCTTAATTAATATTTTTTATCTGGCCAGTTAAATTTATTTTTCCATATATTTCAGAATAAATTATTTCTATAAAAGCATTTTCATATAGAACATGTATATACTTCTATTATTTATTAAATTAAATACTTAACATTTTTATTTTTATTTATGTTTTTTACTCAAGCGATCAAGTTAATCCTGTTATAACGTATTTTTACAAGTTAAATTAATAAAATTATTGAAATTATATATATTATTAACCTTTGAAATTAATATTTGATTCAAATATTAAACGTCTGATGACAGCAGTAACCATTGCTGAAAGCTCACAAATAATGTTTCGTTTTATTGTTCATTTAACCTTATGATTTTTAAAAAATTTGAATCAAAGTTAAATTAATATAGAAATTACTTTCAACTTACCCATTTAAAAAAATATATTCATAAACTTATTTAAATAACCGTTATTTAAAAAAATAAGATACGGTATGCAATAGGTACCATGAGTGCAAACTTATGAGTGTATTTTTAATGCTGCTTGTCAGACGACCGAAATTGCATGAAAATAAAAGTTGTCGTTTTGAGAACAGAGGGGAATATTATATTAAAATATTACTTATTATTATTAATTTCTATATTAAAGATCAAGGACGATTATTTACTCTACAAAATCAGAATTATTAGCTATTCACTTTTTAAATCATACTTTGATTCTTGACAATCATTTGATGCCCGGTTACACCGCATTTGACTTAAGCTAACTTTAGCATACAAGTTAAGTTTCCTATAACAGCGTCAAATTAAAATTTACAAAAATTACACACTATTTAAGACAACCTGAAGTTTCAAAAAGCCGCACTGCTAATAAAAACGTTTGAATTATACGATATAAAAGTAAAAATTAATTATTCTTACGTGAAAATATACTCGGTAGTCGTTCCTAAAGACGAGCAACATACGAACGCTAAAAAAAGGCTCTTAATATTTTTTAATATTTTTAATTTATTTTGAGGTTTAAATTAGTACCTTTGGTGCAGCAATTTTCAATTCAGTTTCTAAATTACTTAACATTTTCACAATTTATTATTCTATATTATAGTAAAAGGAAAATATGTTTTGCCCTAAATTTAGTTCATTGATATTTATTGAAGAATTTTGACAAAAGATGGAATTGACTCATATATATTTCATTCAGTCTACAACCATATGGAATATAGATAATGAAATTTGTTATAATAGGCGTTTATTAGACGATATGTATTGCTCCACTCTCCCTTATAATGTAAGCGGCAGTTTCAGTTGTAGAGGTCCAAGCGTAAAAACCGACACTGTTATAATAGACACTATAATAGAAGTCTCTTTTTCACTTATAAAGGTCAAAGATTAACAAGGTGGAACTCGGATGACCGCAGTTCTTAGGCTTCTATACAGCTACCTTTTGATTTACAATTATATAATATTTTGTAATTATTTTTAATTTAAATTTATAATTTTTTCTTTACCTGCACGATCATCAGATTATTTTTAATTTGTTTAGTTAGTAATAAAAATGTTCTACCGAGTGACCGGTTGAAATCTGAACATAGGGAAATAACATGGAAATTGATTTTTTCTAAATTCCTGCTTCCCATTATAACGGATATGAATAAAAGATATATCAAATCAAAGAGATTTTTTTCCGCGTCTAAAGATCCCCAATACTTGATATTATGTTTTTTAATTATATATTTTAAAAATTCGATACTAAAATTAAGAAATAGCGCTTTTAAAAAAAAATATTAGCAGGCTTGTTCGATGTATTACGTCAGTTACAGCATCGTTGTTTTTATTTTGACGGATTAAATTATTATTTTGACGGTAACTGACGTAATGCGTCGAACCAGCCTGCTAATATTTTTTTTAAAAGTCCTATTTCTTAATTTTAGTATCGAGTGTTTAACTATATAATTAAAAAACAAAATATCAAAAAAATATAAAATAATAATTACGCCAATCAATCGAGTTGCACATCAATCGAGTTCTATTATATTTACCCACTGGGAGGACATTTTTTATAATTTTAAAACTTATTTGAAATTTAAGATGAACCTCAGAATTGTAGCAACGCAACGATCGGTATAATTATGTTAATTGGAATTTTTATAATAACAACTGTAGATAGTCGCAGCAACCATTTTTGTACTTGGTACTGCATAAAATAAAAAAATATTATATAAACGAAACAAAACGCAACATTTGAATAAAAATACAGAAAATCGAAAGAATTTAAGAAACTGAATGTAATGGAAGACATTCAATCTTATAGTGTCCAAGCTATACCACACATCTCCTTAGTCTGGAGAAAGATTTAAATTTCAAATTAGGACTACTTCGCTTTCCTGATATACCTAAGTAGAAACTGTGTCGAAAACAAATATCGGTTTGCTGTAGAATATATAAAAGATTGCGTCAAAATTGTCAAATGAAAAGAATATTCTTCATAATCAACTTTGGCCAACTGTATAACAAAAGTTAATCCTCGGATTATGCTGATCCGTGGATCAAGTTTGGTGATTGGTTGGCTTTTAAATTTTCAACCAACCATCAGGCTTGATCCTTGGATCATCATAATCCGATGATATGCCCTAATTTTTCTATATAAGAAAAACACTTTCTGATCAAAAGTATTTATCAGAACATAACTCAGTCATGACGAAAGGAAAAACTAAAGCAGGAAGAGGCAACTCAAAACTTCATTTGGAAACTGTACATGAGAAAAAGGTATAGCAAGTCGCAAAAATTTAAAACAGAAACTTAAAACCCCGAAAAAAATAAAGATCGCAAATTATGTTTAAAGACAGAGATGCAATTGTATGCTCAAGTTACGCAGCATTTAGGTAACGGTTGGATTTCTGCGTTATGTTTGGACGGTGTAACACGATTATGCCGCATACGAGGTTCTATGCTATATAAGGGAGAAATGGTTCGTTTAAACGACATAATTTTAATTTCTTTGAGAGATTATCAGCCCAAGAAATCGGATGTGGTACGTAGTTACCGTAAAGATGAGGTGGAAGAGTTAATATCCTTAGGAGAAATTCCGGATGACTTTTTCACTCTTTCGTACCATGAAAGGTTGTTAAAGAAGGTGCTGACTGGTACTAAAACAAAAGATTGTAGAAGTAAAATCTCAAAAATTGCACAAATCAATCGTAAAAGAAAAGATAATGAAAAACCAGAACATGTTAATTCCAAAAAGAATGACTATATTTTTGAAGAGCAACATGTTGATGACTACGTATCTGAAGAAAAGACTGCGAGCAAGAAGACAAAGAGGACCTCGATTCGGAAGATGAAGAGGATCTTGATTGCAAAGATGAAGAAAACCTTGATTCCAAAAACCAAGAGGACTGCAATCCCGAAGATGAAGAGCACCTCGATTCTGAAGACGAGGAGGACTGCGATCCCGAAGATGAAGAGGGCATCGATTCCGAAGAAGAATATTATGAACACAAAGACGATTATATATGGGAAGAATATGAATACTAGAATTTGTTAATTATTTTTTATCCTAACGTATTTTTGAATAATAAAAAAATTTGTTATAAATAAAAAAAAAGCCAAAAATTCCTAATATATAGATAATAGAATATGTTGTTAAAAAAATGCAAAATATCAAAATGCAAAAAATATGACCATATTTATCATTATAACCCACTTTTGTGGGACGCCAAACTCATAAAAGTTAAAAAGTAAAATTTAGTGACAAAAGGTTTTTTTTGTCACTAATTTAGTGACTTTCAATTATGCGGACGGACGGACAGACGGACGGACGGACACGAAGCCAGATCATAAGGCTTCTTTCTATACTATGTATAGAAGCCTAAAAGCGTCCACAACTCTGTGTGTTTGATCTCAATTAATTATTTTGAATCTTGTTAATCTATTCACGCGTTTGTCCATCCACCCACAAAAAGTAAAATTTAGTGACAAAGGTTTTTGTCACTAATTTAGTGACTTTGAATTATGCGGACGGACGGACGGACGGACAGACGGACGGACGGACACGAAGCCAGATCATAAGGCTTCTTTCTATACTATGTATAGAAGCCTAAAATGACGGGACGTGGCAATTAGTCTCATTTGTAGAGTTTTCTCACTTATCCAGTTCTTGCTCACCCAGTTTTAACTGTATAATATAAAAAAATCAAAAAAATTTATTTCACTAGTTAATTTTTGAATTCAATTAATGGTCTAGGTTTTAACTGACGAGATTCTTTAAATATAACATGATTGATCGATGATGTACTAAAATATTCATTTAAGAGTACGCGATTGAAAAAATTTACCAACTTATAAAATCAATTAAAAGTTCATTAAATCTAAAAATTATTCAATTCATTCTTAAAACCTACTCTAAATATACGGATGCATTTTATTATTTTATTTGATTTAGTTATTTGAGAAGTACCCAGCTTACGCCTTTTGATAACTTGGGAACACCAAACAAGCAATTACATATATAATATTTATTTATTCATGTATTTCATATTTTATTTTATTCACAGAAAGCGCATTGAAAGTTATAAATACTACATAACAAGAGATAGTATTAGTAAAAATACATTTAAAATTATTTTCTTTTTCAGGCACATTTTGGTTACAATAAAGCACATTTATTTCTCGTAATATAAATTTTTGTAATTTATATTTTATGCATAGGTCTTTGAAATCAAGTTAACAGTAAAACTATTCAATTATGCTAACAAACGTACAGGTACAGATAACACACAATTTGTATATGTGAGCATTATTTTTTCAATCTGTGGGTAAAAATGGTCAAAAAGGTATTAAAACATCCCGAACGAAATGGTCCCTGTGAATTGGATGTGGATGGCAAATGAAGTTTGTACTGTCTTAAGCAACACAAAATCAGACCCACTTTTTTTTTATCTGAAATCCACAGCATGTCTAAAAAATTCGGAATATCCGCTCTGTAAGTCAACTAGTGATAAACACAAAACCACTGCTGTGAACCTACTGGTCCCTTATTAATACTAATAGTACGAGTATTTCGTCTTTATGAAAGTGGATAAGCTTTCTTCACCAACTTTCTTATTCCTTAAATATCTAAAAAAAACTATTTCTTAAATAAGAAATAATAACAAATTTTATAAAAATAAGAAAATATTAACAATTAATACTTAGAACCTCAATTTATTTTAAAGTTATGATCATAATCAATAGAGCCCTATTTATAATAACTAAACAGTGGACACGATTCAAAAGCAAAATGCATTAAATTTCATATAAAATTTTTGACAAGTATTTGTAAATAAAATATAGAAAAAATATTTTTGATTTTTGGAAAATACGTATGTATACTATTTTTGCATGACAAAAATATTTGTAAATACGGTGTATGTTTGTAATTTGTATGCAATCTTTTGAATTTTTGTTATTCTCAGATACCTAATTGATATTGAGGTTATTATCAAATTTCACTTCCTAAACCACAAGTCATTCGAATAAATTTTGATCATGAATTTTTAAATACCCATTTTTAATATTCAGGACTAGAATAAATTACTCACTCTTGCAACATTATATATATATAATTAGAAAATTAATTTATTGTTTCAAAATAGAATATCATAAAAATCTGATATTGAAATATTAATTTATTAGGAATTTTTTGTCTTTAGCCATCAAGGCTTAATTAAGTGCGACTTATTATACCTTTAAGATACAACTTGAGGAGGAACCCATCCTCCAAAAGCTTTCTCAAGTTCCATTGCAACAGCCAAACATAATCTATCATTATTTAAATTTGAAATAACTTGTAATCCAATTGGAAGACCTTCAGAATTTAATCCCATTGGGCAATGTGTAGCAGGAAAACCTAAGGAATTAATAATTCCTGTATAAGTAAAATTCATTGCTTTAAATATCGACTCGTTGTGATAAAGAGCCGCAGTTGGATGAGTAGGATAAATAAAAACCCCATCATCTCCTAGTAATTTTACCATTTCTTCTATTAGTAATTTTTTCTGATCAATAATATAATCATATTTTGGCGTATTTGGTTTTAAAGAAAATCTCTCGACTACGGCAGTTAATAGAGCTACAAACGTGTGATTTGACATTCCAACGCACCATTTTAATATTTCAAGGGCGTATTAATTTTTCCTTGTAAATTACAAAGTTGTTCTTCGAACGTTGGTCCATTTCCTGAATTCATATCAGCTAACCATATAATGGAACTTTTACGAAACTTTTCAAATTTTACTTCTTCTGCTTTAATTTTTAATGCAGTAGATAAATGTAAAACAACTTTTTGAAACAAGTCTTTGATTTCTCGTTGTACTGGAGTAACAAAAGGAATGCCCAGATTAGATTTTTGGTAATAAAATTTGATCTTTTTCAAATCAACTTTTTGATCTAATTTTAGTTGGTCTCTAACTTCTTTCTTAATTATTATTTTAAAAATCGGTAATAAATCTTCAGCACGTCGACATATTGGACCTAGGCCAAGCATTTGTTTTTGTACTTCTGATACAGGTACTGGGTATTGCCCCATGTTAGAAACAATCGATTTTGATGGCTTATGTCCAAACACACCGTTAAAAAATGATGGTATACGAATGGAACCTCCAATATCAGAACCAATTCCAAATGCTGATCCTGCAGCAGCTTGATTACAAGCTTCTCCACCTGAAGATCCACCAACTATTCGGTTGGTATCATACGGATTTGAAGTGCGACCGTGTATTAAATTGGAGCTTTCCCACCTTAGAAAATTATTTATTTAAAAATTAAAAATACTATAAATTTTAAGTTTATTTACCACATGCATAACTCGGGAACGTTGGTTAACGCTAATGGTATTGCACCGGCATTTCGTAAATTTGCAATCACTTCTGCATCTTCAACAGCTATAACATCACGACGGCAATAAAGGCCACCTGTGTGTATCAATCCTGCAAAAATTAATAGTACTTGTTTAATAAATCTTTAAGTAACACTTTAATTGTACCTTTTACGGCTATGCAATCTTTAGTAGTAAATGGAACACCAAGGAATGGCTTGCTTTTAGCCAAATCTGTTTCGGAAATAGTGCCGCTTTTTATTAAATCGTCGGCTGCTTGTGCTTCTTTCAGTGCTTCTTCAAACCTATTGGCTACCACACAATTTAATGATGGATTGATTTCATCAATTCTGTTAATATAGGAATTTAATACTTCAACGCTAGTGATCTGAAATAAAACATAATATAATTAGTTAGGTAGTTAGTTACACATTAATTGATTTTGTAAGTTCCGGTCATTTAAATTTCTTACAAATAACTACGTAATGACTAAGCTTAAAATATGAAACAAGTTCATGAGCAATTTATTGACAATTAGTGATACATGATTATTAACATTAATTAATAATTACAAACAACTGTTATAGAATTCCTCAATGACAATATAGGTAAGTAATAAATTTGATGATATATTAGTATTAGATAGCAAACCTTATGGGGGTTTTCGAAATATGTAATGTTGAGATTTGGTCCTATGACAAATTTGGAGTTATAGAAATTTTAGACCACCCTGTGTATTATAGGCGATTTTAACAGAATTCGATTTCCAGGCGGCACAGGAGATCGTATTTGAAAATAATGCCACTTTAGGCTCCAATTAAAGGAAAATATTGTTTTTTTTTTGCAAATATTTATTGTCAGTCGGATTATTAGTGATACTATTTTTTTAATTATCGTGGTACTCAGACTGTAAATATCATATGTTGAGCTGTTTTTTGTGATAATAGTTTCTATTTCATCGTCTGTGATTGGTTGTAAGAATACATGTTCTTCAAGCTGGCACTATCAGATTTCAGATGGGTTTTTTGAATACTCATAAATTTTGATGGGTTTGTGCATGTACATGTAGGGATCATATATGATGTACTATATGGATGTATCACATATTTATCCTTCTAATCCATCTCGTAACTACACGAAAAACTTTAATCGCATTTTCTCTAAACTATAATTTTAGTTGGTGCACATTTTCCAATGACACTATTGGGTGGATTGACTTAATTAATTTTTTTTTCGACATTTATAGTGCTTTTCAGGCTATCGTCGGAACGAAGTTACACGTCGATCTGTTAACTGTTACTCGTAGAATTTTAATAAAATGCTTTGTAAAATTTTAGTACAGTGGTGCCTCGCATAACGAACGCCTCACGTACACGTACGCACGTATCACGGCAGTCGTCCTTAAAGTTAAACTCAATATTTTTGGAAGATGCTTGTGCCTTCGTGAACCCAGGAAGAAGCAGTTGTTGATGACACAAAAGTGGTGAAGGACATCATCACAGTGGCCCAAAGGCTGGAATTAGAGGTAGAGGAAGAGGATGTAGAGGAGCTTATTGAGGAACACCAAGAAGAGCTGACAACTGAAGAGCTCCAAGCACTTCTGGTCCTGCAACAGGACAATGCTCAAAGGGAAGCGTCATCTGATAACGAGGATCAACAATCAAACAATCTACCAATCCCAACTGCTGACATCAAGAACATCCTGGTCAAATGGAAAGCAGTTCAGGAGTTTACCAATGCCCACTATCCGGATTCAGCTGAAGCAAACAGGATCAACGATCTTTACTCCGATACTCTTGTCCGTTATTTCCGGCAGATGTTGAAGGTTCATGAAACCATCGGCCAAAAAGCAGAAAATGGATGAAGATGTGCAAGATTCGGTAGACTCTACTTAGTCTGTCTTAAAATTAAAAAATTATGTTTTTAGATGTATGTATCTAAATAAAAAAAATAACAAAAATTTATCTTTTTCATGTCATGGCGATTTTAGCAGAATTCGATTTCAGGCGAATTTAATTAAATACATGACTATTACCTGGAGAAACAGATAATCAAAATTTTAATAACTGGAAAAACCCCATTTCTTTTATTTTAAATTTGTTGTTTAAAAAGTAAATTTCACTTTATTAGGTATTTTCTAATAATTTATGCTTCATACAGATTAATTTAATTTTTTTATTTAAAAAAATTTTAAATTTTTGAAAAGACCTTTTGAAAATTTTTAAATTTATTTTGATTTTTATTTTTAAAGAAATTGCGCATTTTTTGGGTCCCTAAATTTGTCAACTAAAAGAGACCAACATCAACTTATCCACCATGTGGTTACCTAATATTCCCTAAATTTTTAAAATAAAAATTTATTTTCAGATGTAAGTCGTTAATTATTAAGAAAGCCACAAAATATTAATTAATTATCTTTGAATTAAGACAGAGTTTTCAACTTGAACTTTTTAAGTTTTTTAACTGCATTAGTTTATTAGATTATAAAAAAAATTGTTTATTTTATCGTTAATTTAAAAATAAAGAATTTTTATATATAATAAAATAATCACAGAATAATAACTGTTTAAATTCAATTGTAATTTCCTGTATTTGTTAATCATAAGAAATTTTTTAATTTGTTTTTTTTAATTGAATTTTTATTTTTGTATTAGTTTATTTTGGTTGGTTCTAATTTTTTTTATAAAAAAAATAAAAATTTTTAAAAATTTTTTATCTTAAAAAAAAAAATTTTAAGTTAAATAAAAATTTAAAATTAAAAAAAAAAATTTTATTTTTAAAAAAAAATTTTAAAAAAAATTTTAAAAAAAGGGAAATTTAAAACTTGGCTTACCTTTTTGAAAAAAAAAATAAATAAATTAAAAAATTTTATTTAATAAAAAAATTTTTTTAGAAAATTATTTATTTCTACATTTTGGGTTTTTTTTAATGAAGTTTTTTTCAAATAAAAATGGGTTTTTTTTTCTTTTTTTATTTCCAAAAAATTTTATTTTGTTTCGAATTTCAAAGGGTTTTTCTCAATTTTATATGTTTTGGGGAAAATTTTCTGGCAAAGGAGATCGTATTTAAAAATAATCCCACTTTAGGCTCCAATTAAAGGAAAATATTGTTTTTTTTTTGCAAATATTTATTGTCAGTCGGATTATTAGTGATACTATTTCTTTTTTAATTATTGTAGTGCTCAGACTGTAAATATCATATGTTGAGCTGTTTTTTGTGATAATAGTTTCTATTTCATCGTCTGTGATTGGTTGTAAGAATACATGTTCTTCAAGCTGGCACTATCAGATTTCAGATGGGTTTTTTGAATACTCATAATATGAGTATATGAGTAATATATTATATTTTGATGGGTTTGTGCATGTACATGTAGGGATCATATATGATGTACTATATGGATGTATCACATATTTATCCTTCTAATCCATCTCGTAACTACACGAAAAACTTTAATCGCATTTTCTCTAAACTATAATTTTAGTTGGTGCACATTTTCCAATGACACTATTGGGTGGATTGACTTAATTAATTTTTTTTTCGACATTTATAGTGCTTTTCAGGCTATCGTCGGAACGAAGTTACACGTCGATCTGTTAACTGTTACTCGTAGAATTTTAATAAAATGCTTTGTAAAATTTTAGTACAGTGGTGCCTCGCATAACGAACGCCTCACGTACACGTACGCACGTATCACGGCAGTCGTCCTTTAAAGTTAAACTCAATATTTTTGGAAGATGCTTGTGCCTTCGTGAACCCAGGAAGAAGCAGTTGTTGATGACACAAAAGTGGTGAAGGACATCATCACAGTGGCCCAAAGGCTGGAATTAGAGGTAGAGGAAGAGGATGTAGAGGAGCTTATTGAGGAACACCAAGAAGAGCTGACAACTGAAGAGCTCCAAGCACTTCTGGTCCTGCAACAGGACAATGCTCAAAGGGAAGCGTCATCTGATAACGAGGATCAACAATCAAACAATCTACCAATCCCAACTGCTGACATCAAGAACATCCTGGTCAAATGGAAAGCAGTTCAGGAGTTTACCAATGCCCACTATCCGGATTCAGCTGAAGCAAACAGGATCAACGATCTTTACTCCGATACTCTTGTCCGTTATTTCCGGCAGATGTTGAAGGTTCATGAAACCATCGGCCAAAAAGCAGAAAATGAATGAAGATGTGCAAGATTCGGTAGACTCTACTTAGTCTGTCTTAAAATTAAAAAAATTATGTTTTTAGATGTATGTATCTAAATAAAAATAATAACAAAAAATTTATCTTTTTTCATGTCATCTTAGCATATTTTATGCTACAGAACGAATTATTTTTTTTAACATGTATTTATATAGGAAAACGCGTTTCACATAACGAACTTTTCGCATTACGAACTTGCTCTTGGAACGAATTAAGTTCGTTGTGTGAGGCACCACTGTAGTTACTTTAAACGTGAATAAATAATATTCCTAAATTACTAAAATCAGAAAATAAAAACGACTGTTCACAGTAATTGAACCATACTTACAGAAAATAAATAATTAGAATACAGTCGCTGAACTCCCACGTCGTGTAATCAAATTAAAGAGCGTCATTGGTAGATATTATAATGAAGTAAATGAATTAATAAAAAATAATTACCTACGTAAGACAATAAAAAAATTATAAACGCAATTAAATTTTGCACAGCTAAACTACCTAATTAAGTATGCAGGTATAAATGTTTTTATAATAGTTTTCAAGTCTGATCAAAGTTCTCGCTACTCTTTATTATTGTAGTTCAGAAGTTAGATTGAAGTTTGATATTATACACAATAGACTTTATATTTCAGAATTTGATGAAACAAACTTTTTTTAAAAGTTATTCTAAAAAGGTTTACATGCAATTTCAACATGGCATTGTAAAAATTTAGTTAGATAAGTATGGTCACTAGCAGTTTTAGTTTAAAATTTGACTTAAAAAACAAAATTTTATAAAATTGTTGTTAAAATAATTAAAATTGCGATAAGTAAAATCAACATCATAGGCATAAATGTCATCACAATAAATTTTGTATAATAATCATTTTGAATTCCATAAAATCTTTGACTTGTGTTGGAATATTTAGCAATAGCTTTTGCATAGCAACAAAGAGTGGTACAATAGAACCTCACAATTAATTTCGTAACTTTTATAAAACTTGTAAAAAATAATGTCGTATGAAATATCAAATAATAAAAAGTTGCTGAGCAAGTTCAATAATAACTTGTTTGTAATACCGACGTAAAAAGTAACGTTTTTAATAAAGTGAAGAAATGCAAAACCAGAAACCAGCAAAATACCAATACTTAAGCAAAACCTGAGAAGCCCCTATGGTATTGCCAATATTATACATAACAACATAAAGTTCATGCACAAGCAGCTATGTATGTACTTAAGTTTGTTCCAAAATAAGAGACATCTCCCCCCCCCCAGAATAATTTTTTAATAAAATGAACAGCTTTGCATCGTTTGAACTACAACTGCCACGCAGATTATTTGCAAAACTTCTGGGTAGGTTCGTAGAAGTATTGCCCCTAAGTTGAATTTGTGGCTGAAATAATATACAAATTTTTCAACCCTTTGTTACGACGAATTTCATTTAAATAGTATAGAATTAATAAACTTGGCATTGCTATACAATAAAATTTCATTTTATTTTCACTTTTCACAAACCAGAGACTAACGGGCTAAGGAAAACTACATATTTGCTAAATGGATACGGTACTTTAAAAGAAAAAATAATTATATTATTATTATTATTGTATAAAAATAAAATAAATTCGTTAGATAAAGGTTATCTACAATCTATCTCTTGTAATTAAATTACTTAATAGTCAACGTATAGCTTTTACATCATCTACATTATCAAATCGATGATGTCAATGAGCATATTATTTAAATAACATTATTATTAGCTTTATCTACTTATTACTACGTTAATCGCATCACAATTTACAAAACAACCATCAAGCAAACACTAAAGTGGTCAATAAAAAAATTATTTAATATTTTATAAAAATTAACTTTAGTTTTATAATCACAGCACCAGTCGCCGCCGCCTGTGAGATTTTCAAAATAGGCAACAATTTTTTAATGTTTAGTCCTACCAAGTTTGAAAAAATACTTTCTGTTGTACAACTTGACCAATACACATTGGCAAACTATTGTCATGGTCATTTTCAAAAATATAATAACACATAGTTTTAAAACAATAATTATTTAGTTGATTTACATTTTATTTTTAGATATTTACATATTACATGTTTGTTTTGATGTAATCGTTTTATTTTGATATAAATGCTAGCAAAAAAACTGGTTGTTCCCATTACTTTAACATTGAAATTATAATTAAATTCAATTAAATATTGAAAGAAAGTTTTTATTATAACTTGTAAAGTTGCTGATCTAAATATTACAAATCTTGTTATTATATTATTAACACGAGCAAATTATTTTGATAAATAATTGTTTATTAACTTGTGAAAATATATTTTAAGTAATAAATTAACAATTATTACAGGTTTAATAAAATTTTAATTAAATTTGACGATTAGTGAATTTTTTCCACACTTAAATACTTATTTAACCCATTATATTATAGATTTTTTATTTTTTTTATTTTTTATTTACCCAGAATATTTACAATCTGTCTTACAACAATAAGTAAATGTTTTGACGATTCCTAAAGGTGACAAATTTAAGCAAAACCCAGTGGTTTTACCTTTATAGCATTAATTCATATAAATTAAGTTTTGTACAGGGCAATTAAAAGTTTATACTACCGAGTATACATTATTGTCTACTTATATCTGTTTATTAGGTCTTGAGGTTTGAATCCTTTTTCTTTCTTCTTTTTCTTTCTTCCTAAGTTTCTGCCAATATTTGGGTTCCAGTCTTTTTTTGTCTAAAAGCTCAATTTTTCTTTTCCAATACCCAATTTTCGTATACTATTTTGACAAATGGTTTACCATTTTCTGAGACTTTGCTGAAACTTTGAAAGCAAGTAATTGTATCCCCTTTGATCAATTCATTGGGTTATTTCTTTAAATTAGATTATTTTTGGGAATTTGCCACTCCGGCAGATTTTTTAATGTATGTTTATTTTTCTTTTTCCAAAGGGTCCATTAGATGGTCATATCCCAGGTCTTACACCTTGTTTGTGGAATCGTTTGATTGGGTAGAGGAAATTTTCAATAAAAATATTGCGGCTTTGATTCATTCCTTTATTTCCAGTCTTCACCTTTATTTTTCGTCAAAGGTAGCTAAGTTTTAAGTTTTCATATGGTTAAACAAATATTTTCGTGTTACGACTTTAACGCCAGAAGCACTTGATGACCCTAAAGCAAAGAAAACCTTTTTTTAATAAACTTAGAATAAAATTAAATTTCAGGTAATTTTCTTTAAATATATTCGAAAAATATTTTTTCGGAAACTTGCGGGATTCTGCGGCAGATTTTCTTAAATATGTAATGTCAATTACATAACATATTCAATAAAAAATTAAACAAGACGGGGACAAATAGGGATGGGTCATAAAAATACCAATTTGTTCTTAGAATCGTGATGACTTTGTATTGAAAACGTCAAAGGTTTGATTTGTGAAAAAAGGAAAACTATGTCAAAATAAAAAAATATATAGCGTCTGAAGGATACATACCTGTATTTCCAGAATTCATCACTGTCACTGGTGTTTTATACGTCAAAACAAAAATATTGGCTTTGAAAATTATATCACTTTGGGAGCGCTGAGAACAGATGCGTGATCTAACCCTAACAAACAAATTCCGACTACCTGCACTTAAGCGGGGACGTACGTTCGTGAAAAAATGGGTGGGTGGTAATTCGCAGAAGTGTTAACTATGCGTAGACGTCAATATTTTGTGCCTACATCATGTTTAAGATTTTGACTTTTGGCCGCCTAATTACTCAATATCCACCTATGTGCACTGTTCTGCTAATTCTTAATTATAGTTAAATATTGTCCTAATATGAATAATCAATACTTTCCCAATATTGGGATTACATAGTAAACCAATATTGCACTCAATATTGTGTGCTACTCCATAGGCAAGTACGAAATTGACCATTTTAATTGGTTGATTTTATATTTAAGCACGAGACGAGCAAAGTATCGAGTAAAATGTTTTGATTTTTTTTACATATTATTCTAATAGTTTGGGGTTTTGAAAATTTGTCCAACTGAAATTCATTAAAATATTCGAATTATAACCCCGGATTCCCTGCAATGATGTTTGTAATTGAAACTTTTTCAATTATAAACAGATGTTTACTTAGTTATGAGTTACACAAATATCTTGCTTCTGTAATCAAAAAACTAAAAGCGTTTTAATGCGAAAATTTCGGTTGCTTTTGAATATGGCCCATAGTCGGCATAAAGTAAGTTACTAAAATCAGTCATTATTTATCTCATAACTACACGAAAAACTTTAATCGCATTTTTCTATAAACTATAATTTTTAGTTGGGTGCACATTATCCAATGAAATTATTGGGTGAATTTACTTAATTAATTTTTTTTGACATTTATAGTGCTTTTCAGGCTCTCGTCGGGACGAAGTTACACGTCGATCTGTTATCTGTTACTCGTAAAATTTTTAATAAAATGCTTTGTAAAAATTTTAGTAGTTACTTTAAACGTGAATAAATAATATTCCTAAATTACTAAAAATCAGAAAATAAAAACGACTGTTCACAGTAATTGAACCATACTTACAGAAAATAAATAATTAGAATACAGTCGCTGAACTCCCACGTCGTGTAATCAAATTAAAGAGCGTCATTGGTAGATATTATAATGAAGTAAATGAATTAATAAAAAATAATTACCTACGTAAGACAATAAAAAAATTATAAACGCAATTAAATTTTGCACAGCTAAACTACCTAATTAAGTATGCAGGTATAAATGTTTTTATAATAGTTTTCAAGTCTGATCAAAGTTCTCGCTACTCTTTATTATTGTAGTTCAGAAGTTAGATTGAAGTTTGATATTATACACAATAGACTTTATATTTCAGAATTTGATGAAACAAACTTTTTTTAAAAGTTATTCTAAAAAGGTTTACATGCAATTTCAACATGGCATTGTAAAATTTAGTTAGATAACTATAGTCACTATCAGTTTTAGTTTAAAATTTGACTTAAAAAAAAAAACGAAATTTTATAAAATTGTTGTTAAAATAATTAAAATTGCGATGAGTAAAATCAACATCATAGGCATAAATGTCATTACAATAAATTTTGTATAATAATAATTTTGAATTCCATAAAAACTTCAACTTGTGTTGGAATATTTAGCAATAGCTTTTGCATAGCAACAAAGAGTGGTACAATAGAACCTCACAATAAATTTCGTAACTTTTATAAAACGTGAAAAATAATGTCGTATGAAATATCAATTAATAAAAGTTGCTGAGCAAGTTCAATAAGAACTTGTTTGTAATACCGACGTAAAAGTAACGTTTTAATAAAGTGAAGAAATGCAAAACCAGAAACCAGCAAAATACCAATACTTAAGCAAAACCTGATAAGCCCCTATGGTATTGCCAATATTATACATAACAACATAAAGTTCATGCACAAGCAGCTATGTATGTACTTAAGTTTGTTCCAAAATAAGAGACATCTATGTAGCTCCCCCGCCCTCCACAGAATAATTTTTTAATAAAATGAAGAACTTTGCATCGTTTGAATTACAACTGCCGCGAGGTTATTTCCAAAAACTTCTGGGAAGGTTCAGAAGTATTGCCCCTAAGTTGAATTTGTGGCTGAAATAATATACAAATTTTTCAACCCTTTGTTACGACGAATTTCATTTAAATAGTCTAGAATTAATAAACTTGGCATGGCTATACAATAAAATTTCATTTTATTTTCACTTTTTACAAACCAGAAGCTAACGGGCTACGGAAAACCTACATTTGCTAAATGGATACGGTACTTTAAAAGAAACAATAATTATATTATTATTATTGTATAAAAATAAAATAAATTTGTTAGTAAAGGTTATCTACAATCTATCTCTTGTAATTAAATTACTTAATAGTCAGCGTATAGCTTTTACATCATCTACATTATCAAATCGATGATGTCAATGAGCATATTATTTAAATAACATTATTATTAGCTTTATCTACTTATTACTACGTTAATCGCATCACAATTTACAAAACAAACATCAAGCAAACACTAGAGTGGCCAATAAAAAAATTATTTAATATTTTATAAAAGAAACTTTAGTTTTATAATCACAGCACCAGTCGCCGCCGCCTGTGAGATTTTCAAAATAGGCAACAATTTTTTAATGTTTAGTTCTACCAAGTTTGAAAAAATACTTTCTGCTGTACAACTTGACCAATACACATTAGCAAACTATTGTCATGGTCATTTTCAAAAATATAATAATACATAGTATAAAAACAATAATTATTTTGTTGATTTACATATTATTTTTAGATATTTACATATTATATGTTTGTTTTGATGTAATCGTTTTATTTTGATATAAATGCTAGCAAAAAAACTGGTTGTTCCCATTACTTTAACATTGAAATTATAATTAAATTCAATTAAATATTGAAAGAAAGTTTTTATTATAACTTGTAAAGTTGTTGATCTAAATATTACAAATCTTGTTATTATATTATTAACACGAGCAAATTATTTTAATGAATAATTATTTATTAACTTGTGAAAATATATTTTAAGTAATAAATTAACAATTATTACAGGTTTAATAAAATTTTAATGAAATTTGACGATTAGTGAATTTTTTCCACACTTAAATACTTATTTAACCCATTAAATAGACGTTCACTAATATTTCGTTCTATAGGAAACTCTTTAGATCCAGGCCCATCTGACGAGTTTCCTATAGAACGAAATATAAGTGATCATCTATACGAGTATAATGGCCAAATAAGTAAGTGTGGAAAAAATTCATCAATTGTCTAATTTAATTAAAATTTCATTCAACTTGTAATATTAATTGTTAATTTAATACTTAAAATTATTTTAATATGCGTCGATGGTTTATTATTATCAAATTAATAAATTACTTTTTAATTAGTTGTTCATAACCTTTCAAAGAAAACGTTTGGGTATACGGTTCATCGAGATTCCAGAACATCATTATAAGAACATTAAAGGAACTATAAACCGCTCATTTAATAATATACAGGTTGGTTGAAAAGTACTGAAAGCGACACCTATTAAGCAGTAGAGGAATCAAAATTCATACGTCATTTTGATATTTGATCTTTCATATGAACCTACTAAAAATTTTATTTCGATCTGTCAATTCATTCATTGTTTACAAGCCATTTGAAGTCGACGTGTCGGTGTATTTTTTAACAATGGAAAAAACTGAGTATCGTGCAGTGATAAAAATCTTTGTTTTGGAAGGTTTATCAGCAACAGAAATTCATACAAAAATGGTGAGCGTGTTAAAAGAATCTGCTCCTTCATTTCCAACTGTACATCGATGGGTTTTAGAGTTTAAACGTGGTCGTACAAGCGTTGAAGATGAACCACGTAGTGGACGACCAAAACTGCAACAACACCAGAAATCATTGAACAAGTACATAATATTGTTAGTGAAGATCCAAGTTTGACTAAGCGTGAAATTGCTAATACCATAGGCATCTCAGACGAACGAGTACTCTATATTTTACATAAAGAATTACGTATGAAAAAGCTGTTTGGAAAGTTAGTGCCGCATTCGTTAACAATTCAACAAAACTCACACGAAAGCAAATTTCTCAGCATCATTTGAATCTTTTTAATAAGAATAAAATCGATTTTGTGCGTCGTTTTGTAACTATGGATGAGACTTGGATCTACCACCATGATCCTAAATTGAAACAAGAACGATTACAGTGGACTGAGGCTGGTTGTTCAGCTCCAAAACAGGTGAAGTCAGGACGATCAGCAAAAAAGGTTATGGCATCAGTTTTTTGGGATGCAAAAGGATTTTATTGATTGATTATCTTGAAAAAGGTAAAACAATTAACTCTGAATATTATTGTAACCTTTTGGATCAATTGAACGAACAAATTCGTGAAAAGAGACCCGGTTTGCAACATAAAAAAATCATCTTTCACCAAGACAACGCACCTGTCCACAAAAGTGTTTTAACAATGGCAAAATTCAATGAACTAAAGTACGAATTGCTTGAACATCCACCGTATTCGCCAGATTTGGCTCCTAGCGACTACTACCTCTTCAGAAACTTGAAACAATTCGTTCGTGGAAAGCGTTTTTCATCGAATGAAGAAGCTATTTCAGTCGTGGAACAGTATTTTGCAGAGCTTCCAGAAAATCATTACAGAGATGGAATAAAATTATTGCAGGATCATTGGAATAAGTGTATAGGCCAGTCAGTAAAGGAATTGTATGTTGCAAACGGTGGTGTAGAAGATTTTATTTTTTTATCTTGTATAAATAGGTACAAGCATGTGAAAAACAAAAATGCTAACACGGGCGACCTCGGGAGAACTTTTGGTAGCCAAAGAACTTCAAAATTTTAGGAGTCTTTTTAGTTTTTGCATATAACTCCTAAACCGTGGATCCTATCAAAACATTTGTGGTTTAACTAATTAAAGAGCATTAAATTCTGCGTCGAATGAGTACCACAACTTAATAATTTGGTCAAGTGGTATGGTTGAAAACTACGGTCAAAAAACGACGATTTTTTCTAATTTGGTAAAAAACTGAGATATACGTATACGTGAGTGCGCGTCCGGCATCGATCGCGCTGCACTAAATTCGTTGTAACTTTTAAACTAATTCATGAAATTGAGCATTCAAAAGCTCAAATGAAAGAAGAAACATGTAGCTATTGGATTATTATATTTTCAAATAAAAAATGTATGTATATAAGAGTAGTATATGTATATAATTGGAACATACGGAGATATCCGATAAAATCGCTAAGAGCTATTATTATATATTCTAAAATTTTTTACACTAAATTCACTTATTTTAAGTCCTATTAATATTATATGCTAGTTAGGTAGGTTAAATAAATTTTTATAAAAGTTATTAACGTTTAACGTACCTATAATTTAACGAATTTTGGAGCAAAAAAATTTATTTTTATTTCTGTAAAATAAAAGGGTTGATTTACTTTTAACCTAAATCCTCTTATAGCATCTTAAAGTACACATTTCAAGCTTTAAAAATCGCACCTGTAGAAATCCAATAACGCGATTTAAGCAAGAGTAATATGTGGTTAAAGTTAGGTATACATTTCAAATGTTATTACTTACTCAAAATTTCGAAATTTTGAAAGTATACATCTTCAATATTAAATTTTTGAGATTTTTTTTACTTATTCGATATTTTTATACATTACTTCTAGAGTAATTTATGAAAATTTCAGATCTTTATTTTAAGAATTGTAGAAATGGTAGAGCTCTTAGCG
The DNA here is from genome assembly GCA_036346125.1 of Lycocerus yunnanus. Classification (NCBI taxonomy): domain Eukaryota; kingdom Metazoa; phylum Arthropoda; class Insecta; order Coleoptera; family Cantharidae; genus Lycocerus; species Lycocerus yunnanus. The sequence goes on from JARFIX010000006.1 coordinate 3,992,887, forward strand.
ATTTTATCGGATATCTCCGTATGTTCCAAATAGATACATTTACTACTTTTATATACATTCATTTTATATTAGAAAATATAATAATCTAATAGCTACATGTTTCTTCTTTCATTTGAGCTTTTGAATGCTCAATTTCATTAATTAGTTTAAAAGTTACAACGAATTTAGTGCAGCGCGATCGATGCCGGACACGCACTAACGTAACTAATACTAAATCTCAGTTTTTGACTAAATTAGAAAAAATCATCGTTTTTTGACCGTAGTTCTCGACCATACCACTTGGCCAAATTATTAAGTTGTGGTACTAATTCGACGTAGAATTTAATGCTCTTTAATTTGTTAAACCACAAATTTTTTGCTAGGATCCACGGTTTAGGAGTTATATGCAAAAACTGAAAAAGTCCTAAAATTTTGAAGTTCTTTGGCTGCCAAAAGTTCTCCGAGGTTGCCCGTGTTAGCATTTTGTTTTCACATGCTTGTACCTATTTATACAAGATAAAAATAAAATCTTCTACACCACCGTTTGCAACATACCACCTTATTTCGATTCTCTACTGACTGGCCTAGTATTGAAGTTGAGGAGATTATATTGAATAAAAAAACTAATTTCATTATTTTCATTAAAATTTCATTAAAAAACTAATTGAACTAATTTCAGTATAATGGTCAAATAAGTAAGTGTGGAAAAAATTCATCAATTGTCTAATTTAATTAAAATTTCATTCAACTTATAGTATTAATTTTAATTTAATACTTAAAATTATTTTAATATGCGTCGATGGTTCATTATTACCAAATTAATAAATTACTTTTTAATTAGTAGTTCATAACCTTTCAAAAAAAACGTTTGGGTATACGGTTCATCCAGATTCCAGAACATCATTATAAGAACATTAAGGGAACTACAAACCGCTCATTTAATAATATATGTATTTGTTGAATTATGAATAATTATTGAACTAATAATTTATAAAATTATAAGTCACAAGTAATTTGAAATAGTCGAAAAATAATTAGCATTTTATCCAGTTGACTGTGTAGTGTTTTACATTACTTGTGCTGAAAGATAATTATTATTAAATCTTACAATCGACTATTTGTAACTTGTAGATTAATATAATATAAAAAAATTACTAGAGAAACTGAAAAAATATTTGTTGCTCTCTTTCTCCAATTTGGATGCTAAGATCAACATCTCGGTCGACATGCCCAGGCCCGGCGAAAGGTGCATGCAACACAAGCGCCTGCTTGGCGCGTCAACCTGCTGGTGCAACGCGCAGTTTTCAACTTCAACGATTCGTCCTAAATTTAATATTTTCTATGTGTTTTTGATTGTTGTAATATTATTTATTGTAATAATATCAATAGTTAGGTCACACATAAAATATGCGCCAGTAGCGTAGTGCCCTGAGAGTCAGATTTCTTGTCCAATTGTTATGAAATTTAAAATGTTTTTCAATCAGCAAACGTGAAAACTGCTCCCCCAAAAATAATTTTTATTTAGCTTATTTTTTCAACATGAGCTAGTATAATATTCAACATCTTTAGTTCATCATTTGAATATTATTAACTTACAAAATTTGGTTTAAGATGAATTAAAAAAATCCGATATGTGGTATCTCTTGTACTGGAATATATTTTTTTTATTCCAAGTCAATGTCTTCAAGTTGATGTGCACTCATCTAAGGCTGCTATGTATTGTTATCAGTATGTTTGATTTAATCATATCTTGTGACCATGAAATAATACAATTTGTGTTGTCGAGCTAGTCAACAATAAATTAAAAAAACCTGTAATGTGTATTTAATGGCTTATAATGACAAGGAAATGCACTTTCCAATAATAACAAACATTTCCTATATCCTATTTAAATAATTTCAACGATATCATATTATCAAATGCAGGAAGTGAAAATTTTTGAATTTTTTTTAAATTTAACACGTTGACCGCCGCAGTATTAAAATTTTTCCCCATTCCTAGACCTTTTTAATTATTACTGTGCAACATCAGTATTTAAAATAAAAATACAGTTTTTGCTTAAAAAGACACTTTGAAAGTATGTATGAATCACTTATGCTTCACGCTGCCCGAATACGCTATTTTTTATCTGCCGGCCGCATGATGCAAATGTAATTCACACTTTTAACTTGAAAAGTAAAATGCAGATTGCATTTCCTCTGGCGCTATTTTATCATGCACACCTCTTTCAAACTCATACAATCGCATTCCATGAAAATTCATCTTGGCTTCGGCCAAGTTGGGTCACGACGCTTCTGACAAGAGCAAACGATGAAGAAAAAGATGATACCAAAACTAACAAATGTGTTTCTCAAAAAATAAAGTAGTCAGTTTTACCTAAAGCAAGAATTAAAAAATGGAAATATGCAGATGGGAATAAAATGAAAACATTTTTGGGGATGCAAATATAAATTGGTTTAGTGCAAATGCCAAAGTTATCTTCTTATTAGTTTAATAACATTCTTTATTCAAATGAAGTGAGCACGCAGATATCAAGGAATCGATTTGAGCTTCTTATTAGCAACTGGTATTTTGCAGATAACGAGGATGATAATATTTCTACAATCCATTCCTGACGGAATATAACCACTCTTCTGTCCGGAAGTCCTCACAATCCATTTCGGGAGGTGGATCACTCTTATGTTGTTATTATTTTGCTATAATTTTTGTGTGCCTTTGCTTGGTTATATATAGCTCTCCATGTTTTTCTATCGTGTGCATTATCGTATGGACATCGTATGGACATTTCGATCTCCAGTCTTCAATCTTCATATCATTAAGATCTTTTATCACTGCGTCCCACCATCTCATTCTCGACCTTCCCTATATCTCTCCTTATCCTGTTTCTACTCCATCATCACTATTGTTGGATCTTTCTCCTCTCTTCTCATAACATGGCCCAGCCAGCGTATTCTTTGCGCCTTAATCTTCTTCTTCTTCTTCATCGTTGCTTCTTGTCAGAAGCATCGTGACCCAACTTAGCCGAAGCCAAAATGAATTTTCGTGGGAGTATAATTCATGGGGTGGTTTCCCGTTGCCTTCCCCACAGTCCACAGATCGATATTGGACTCTTTATTCGCAGCAATGTATCTAGAGCAAGCAGGGTTCAAACCGCGATTTACGCTTCCTAGTCGACCAGTGCTACACTGCTGGTCGCGCCTTAATAAACTTCACAATAACTTCGCCTTCCAGTTTTCTATCTCATCGTTTTTTCTTACTTTTACTTTCTTGTCTTCAGTTTTTTTAGGGCCTATAATCGTTCGTACTATTCTTCTCTCAAAAACTCTCAAGCGCTCCTCCCCTTTGCATGTTATACACACTACCTCAACTGCATACGTTATCGTTGGTCTTATTAGACTCATGTAAATTCTCGTTTTTGTTTTTCTACTTATGTTTCTAAATTTCAATGCTTGCATAAAAAGCCTTGTACTTTGGTTTTTCCTTCATTTATCTTCATCCCTATTTCTGTAACTTATTGTTCCATTTTTTTGTATGTTTCTCTTAGCTTTTTCTCTGTTCTAGATAATATTACCACATCGTCTGAATAGGGTATCACCTCTGTACCTCGTTGTTGATTAAAGTACCCGTGCAGTTCGTTTTTCTGATCATAATATACCTAATCACCAGGTTGAATACCTTTTCTGACAAAAAGAGCTTCTTATTAGCAACTGGAATTTTGCAAATAACGATGATGACAATATTTCTACAAAACTTTACAAAATTTGAGCCAAAAGAGGTGGCTAGACGACATAAAAGTGTTACAGGAAGATACTGGTAAGATAGGAACTGCAAAGATACGGGAAAGCTCTGAGAAAAAAAGAGAATCGAAAGAAATTGGAGGGTTTACGTTCAAAAGTGGACGGGGATAGGCTGAATAAGAAGAAAGTTTTTAGACGGTAACACCTTCAAATAATATTTGTGTTGACGAGACTTTGATACCCTGTAGAGGTCGTTTCGCATTTTTACAATATATAAAAATTAAAACGCACAAGTTCGGTATAAAGCTTTTTAAATTGTGCACAAAAGATGGATACACATACGATTTAAAAATATACTGCGGAGCAGAAAAACCTGAAAACGTATGTTCAAAGGCAACATCAATTGTAATGGATCTCTACAGTAATCTTCTTGATTCTGAACGCGCAATATACGTTGATGACGATAATTATTATACTAATAGCATAAACCTAGCACACAAATTATTAGATAGACAGATTTATCTCGTGGGGACGCTTAAGAAAAATTGAAAAGAAATTCCCAAAGAAATTGTTCTATAAAAATTAAAAAGGGGAGAAACAATCGAAAAAAATCAGTACAGAAGTGGAGATAATAAAATGGTGTGATAAACGGGAAGTGCTAATGCTATCTACAAACATACAATGAAAATGTAAAAACGTACAGCAAAACGTGGAAAAAACCAATATCACCCAAAATTGTGCTTGATTACAATATAGAATTATCGAATCAGATGTTTGATTTTTGCTTCCGACGAGATGTAAAATGGCACTGAAAACTTGCCGTCGAAATTCTTTTCCAGTATGCAATGGTCACTGCTGTTGTAACGTACAAGGCTCTGGCACAACAATATGCATTACAGGGTTCAGGGAAGAGATTGAAAAAGACTTATTAGAAATCAAATCGAAAGAGGAAACTAAAAGTAAAAATTTGAAAGAAAGGAAACACATTTTGGAAGAACTTGGAATAACCCAGCGTAAGGGATGTGTTGGGTGCTACAAAAAGTTATCGAAAATACTAGAAAATATGCGGCTTCCGTAGTAAAGCAAACTCGCTGGAAATGTGTCCAATGCGACAAATATTATTGTGTTATATGTTTTACTTTTGTACACAAAAAATATACTTTATAAATTTGTTTACGACAACGATTTCCATATTTTCAATAAAATAAATGTATTGTCTTTTGGTTTTCTTTGGGGTTTTCTATTTAGAATATACTCTTTGAGTATAAAATTAATAATTATTACAAATTTAATGAAATTTTGATAATTAATGAATTTTTTATTTAACACAAATTCAATTAAAATTTGATTAAACTTGTAATAATTGTTAATTTAATACTTAAAATATATTTTCACAAGTTATAAACATTTATATACATTATATTGTTTTGTTTCAGATTATATTTACTGAATAAATTTACTTGTTTGTTAAATTTTTAACAGTTTTGTATTGTTTCATTTAGTACCGCACGATAACGAGTTACTACGTAAAAATATATTTTCTACTTCTGGAACCCCAAAAATACATTTTGCTTGAAATATTGACAAGATACGATTATACATCATAAGATGTTCTATCGTCTATTGCCAATAAAAAATGTATTTTCGTGTAAAGCGCAACCGCTTAGCACACAGCACGAATGATTCATGATGCCCTAGATACAAATTAGTGTAAATCGTATACGATTCATACGGCGGTCAATCTTCCAAATTTTTATAACACAATAACGATGTTATGTTTTACCAAAATTACCTACATACATTTGAAGTGCAAAGTATTTTCTACTTTTATTGCATTAAAAAATAACAAACCATCATCGAGGTTGCGTTTAGTTGTTGAGGTTATGTATGAGGCTGCCAAGCAAATTTTCTTGCTCCAACCAAGATCTAAAGCAGGCCCTACTTGGGTAATTGGGCTATTATGTTGGTTGCACGATTATTAACCGTAGAGTCACTTTAAACCTAACCCAAAAATATTATATCTCAAAACATGACATAGTATTCGAAATGGGTCAATCTGAATCCGTATCAAGTTGCCATTTTTTCAACATTCAACAACATTTCTAACTGAACTAGTAAGTATAGGAAGCTTTTTAAATCAAATGAATTGCCTATAATACCTACTATTATTGTAATCTCAGTAAATGATCGTGATCACTCATACTTATCAAAATATAGAAACAATATCTATTCTTTTAATCGTGAAATGACAATCTTTACCAGAAGACCGAATTTGAAAAATTTCGAGAAATCGGATATGAATCCAAAATTTCCCTCACCCAGTGCAACCAAACTATTGCTGGTATCTTCTATAATGTATATTCTATAATGTTTGTTAAAATCGATATTAAATAACCTTTTTAATCGAAGCCGTATTAAAAACACATGCATATAAAAACCATCAAATTAATGAAAAAACTCCCTGGTTTAAATTTATTATTACATTTAAAAAATGTAATTGTAAATATGTATAACAAACGTAATTATCTTAATGTGTATGGTTTTATTGCACTTTTTCATTTTATCATTGCGTGCTTATATTATATAGGATTGCAACAGTGGTTTTTATAATTATGTAATAAATAAATTATCGAATTTTATCCAGTAGAATCGCTTTCATGACCATTTTAGATCTCTCTTGCAGAAAATTGTAAACGAAATGTAATATGTGATAAAAAAGAGAAATTTAAAAATTTTAACTTTTATTTGTCTTTTTTGCCCATGGTAAAATCCCACCTGTGGGTTGTTATAATATTTTTTAATTCGTTCTTTTTAAAATTTCATTAGCGATTTTGTCTCCATTACAAATTGAGAAATTGTTGGTGCCGGCCCTGACTGACGGTTATAATTATTTTTTAATAATTATTTAATTGATTGCTTAAAAAAGTGTATTAATGCAATTGATAAGGAGCATAGAAAAAATAGAATTATCGCAGTAAATTACAGTATCATCAGACTAAATTGTTTCTATTGTACACTAATTCTTGTATTTATATGATTATAAGTCTAATATTATAATCAATCAAATTATATTATAAAGTAAAAAAAATATACTAAAAAGAATAGGAAAATAAATTTGTAGAAATGTAATATTGAATTAAGTTAATTATAGTTTTTGAAGTATGTACTTCTTCCACTATATTTAAAAATTTAGACATATTGATAAGTTTTTATATGAAAAGGAAAAGTAATATCAAATAAAAATAGTAATTTAAGTGTTATGCTATCTAATAATAGGATAAAAAAAAATTCTTTTAATAGTACATATTAATTAAATTTAATTAAATTTTTAACATACACAAAGTTCCTCCGCACGACGTGTCAATGCACTTTTCAACAGGAAAACATTACGGATTAATTATAATTACTTACGACATATTAAACTCATTTTGAATTGTATCAAAAATATTAATCAACAAAAATGTTTAATGATCCAATAACACTCCTACACATTACTTCAATTTCAAAATTATACAAGCTTCAAGGTCATTTAAAAGATCAGAGAAAAGTACATAATGAATGTCTATTATATTGTTAGTATGTAAATTGTTTATTCCTATTTTTAACAAATCTTTTTTCAATTTGGATTTAATTTTTTAAATTTTGGTCTTAAAATATCACTTACTTTTTTTGTTCTTATTTTGTGGGCAATGGTAGTTGCAGAATCCAAAAGATTAAGATCCTTAATTGGTGGCATTTGTTGGCCTTTCCGTCCATTGCAAATTTGGAAACAGAATCGCGCAACTATTTCCAAAGTTGCGTGAATATAATTGATTACATTAACAATTAAAGTTTTACATAGACCCATCTTCACCTGTAGATTTGTGATATACTAATAACCCAATTTGAAACATAAACAAGTACCTACCAGTGGCCGTACTCACTTTGAGTGGTGGAAATGAAATGAAATGCAGAGTGCGCGCTCTTTAAATCATCATTTTTACCTATCCAACCATAACTTTCAATTTAACTAAAAATAAAATGTAATTTTCAGTAAATCAGTTTATGAATTTAAATTTTACATAATTTCTGACGTTTAATACGAAAATTTAGCAAAGCGATTAAATATTCAAACAGGGTTTTTTGTTACTTTTTCAGTTCGGTTAGTATAATGCATGCATTTGATTGGCTACATAACAATTAGAGTTTTATTTTATTGGTATAAAATTACGTAATACGTGACACTTTTTTAAATTTAAATTTACACACAAAATGCGCGGTAATAGTAAAATTTAATATGATTGTGCATTTTTTAAATATTTATGACAATCGACCTTTAGTTGTGTATCAATATGGCTGCTTAAATTAACCAGTTTTACCTGCTCAATAGAAACTATTTGCAGAGCGTTTGTGATAATTTTGTGAAATAATTGCGGATGTGGTAGAATGCGGGTGATTTAAGTGTTTAGCATTAAATGGGCGAACAACTAATTACGTTTGTTTCAATTTTGTTGTTAAGAAAGAGGTTATGAAATTGATTTTACAAGTAGCGTGCGCATGTTTACTTCTGTGAATAATGAATAAGGAAGGATCGAGCACCAAAAATAAAGTGGCTAAACAACCGTCGCCGGTTAGAAATGTCGGTTCGAAAAACCTTGTTCCACCAGTTTTAAAACAAGTTGGCAAACTTGCTGCTGGGGTTGCCACCATTGCCGGAGGTTCTGCTACTGGTAAGTTGTAATACAATGCATAGGATATTACACATTGGCGCCACTAGCAAATAGAGTTGATCGTTTGATTGATCGAGTTTTTTATGTGTAATATTTATCCTGTATGTTATACAACCCAACATAAATGGTTCTGGCCATTTATTTTATCCTATTTTATTAAAAATTGTTTATATTTATATTACGCGTAATTTGTTATCTTTAAATGACACACCTCATATCAACAAGTGGCGCTAATTTTCGCCATAATAAGTTGTACCTACGTATTATCTTATTATTGTATTTTGGTGAATTTTATAATTGATATAAAATGAATTTATGATAATAGTTTGTGCTGGGATTTAATGTACAAATAATTTATATTATTGCAATTTGAATTGAAGACGTCCCTGGAAGAACATTGTACAGACCATTTTCCACAAAATAAGCACAACTTAAACAACCAAATTAACAATTTCTTAATTTTGATTTTATTTTCCATTGTATAATTTTAATTTTGTAGGTCGCAACGTTCTTTGGGAAGGTCTTCAATTCAATGATCATTAATCCGCTATCTCAGGTACGATCCTGGATTATCGTATGGAAATCTATGATATAGACTGTAGAAAATACTTTTTAAAGAGAACGGAGTTGGTATTTACGACAGAATAATAACCTCAATTTATTTGTAAATATGAAAATGGCTGTAATGTTTCAGTTTATGGTGGAAATATAATATTACATTGATGTGTTAATTGAATTTTCAAATTCATTGCTGGTTGAAAAATAAACTCGCTAGTTTCTTATTGTTAGACAAGTTGCAAGAAGCCACATACTTTCCTTGTAGCCTGGAATTTCCTTGTAGTAGCAGACGGTTGCCAGGGGCGGTCGTATAATCTGCAGTCAAGAATCCAAATTTCAAATATTTATTAAATAATTTCAAGTTGTTAATCACAATGAGTAAATTGAGGAACAGAAATCTGTAAAATTGTAATATAATTATTGAGAAATTCTAAGGATTTGGGAACAAACGTATAATTTGGATATATTATATTGCTGCCAGACCAACATCGATCAACATAATATGCTAGAAGCTTTCTCAAATAAGAAATGTTACCTCTAAAGACGGCGTACAGCCTCACTTTCATTCTGCCCTAAAGTTATCAGCGAGGACTAGCGGATTATCTACTTTAATATCTTAAGAAGACGGTTAAGTCTGACAGTTAAGCATGTTAACTGCAAAGCCAAGAAACGCGGTTCGAGTCCGGCCAAGTTAGAACTGCCTTCTTACTGTTTCCTCTCAGAAGGTAATGGCAAACCAAGGTAATTTGGAACTTAAATCACATGCAAGTGGAATAATGGGTCGCGCTATTCAAGCATGCTTTACAAAAGCACAAAATTAAAGCTAATCTTCGAATGTAAAGATAAAAGATGAATATTATATTATTAATAGAATAAAAGAGTTAACTCCTGGTTTGACTCAAATGTTACAAACACAAGTTTTTTTTATTACAGGCTGTTTCAATTAGTTAAATATTAAATTACATGCAAGGGTCCAAAGGGCTGATACAATTTAAAAAGATATATTTGTAATCAAACTGCGGCATATTTAATAATTTTTGTATTTATAATTACAATACTTTAATGTGTTCAGGTGTTTCACATCCGAGTATTTGTCGATAAAATACTTAAAACCACGAAAATTAGTAGGGGTAACAATGGGGATAAGCGAGCAAATTGTATTTAAACAATAAAACGAGTATACCGAATATGTGATTAAGCTATAATAAATTATTGTTTCGCATAAAATTTGAGGTTTATTATCACCAAATTTTTTATTAATATACAAATGCTTAAGCCGATTTTTCCAACGTTTTATGCTTAGATTAGTATGATAATCTCGTTAACCCATGCAGTAATTTAACGTTAATTGAAATCTCGTTAATCCAATCGAATAATGTGCACTATTGGGAAGTAAATCCCTCCTCTTTTACGAGTATGAGGTAATTTCAAGTTTTGAAATGTCTATGTCACGTCCGGGATTTAGGTTCAACTTTTTGCGTTGAAATCGTCTGTAAACCGAAAATGTAATTTCCTACATATTAAAATATGCAGCTATACGTATAGTCAACTTAGGATCTACTAGCAAATACATTACAATGAGGGTTGTGTATTAATAAATAGAAGAATCATTATTTACATTTTTTATACTGATAACTTTTAATTAAAAGTTAAGACACATGAAGTCAAAATTTAACATAACATACTATTTAAGATATTATTTTATTTATAAATCGTTTATTAACTTGTGAAATTTTTTAAGGTTTTCAAATTTTTACAAGCTAAGTGAAATTTTAGTGAACATATTTCTTTATTAAGGGGCAATATCAGTGTAAAGATAAAAAAAAATCGATTTCTTTTTGTTGCTTAAATAGATAGTTTTGGCCTTTAAGAATATGCCTACAAATTTTCAAAACAATATTCAGCTTAGAAGTATTCGAAATTGGCGCCAAGCGTCGACGCTCTTAGAGCCTCTTATACGGCTTTTCTCGAAACCATGTTTTTTGACCTAGTTGACAGCATAACTCTGTCAAATTTTGTCCGATCGACTTTATTCAAAAAGGATTCTCTTCAGAAAACTTATCACTATCGTCGCATCGTAGAGTTTTTTTATAAAGTATTTACTTTTTTTTTTATTAACAATTTACCGCAAAATTTTTGTGTAAAATTTGACTTTTTTTTCAAATGGCCGCCATTTTGGTTCTAATCAAAATTTTGAAATTTCCTACGATGCTGCGATAGCTATAGGCGTTTCAAGATAAGCAATACGCTACCTTGCGGTAAATTTTGAACTAACGATATAGGTTAATGAAATAGTGAGTTTTCCAAAGAAATTTTAATAATGGATAGATGGTTTTGTTCAGTTTTCTGGTGCAATTCTATGAATAAAAGAAATCCCGAAATTAGTTTTCATTCCTTTCCCCAAAAAAGACGAGAAAAAGTGTACATAAATAAAAAATTTAACAAAATTTTGTCAATTTTTGTCATCGTAGCATTTCATTGTGTGTATCTTACCTTGATTGTTTGTTTTTCCCTTCAGGGAAACCAAACTGTATTTATAGGATTTCGGTCGCTTTTCATCTTCAAAGGAAAGCAGCAATTATTTGTTTGAACTTGTGGACTTTAGGTCTTCAACTGGGTTTACTTTTATTTGTTTTTGTTTAATATGTTTTGTAATTGTCTCATATCTTGACATTTATACACACGCAAACCATTTTTTTTTGGGGAGAATAAATTAAGATTCTTGGCTCTTCGTTTTATTAATTCTCCTCCATGATTACATTAGATTACATAGTCGAAACTATGCAATGCAAGGGCAAAGGTAAACTTTTTTTAAAGAAGAGGACCCACCCCTTGGTGTAATATTTTTCCTCTGGACGACCAAGTGGGTTAGAGAAAGGGGAAAAACTGTTATAAACTTTTAGGAACTTTTTGATTGTCGATATCTTTTATTTGATGAGGATCTGGGCTCATTGCTGTAGTTTTTAAATTTAATTTATTATATCAGGCGGTATACCAGCAGTTTACCGCCAAGTATACACCGGCCGAATAGAAAGCGAGTGATCGCGGTTCGAGTCCTGGTCGCGTCGGATACGCTGCTATGATTAAACGTCCGATATCAATCTTTGAACTGTGGGAAGGCAACGAAACCACCCATTAAATATATTCCCTTGTAAAGTCAACTTGGCTTCAGCTAAGTTGACTCCAATATCCGAATACGGATAGGCACCGAGAGAAGAAGAATATCAGGTGGCCCAGTACTTTGACTGCACAAATAAATTACATGTCCGGCGTGTAGAGTCTCTTTACCTTCGCAAATACACCTCGAATTTAGATCTCCACGCATGCATTCCATGTAATGGAGAACGTTAAAACGAAGATTCGGGCCAGATTCTTATAAATGTTAAATATTTCACACACTCTAAATTGTTTTAAGCTCAAATATGGTTCAAGGATGTTATGTCACTTTTTCTAATCCTTTTAGGTGGGTAGCATTTTAAATATTATTTCAAATATTGCAATAAAGTAACGTAATATATTAAAAATATATTTAATATAATTATAAACACGATAGCGAACTATCAAAAAACATACCAACAATGTTAATACCACTAATAGCCACTATGGCGCTGCGATCTTAAATTGAAACGCCTATACTATTATAATTTAATAATTCTTATGAATTTTTTATTCAGATGCTTGGCTGTGGGACTTATGTTGACAACCGTCGGCGTAGTCTTTTTGAGACGCCATGTTGCGACCGCTCTTCCACTTAATAAAATGTAGTAAAATAAAAATAAAAATTCTTTGTATGCTTCATTACTTGAATAATTAATACACAGAATTTCAAATAATTTGATAAAGCCGTTTTAAAAAATCCCAAAAATACTCCATTTTCAGCCTGTCACACTGATATTGCCCTTAAATTTTTAATTTTTCCACTTATAATTTTAGTTTCAACATCGTTGTTTCGATTTTTAAAATCTTCTCAGTTAAACTGTAAACATTGTAAGTGAAAAAATTTAAAAATATAATAAAAAAATATGTTCACTAAAATTTCATTTAGCTTGTAAAAATTTGAAAACTTAAAAATAAGATATTATTTTATTCGGTATTTCGGTACATAGTAAATATTTTTGAATAAGAAAACAAAAATATGAAAATGAAAGGGAAATTTTGTTGAAAAACGATAAGATATAACATTAGCAATATTAAATATGAATTTTGAACCAAAAATAATAAGTAAAATTGAATAAGGAATAATTAACAATTAGCTCTTCTATCAAACAGCGGAAAAATATAAATATGGAAAGACCTAAATTTCCACCGCAAAATATTCTAAAATTATCTTAAAATTTATTTAAAAATATTCTGAAAGATGTTTTGCACTTACAAAATGTTAATTAGTTACTGCACATCGAAGGTTGTAAAAATTCAATAGGCAATATGCAACGGCGGCGCCGGCGGAGCGTTATGCATGACGATAAAATGGTGTGAAAAGAACCAATTTCTGGTAAAAACGAAAACAAAGATTTAAGTGTAAAAAGTAAAATATCGTCGAGTACGGCTTTGTGTAAAGTGTCCGTTCTACCCGATCTCGGAACAAGAACACGTAGCTATTGCAGATAAGATTATGCTGCATAATTTACGTACAACGTTGGAGGAAAAGTTAACAAAGAAGAAAATCAAACTGAATCTTTTTGTATCTAAATGACGTAATTTTATTTTACTTTATCATATGTAATATGAGAAAGTATTGTTTTCGTGCAGAAAAAAAATTTGAGATTTTGATGGATTTACACTTTTGAGGTCCCTGAGTAAAATAAGACCATTTCAAAAATGTCTGTGTGTGTGTGTGTGTGTGTGTGTGTGTGTGTGTGTGTGTGTGTGTGTGTGGTCAAATTTTGTGTGCGACCTACAGCAAAAACTAATAGGAATTTTCAAACAAAATTTTGGATTTTATCCTTATATTGAGACTTAGAGCTGATTAGATTTTGGCTAAAATTGATTCACGGGAACTATTTTTTATTTTTAAATTTTATTATTTAATATTAGTTTTAATTAATATTTCAAAAAATAATAAAATTTCAAAACGAAATTTAGGATTTAGCATACTTATGTCGAGATTTAGAACTGATTAAATTTTAGTTAAAATTGTTTTATGAAAACTATTGTTTTTTATTTTTTAAGTTTTATTATTTAATATTAGTTTTAATTAATATTTTGAAAAGTAATACAATTTCTAAACTAAATTTAGGTTTTCGCATATTTTAATCGATATTTAGAACTCATTAAATTTTAGTTAAAATTTGTTTATAAAAACTATTGTTTTTATTATTTTAAATTTTATTATTTTAAATTTTATTATTTAATATTAGCCTTTATTTAATATTTTAAAAACTAAAAGGATTTTCAAAACTAAGGTTGGAAATTTGTTATGTTTATGGCAGGAATTAGAACTGATTAAATTTTGGATAAAATTGGTTCATGGAAGCAATTCTTTTAAATCTTTTATTGAATATTAGTTTTATTAAATATTTCAAAAACTAATGAGAATTTCAAAACTAAAGTTGGTATTTTGTATTTTATATTTAGACTTAGAGCTGATTAGATTGTAAGTCACATTGGTTAATGGAAAATATTTTTTCTTTTTATTATTAAAGATTATTTTTTAATATTTTAATAAAAGTATATGATAAAGTCATGGGCATGGCCACATCCGATTTTTAATGATTGTTTGCCAGTTTTTATGAATTATAGAGGATTGCCATAGATCTAGATTCATATGATTACCTAATCTGGATGTAATGTCCTCGGTATAACCAACGGTATAACTAAGTATACATATTAGTACATTATTACTGAACTTGAAATAATTATTTGTTGTATTTGCATATAAACGTTAAATTGAATTTAAAACAAAGTAGCTTTTAAAACATTTATATTAATGCTTTAAAATTAAATTAATGTAAATTTTGCATAAATCGAAGATGAGCGATAGACAAGCGAAAGACATCTATCGCTCGTCTTTGATTTATGCAAAATTTGTGTTAAATTGAATTTTATTATAACGTCTTATTTATTTTAAACATTTCTTAATTATAATAATTTAATAACTAACTAACTGTGTAGATATACGTAAGTATATGTACATAATATGTATTACTATATAAATTCAATGTCAATATCAAGACTTCAATCAGAACCAGGGATTCGGATAACGACATAGTACATACTACCTGTTTCGAACTAATTCAGCAGCGTATATAGGGAGATCCCCTGAATAGGCTGAAATTATCTTTCCCTTATATAAACTTTATAATATGCTATTTCATAATATATAGATTAGTTCCTCCTGGCGAAGTGTCTATAATAAATATTAGGGATCTTCGTCTCAGCGGCGTCGCCAAACTTTCCGGTTTGGGTGTGCCATACTAACTTAAGATGAATCAGATGTAGTGAATTTACGATATGTACGTACTACGTGAAAAAATTTTAAACAATGTTTAGATTGGCCATAGCCCACCTCCTGGTGCCGGCGCTGCTCTTTCTGTAATTTACTGATGAGGTCTAATAATATTGAATTACGTTCATTATATCGCTAGAATCTTTGATTGTGACTTTTTATATTGATATATCGTAAAAACACCTTTTAGCTGTAACCGCTATTCGTTGCTCGTACATGAAAATTTCATTTAATGCAATCGTTCTCCACTGCTTCAGAAGCTAACATATTAAATAAATATTGAGAACATAAATTAAAATATTAGGAAACTTGGGCAATTATAGAGGCAAGACTTAAATAAAGGAGAAAGTTTGAGTGCTAGAACTACAAGAACTGAGCTGAAACACCCAAGTATATTAAAGCCTTAAGGGCGATAAAAAAGAAAACTTACACTATAATTTTCAACTTGGATTACAGTAAGAATGAAGTCGACTATTCTTACGTTTGGAAATTTAAAATATTAAGTTGCTTTTGATTTTGAAAATGTGGCTTTCGTTTTAAAATGTATGTACAAGGCTAATTTAATAACGAGAATTTACGTAATAACAAAACCTGATATTTTTAGTACTTTCATAAAAGGTAAATTGGGAGCAATTACGTTTTGGACCGTTTTATTAATTTAATGAATGCAGATTTTGTTATTATGTTTAAAAATAAAGTTACTAATTGTACCAGAAGGATCAACTACATAATCTTAGCATTCATAATGCAAACCGCATAATGAATATTCCTGATGTTAAAACACTTTTTATTGCCTTTGCGGGGTTAATATTTTTGGTTTTATTATTCTAGAACAGTTGGCGTTTCTTTTAATTAAATTATCTAAATAATTAAACTATTGCGTGCATTAAACATCTATATTTGCGATAGTTGCTGCCCAAGGGCTTAATTTAATTTTGTACTTAAAAACTGCTAAGTAAATAAATACATTACACGCAAAAGTTTTATAATAACAATAATTATTTCGACGCTTATCCTACTCGTTTTTTTGTAGAAGTGATTTACGCATTTGAATAATCTTCATAATATTAAACATTACGGAGTCAGCAGTAACTGTTGTTTTCACTCGGATAAAGTACTGTAATTATTTTTTTAAGAGTATCTGCAATAAGGATTTGATTCTCCCCCCCCACAAAAATTGAATGAAGATCTCAAAACGAAATGACATCTAATCGGGAATAGATAAGACTAATTAGGTACATAATTGTTAATACCTAAAATAAAATTTGTATACCTACTTAAATTTAATCCTTTATATCCTTGGATTTAATACTAATTAATACAGTCAAATTTGTTTTTATGCGGTGTTTTTGTGCGGATTTTATATGTGTAATTTTTATGTGCGATTTTTTTAATGCGGTATATAAGAAATCCTATGAAATGCATACTACGAATAAAAAATGAAATATTTTTTAAACTAATCTTAGAAAAGTGGGCAATAGTCCGTTAACCTTGTAATAAAATTTGTAATAAGGGCACAATTCAAATTTGAAAATTAGAATTTTCCCATAAGAAATACATGTAAGTGTATTATTGCGTAATAATTTATGCATTGTGTTAACGGTGCGTGTGCTATGCCTGGGTTGACAGTGACTAGCGGTGGAAGATATCAGTCGTTCCCTGATATCATCCGTCAACATTCACACTTTTTCGAGTTGGATCGTCTTGGGGGATGTTTTCAGTAAGTAAAGTAGCGTCTGGAGCGGAGCGCAGGGTGCGGAAAATGGGTTTTGATAAACGCAACTACGTTAAAACTGAGATTTACCTTAAAAGTGAATTTTTTCCGAATTATGTTGACCAACCACAAATTTTAATTTTTTATTTGTTAATTACACCATTATCTTTTATAATTCGTTGTAAAAACCGAGATTCTGGTATCTTTACTGTCGCCATAACCTGTTTTAATTTCGATGGGCCGGGTTACAGTTCAAAAGAGCCAATGATAAAATTGCATCCATAATTAATTTTTAAAGCCGTTTTTTAACCAAATTTGTGGACCGTCTGCAAATTTTATTTTTTTATGTGTATCTGACATTGTTATCTTTCATAATTTACAAAAAAAATCGTGAAAATCGCAATCAGGGTTGACGGACTCTCGCCGAAAAGTGTCTTCTATCATCACCTCAAAGGTTTACCATGGTTATGGAGACACCTTGTAATAATAACTTTAAACGAATATTACTCGAAAAGAGTGCCAGTAATAAAAACTGTGTGTGTCAGCTCCGACGCACGACTGGAGTTACTCAGTAAAAATAACCAACTTTAAGAAAATTGATAAAAAATGTTTTTTGCAATTCTGTTGTGAAATGTTATCATTTCGTACACGTTACATGGCATTGAAAGCGGCATGTTTTCTGCACGTACGATTACTCATGTTATTTGATCATATTTCGTAATCTTATCTTTCGCGAGACGACTTTATCTGCACTTTTCAGCACTACTGCCGAGTTATTTTCATTTCAGCTTTATCCAGATTGCGTAAATTTTGTTAAAATATTCGTTATTTACCGAATTTCAGATTTGCAAAAATAGGTTACACGTACTTCAATATTTCCATTCTCGGTTGATTTTGCTGACTGCCTTCGGGCTCGTCAGCAAAATCAACCTCAATGAAATACCTATTTAAGTACTAGTATCGAAAATAACTATTATAAACATTTTTAAAACTATTATAATTATTTTTATTTAAAATATAATATTATCTTAATAACTAACAAAATATGGTTATAAAAGATAATTGTCACTAAATCTTTTACGTACAATAATAAATAGTACATGAAAATTATTTAAGTATGCTAAAAATAACTTTTCGAAAGAAAATTTTATAAAAACATTATTATATATAATCATCATTATAATAAAGAAATATTGTTGATTTTTCAGATAATATTATCGAATTATTGACTTGAATTATTGATATTTAAAATTATTCATAAAATAAATCATAATAACCTGGAGGAATTTATAGACATCGAAAATAATTTTGGTTAGGTTAGAAATTGTCTAAATTGGATTAAATATCGAAATATAATGATAAAATTATAACTTCACAATAACAATATTAATTATTGATATGTATAACAAAAAGCGGGCAGGATTTGGTGCGGTTGCGCTAATGTAAAGATACGCCTCTCATTTTCGTTTTTAAAACGTACCTTTTACCCACGTGGTTGTTAGATGTTCCGGCAATATTATCTTGCGCACCATAGGTGCGCACTAAAAAGTAACGAGGTCATTCATCAGTAGATTTTACACCTCATATTTTTATCATACCGGGCGCCTTATATATGAAAATCGATTCTTAAGAGTAAACTCCAAAAATTTTTCCTACAAAACTTGCTTATTTTTTAAAGATCTTTTCAAAAATACCATTTTCAACCTATAGTGCTATTTAAAATTTTAGAGTTATGGACATTTTGTAGCAAACAACTAGGGATCCCAAAATTTCCGGAAAATAATAATATCACCATTCGATTCTTGATTATGACTACGACTCTCTACGACTAATCGTTTTTGAAAAAATTACTGATGCGGGTGGTCTCATTTACCCTGTATATTTATTTTTATTGAAGAATAATCATAAATCGATAATTTTAGTCGATTATCTATTTTTATCGGAAATCTCGAATAACGTGCTAACAACTTTTTTAACCAGAAAGTAGCTGTATATTATGAAAATAGAAGCTCAAGTGTCTTCGGTCAACCAAGTTCTCCATGTTTATTCAAGTCTTATTTCCATAAGACCCATTTTACAGTACAATAAATTTCAGTTTAGGTATAAATAATTTTATCTTGTGTAATTTATAGGCAATCCTAATTAAATTATTATGTTTTCCGATTTACAATTGGCGTTTTCTAATTTTCTTTAAATGTTTTCTGATTTTCATTTGACGCTTTCTGAATTTTATTTGACGGTTTCTGATTTTCACTTGATGTAATTCAGATAAATTTGAATTACAAATGACGACTTCTGAATATCAATTGACAAATCTGAATTACAACTGACAATTTCTGAATATCAATTGATAAATCTGAATTACAATTGACAATTTCTGAATATCAATTGACAAATCTGAATTACAATTGACGACTTCTGAATATCAATTGACAATTTCTGAATATCAACTGACAAATCTAAACTACAACTGACGACTTCTGAATGTCAATTGACAAATCTGAATTACAATTGACAATTTCTGAATATCAATTAACAAATCTGAATTACAATTGACGACTTCTGAATATCAATTGACAATTTCTGAATACCAACTGACAAACCTAAACTACAACTGACGACTTCTGAATCTCAATTGATAAATCTGAATTACATTTGACAATTTCTGAATATCAATTGACAAATCTTAATTACAATTGACGATTTCTGAATTACTGTTGGTAATAAAGTCGGTATAAAAGTACCTACACGTAAAAACTACACTTGAAAAATAAAGGATTATCTAGGATATGATCGTGCTGGTTTGGCGGATTAACAAAGCCAGTATGTTCTAAAAGTTTTACATTTTAAATTAGTTTATTCGGGTTTCCGCTACTACTAACAAAAAATATACACTAATTAAATTATTACAAAATATTATTTAATAGTACACCAGAAAGGTAGCTGTAGGGCAATCCAAGAGCTACGGTTATCCGAGTTCTTATACGTATACTTATACTACTTAATACTACTATCATTTGGCAATGTTAAAATAAAATTTATTTATATAAAATAACTAAATATTGGCAATCGCTAGGATAAACTTGAAATAAAGTGATTATTTCAGTTGAATTGACCATTTCAATGCGATGTTTTAAGCAGAACCTTACAATGCCACTGTTAATGAACTAAAATAAATGTAAAGCTTAGTTCGTTAGTGATGAAATTTTAACTGATGAAATTGCAAATAAATTTTTACACAAAAATGCAGATTTCTTGTGGTTTTAACCCTTGTTACGCACAAATAGGTAAAATATCATATTCACGACATCTTAAACTCATCATAATGTATTTCTTTCAATTCCTATAGTTCTCTGTCAACTGGGATATAGAAAATAAAACCCATGTTTTAACACAAAAGAATGCGAATGTCTAAGCAAAAGAAATATTTAGAACATTTTTTACTCGAAATAAATTAAAACCTAATGAAACTGAATTCATTTGAATCCTGTTCATGTAGAAAATGTCAAACTCATTTAATGTATAGGGCATTTTCACTTTGTTGCTTTTAGGTGCGTACGGTTTCTCTTAATGGTTCAATTTGGAATTCTTCGAATTATCTAAATTAAAATCCAGCATTTTACATTGGTTTCACTAATTTATATGAAATTGGTGGCTGACCAGCATAAAAATTTAAGAGCAATGTGTAGTGTTAATTATTGTGGTATTCGCGTTGTCTGTTATTCATTTCCACAATGTTACAAAAATTAAAAAGAAAACATAAAGTTTTCTACAATCTTGGAATATTTCTTTACGTAAACACGAAAAAGAAATTGAATTACTCATTTGATACCGCGTAAAATGAAAATTAGATTTTGGGAAACCTCGAATCTTAGTTTTCATTTTGCTCAATTTTCAAATGAGCAAATCGACTTAGTTTTCTATATTTGAATAAAAAGTGTTGAAAAATTGTGGGAAATTAGCTATTCTTTAAATTTTAGTAAAATTATGTAAATTATGTACGTCACGAAAATAGTACTCAACGTACTTCTTTTCACCTAGCCAATAGGTACATACTATAATTAACATTCCATTACTGGAAAATTCGTACTAAGTAAATTTTCACTTTTAAATATTAATAACTTCGCATTGTTTTATCAAAAATATCGTGTCTTTTATAATTTCTGTTGAATATAACCTACAAAGATAACTTTTCATTGTTGATTTTTATTCGTCTTTGTTCAAGTTTAAGAACAGTAATGATAATGGGAGCTAGACGTGCTAATTTTTCGATTGCGTGTGTTGAACAAAAGGTTAAATCTTTAATTTTCTATATTACTTCCATCACTTCAGTAATACGTTTCTAACGCGGAAAATATAATATTAAGTTTGATGTGCGATTTGATGCCACTTCAACTTCTGGTTTTAGTAGTTAGATGTAGCAAAACTTTTCCAACTAACACACGCCTAAAATAATGTTTCTGTTTATGGTGCTTCAACTTATATGAAAAGAAAATTGTAATGGGGAAGTTTCGTTTGAGATATAAACTTTTATAAAAGTAATTTTTTTGGCAGAAGTATATAGAAATAACTACGTACATACATGGTAAAAACAATAAAAATAATTAAGTGGTCGGAAATAAAAAGTATAAATATATATTTTTTATAAAACCGATATTTTTAAACAAATAGCAAAGAAAACACAATAAAATTCAAAGCCTTATGATATAAGCTTTCAGCAATAAGTCTTGCTTTGTTCAAATGGTTTTACTTTTAAAATAATTAGTATAAATATTTTTGTATAATAGACAGATAAGATTAATCAAAGACAGATACGTCTTTTGTAATACATATCCAAATTTAGCACGAAGCAGGAGCTGATGAGTCAAAGATTTGATTTCGAACAATTCTTCAATGCAGTAAAATCTCTCCGAGATTTCCTTCCGAAACTAAACATTTTATAACTTATCGCTCAGGTATGTTATGGACATAACAGCCCTAGGGCGGTAAATATAACTTATGTATACCATAACGAGTATTTCTCATTTTAATTATAAACAATAAAAAGATTTAAAAAGTATACAAAATATTTATGCAAAGGAAAAAGTTTCATTCGAGTTCAAACTTGGTCATACTTTTGAAGAGCTATATTATATTGTGAAAGAAGGAATATAAGCATCATTAAAAAGGTTGATTAAAATGGAAAAGAA
Organism: Lycocerus yunnanus; assembly: GCA_036346125.1. Classification (NCBI taxonomy): domain Eukaryota; kingdom Metazoa; phylum Arthropoda; class Insecta; order Coleoptera; family Cantharidae; genus Lycocerus; species Lycocerus yunnanus. The sequence goes on from JARFIX010000006.1 coordinate 4,015,218, forward strand.
AGAAAAATCCTTTTACGCCTCGGAATACAAAATAAAGTAAAATTCATATTTTCATTAATTCTATTAACCGAGTTGAAAACAGGAAAATATAATAAATATTTTTAAGTTATTCCTTGCTCGGTTCTAAAAGAGGATAGAAAAATGCTTTTGAAAAACAAGTGATTCTGAATGGCTCATTTTACTTTCAACTTATCTTTTAAATCGATGAGGCTTAGAAAAGAAGGCAAAATAATAAGTGAAAACTCTAATGAAATAGTAATAAAATTCTTTGATGAATGTTACTGTAAAGCCCTGAAAGCAAACGTGGCTTAATGCAGGTACTTAATTACGTGTTACAGATTTTGAATTTTCTAATTTACTACAACGCTTTTCCAATATTTAATGCCACTTATGTATGCATTAATCCCTCTGTCTAATTAATTTAGTTCTCGAGTTATCTAGTTCTGGTTATATTATACCGAGATTTTAACTCCTAACTTGATGAACGATTTGGCAAATATTTTTGTGAATGCTCCTCTGAGTTTCAAGTTTTTGCAATTTATTATTCATGATAGGGTTGTAACACATCCATAAAAGGGTTTAAAATTGTTAAGTCCCTGAAGGACCAATCTATATAAATCTTTTTAGTGCTCCAGGTAAAGGCTTTATCGATTGTGCTTTTTACATTTTCTTCCTGTTTTTGGCTGAATGTTTCATTTGGAAGCTTTCATATTCTCTAGATTTTTATTCCTTTATTCATTTAAATAGTGAAAATAAATAAAGAGAATTGTATAGCAGGCACTCTAGTTTCAAAAATTTTCCATGTATTTATTAAAAAACGCACGCCACCATTCACCATTTGATATGAAAGCCTCTTCTTTTGGTGTAAATCATTGCAACAGTTCAAGTGAATTCGAATTGTAAGTAATAAATTTGATTTTCTTTTAAATATGAACAGACTTCAAAAATTTCAAGTGAATTATTTTTAGTCAATATAAACGAACAACTATTTTCAACAAAGTAAACATTTAAGTAAATCAGTGAGATTACGTCTATAACTACGTATTCTTTTGAAACTTTTCTTTATTAAGATCTGAAAACCGTTTCTTTAACTTTCTTAAAATTAGATAAATACTTTCTCGGTTATAAGTTTAAGAAATTACACCTTTCTGTAGAAAATTAATCACTTCAAGATTAACAATAAATGAAAAATACGAAGTACAATCCAAAAGTGTTTCTATATTTTCCCAATAAAATATATTGTTATAAATGGATAAAATTGAAAATTATTCAAAATTATCTACAAATAATGAATTAACTCTTTAAATTCTATTGCCCTTTATATATAAACATATTTGTCATATTATTATAATATTTTAACTGTACATCATCATCGCTTTGAAACGTTGAGTGTATTAACAGAAGGTTGATGTTTATATTATTTAAATAAAAGGCCGTGAGTAGTAAAAGAAAATGTCCTTTTGTTTCATAAATATTCACTAGTTGTATGTGAATTTCTATGGGAGATTTGTTTTGGCACACGAGAAACGAATAGTTGAACGTAGTTCAACGTCAGACGATCGTTGCGTGCGGGTAGCTTTATTGCAAGCGGAAGCAGATTTTTACGTTGTCACTAAATCAATATCAAATAGTCCTATTATTTCATAGATTTGTATAAAATAACTAAGAAATAAGAGACTGTCAGTGGCCTGGTTGTTGGCGCGATCAACTGCTAACGTAAGGTGCTCAGTTCGAATCCGGACAGGGACTTACTTTGTATGACTGTTCTTCGTGATTCGGAAGACACATAAAGCTGATGGTTCTCTCACAAGGTGCTAGCAACATCTTTGAGGTATTAAATGTTTGAGTATCCTCTTGGGGAACGGGAAAACGACTTAGGCTGTATCCTTGCAAAAAGGAAGCTCGAAATACAAAAAAAACTGAGAAATATGTTTTCCTGCGAAAGTACGAAAGTAATTAAGCATTTTATAAGTTCATTATTGACCCATATATTGCTTCTCAGACCTTAAGGAAGATATAATAGTGAAAATTCCATTAAAGTGGGTTCAGTAGTTCTTGAAATAACCTCTAATAAGGGTACAAACTTTGTCTTTTTGTAATATTAGCCAGCAGAAAAGTCGGTCATTGGCCTGATTGTTAGCACGATCAACTGCTAACGTAAGCTTAACTTAGGCTGTACTTATTATTAACTAATTAATTATATTGATTAATCATAGTTACATATTTTCTGGTAGTCTATTCCAATTATGTTTCCGTTTTTTATTTCCATTCTTATTTGTAGCTTTCATAATTTTATTTTATATTTTTAGCTCATTTGCTGTCATATCGCTGTCAATATCCTTCGTTTCAGTTTATTCTTGGTTTGGATCACTTGTAAATTTTTCTCTCCAATTTTAGACTAGCACAATTATTGGTTCGTTTACTACGTCTTTACTTATCTTAAAGATATATATTATATTGTTTTCCTTCCTTGCTTTCTCCCGATTCTCGATTAATTTTTCCATTTTTTCAATCCTTTTTGTCCTTGATTTCTTCTCCAGATTTCTTCCTTTTTCTCAATTTTCTTTTGCTTCTCCCATCTTGTCTTTTACTTTCTTTATTTTATCTATATTCGTTTTGAAACCATATCTTCTCTCATCTCTGCGGTTCCTCGCAATACTCTCATTTCAGAGTTTAATTTTCGTTGCACCAATCAGGTGAGATTTTCTTTTAACTAAAAAATGACACGGTATAGAAGCAGGAGCAAGATGTTGGTAATAATTGAATTTCTCATTTAAGTTCTTTTTCCTATTTTTGCTATCTTCCATCTATTCTGTCACCTTTTGTTCTCCACTTATCTTTTAGTTATCTTCTTCGATTATGACTGGCAATGTTTTCACTAATTGCCGTGATTTCCTTTTTCTATTGCTTTTCAAATTCTTCTCTTCGTTTCTCTTCTCATTAATCCTGTCTTCGGATTCGGTTTTTCTTAACCAAAAACATGACACGCTATAATAGCAGCAGAAACACCTTCTTGGCTTTTTACTATTAAGGTGTAGATAAACATGTCCTAATTACAATTTAAATTAGTCGAAAGAGTATATTATTGTGTATTAGGAAGAAAAAGTAATAATATGTGCTCTGAGGCGCAAATTGCAGCGCGAGCTGAATGCAAGTGCTGTAATAGCTTGGGTGCAAATACGTAGGGGGACTTCCATTAATTATGTGAAATGTTTTTCTTTAAATTTTGATTCCCTCTCCGTGGTATGATGTAGTACAACTCCCCCTAGTCCTCTTCACGTGAGATTTACCCTACAATTTTTACCACACCGGAGACCAGTAATTTTTTACAGTGTATCTGTTATAATAATGTGTATTCTCCGAATTACAAAGTTGTTTTGAGATTTTCACTGACCCCCCTTTTTTAAATGAGATTTGATGATATTTTGGCGGACCTCCCCTCCCCAATTTGTGCTCACGTAATTAATGGACGTTTCCTAAGTAATTTTATATTCAAATCACATACTATTTTGCTAAACCCATTTCAAAAAGAGCGAAAAAGATTTCTGCTCAGCGATTCGATCGGTGTCTATTGGATGCTTCACCTTCAGAAAAGATATCGCTTTCTGATTTTATGTTAATATTCAGAATACTCAACAACCTAACTAATGGTCCGGATGCCAGTGAAACCAATTTTTCTTGATGACTTTCACAGGTTTAAATATTTGATCAGCATTGAGTGTGTACAGATTACATTGTTGGCAAGAGTTAATTAAACGTGACTCGAAAGTACACTTTTCCCTATAGAAATGGTTCAACCAAACGAAAGAACAGAAAAATACAAGAACTTTAAAGGCAGGATGAACTTAATCGGACTTGTAATAAGGCCACAATTTAATTTTGAAAATTGCAATTTTCCCATAAGAAATACATGTAAGTGTATTTTGTGTAGTAAAATTTCAATATGGCGGTCATTCTGTTGGCGGTACGTGTGCTGTGCCTGGGTCGACAGTGACTAGTGGTGGGTGATACCAGTCGCTCCTGAGATCCGTCGCGTCAACTTTCAAACTTTTCGAGTTGGAGCCGCTTAAGGGATGTTTTAATGAGTTTAGCACGTGTCAAAACCGTTCGGAGCCCGTACGAGCCCCGGAGGGCGAGGGCGGTGCGGAGAATAGGTTTTGACAGTGCAACCACCTCAGAAATGAATTCACACAAAAGTGATTTTTTCGAAAATTTGTTGTCCGATCACAACTTTAATTTTTATTAGCTAATTACACCATTATCTTTCATAATTCGTTGTAAAAACGAAATTCTGGTATTTTAAATGTTGTCACAGCCCATTGTAATTACGATGGGCGGGGTTATAGTTCACCAGAGCCAATGATAAAATTGCATTCCAAATTAATTTTAAAGCCGTTTTTAACCAAATTTGTGGACAGTCCGCAAATTTTATTTTTATGTCTATACAGCATCATTATCTATCATAATTTACAAAAATAATGGTAAAATCGCAATCACGATTGATTAACTCTCCCACATTGTTTTATGAACACAATTTATCCGCATTATTTACATGCAGCAGTTATGAGCTTCCGCGGTAGTGCTAATTCTTCAGAAAGAAGTTAATATCATAATCTTGATTCAGTTTGATTTTGATTAGATTACTATATTATGCGCTATTTCTTGTTAATGGTATATCGTATCCTTGAATTGAATTGAATTAAACTAAAATTTACCTCCGTTCTCTGCAGTAAATTATTTATATCTTATTAGACGTGCCAGGTCGTTCCTAAGGCAATTTTGCAAGCTTCCAATTGTTTTTAATAAATTATTTTCTATCAGAAAATAGATAGTTGTGTTACAAGAGTGTAAAATAATACGTAACCGGTATTTAAAGCGATAAACATAAACGATATCATTTGCTATGTCACATGGCCAGATTTTTGCCGCAACTCGTATACATATTAATAAATAACACAGCTCTACAAAAAAAATTTTTTTGTTGCCCTGGATATTTTAGCAAATTTTGATATTTTTACGTACCCAGATTATAAATTTATTCATGTAAGTATTGAATGTGCTACTGTTTTTATGATTATTGTATATCTTATATTTTGATCAATTATCGGCTTGTTAGTAATAAAATTTATTTTTTTAATCATGATTAGGGTTCTGCGCAGTTTTCTCGCGCATACAAACATCACGTGCTCCCCACTCTCAGGCCCTTTACCTCGCAGAACAGCTGAGATGGCTGAGATTTCAGTTATTGGAAAATATTGAAGTACTTACACGTGAATATGTATGTATAAGTAGTCATGTGTTAATACATTGTTTCATTTACTAAATGTTCATTCTAATATGAGTTCGTCACGAAGAAAGTGTAAATATAGTAGTGATTTATTTTGTTATATTTGTGGTGTTTATATAACAAAAACAAAAGAGAAATATCACAGATTTTGTTAAGGAGACTTATGCTGAATATTTCGGTTTTAAAATGGATAAACTAGATAAAACATGGGTTCCTCATAAAGTTTGTAAGTCTTGTGTTGAGTCTTTACGGATGTGGAAAAAAGGACAACGTGCTGGATTAGATTTTGGTATTCCTATGATCTGGATGGAGCCTACGAATCATTTTGATGATTGTTACTTTTGTGTAGTAGATGCGAAAGGTTTTAATCGAAATCAAACGTGGAGATATCCAAACTTACAGTCCACAAAATGTCCTGTTTTACACAATGAAAATCTCCCTCGACCTATTTACGTTTCAAAAGTAATTCGCATGCCCTCAGAAACAATGATGTTACCAAATTCACAACAATCGGTACAGTCTACTAGTGGAAGTGAATGGGAGGGTGAAACATCTACGCCAAAATTATTTTCTCAAAATGAACTCAGTGATTTAATACGTGATCTCAATTTATCGAAAAAAGGATCAGAACTATTAGCCTCAAGATTAAAAGAAAAAAATTTATTAGCACCAACGGTAATAATTACAACATATAGAACGCGAGAAAGTGAGTTATTACAATTTTTTAGTGAAAATGAAGAATTGGTGTACTGTAATGATATCGCAAAGCTGCTTCTAGACATGGGCCTAGAAGAATACAAACCTACTGAGTGGCGCCTTTTTTTTGACAGTTGTAAAAGAAGTTTAAAATGCGTCTTACTGCATAATGGAAATAAATATGCATCAATTCCAATTGCCCACTCAACAAAACTCAAAGAAGAATACGAAAATATAAAATTAGTTTTAGAAAAAATTAATTACTCGAAGCATCAATGGCCGATCTGTGTGGATTTGAAAATGGTTAATTTTTTACTCGGTCAACAAAGTGGATACACGAAATACCCTTGCTTCATTTGTATGTGGGACAGTAGAGCAAAGCAACTTCATTGGAAACAAGATGTTTGGCCTGTAAGAAATTCTTTAACTGTCGGTAAAGCCAATGTAATAAGGGAGCCGTTGGTAAGCAGAAATAAAATCATACTTCCACCATTACATATCAAGTTAGGAATGATAAAGCAATTTGTCAAAGCGTTGGACAAGGAAGGAAATTGTTTTAATTATATTTGTAGAAAATTTCCGAAGCTTAGTATGGAAAAGCTGAAAGGTGGAATATTTGATGGCCCTCAAATACGGCAATTAATGAAAGATACAGGTTTTATCAAAGTTATGACAGTTCCAGAAAGTGATGCTTGGAAAAGTTTTGTGTTGGTAGTCGAAAATTTCCTAGGTAACCATAAAGCACCAAATTATGAAGAAATTGTGCAAAATATGCTCACAAACTTTCAGATTTTAGGAGCAAATATGAGTATCAAGTTACACTATCTCCGCAATCATCTGGATAAATTTCCGGATAATTTAGGAAATTATAGTGAGGAACAGGGGGAACGGTTCCACCAGGATCTAAAAGTGATGGAAGAAAGGTATCAGGGTCGGTGGGATTGTCACATGATGGCAGATTACTGTTGGTCTTTAAAAAGAGATTGTCCCCTGAAAAATTATAAAAGAAAAGCTTATAAAAGGCGTTTTATTGAAATATAACATATGTTTTCGACATTTTTCTTTCTGTTTATTTCGATGTATCCTTATTTTTCAAAACAAAACTGACATTAAAAATATATCTGATATTTTGTTTCATATTTTCTGATTTTGTAATGTAAAATGAAAATAAAGATTTAAAAAAAAACCAGAGCAAATCTTACAAAATCATTGATAGTTTCATGAATTGTGAGCATAAATATATCCAAAATCGATCTTATATCTAGAGCAACAAAACCACTGTTGACCAGTGTAATTACCTTAAAATTTGAAAAAGTTGTGCATTACTTAATTGGCTGTTGTGGAGTATTTTCAGATTGACAATGTATAAAAGATAACTTTAAAAGATGGTGGGATGAAATAACAAATAAACTAGGAAGTTTACAGGTTTTGTCGAAAAATGTTGAAACTCTAATAAAACGTTTAATGAAAGGGTTGCATTGCATTGTAGTTTGAATATCGATCAAAAGTTATCGCTTATTTCAGTTTCAATGTTCCTCAATTGATCTACATCTGCATGTATTGTAATAATTATCAGGATTTTTGTGTGAGCTTCCTTGTTCTCTTGTAAAGTGCTGCCTACATTTCGTTTATTTAACGAAATTATTAATATTTATTTTCCCTATTTCAAATCGTCCGTTTTGTTTGTCTCATATTTTGAGATTTAAAACACATCCCGACCCGGGCATTTTTTATGTAATCTTTTATTATTAGAATAATTAATCTTGAGCCCAATTATCACCGTAATGTTGTTTTTTCAGTAAGTTATAAGACAGACACCTAAACAAAGGAACCGACGATAACGCCGGCTCTCGGAACGGTTTAAAGGCTAGTCACCCTTTGATCTCAGTAGCTTTGTCTTGTCTTGTCTTATACAAAACATGTCTTATAATTTCGAACTTTGAAAGCTTAAGGCTGCGTTTTTAAATTAAAATTTGTAATATTTTATTACAATGTCAGCATATCGAAAGTAATTTATCATACAAAATGTGTTTTGTTCTATTGTATTGATAGAACGTAGAATAATTATAATTTTTATTAATTTAAGTTTTTAATTGGTTTTTGCAATTGGTGGAATTTATTTGTTATGAGAATACACTTCAGCTCGTTAGAGAGTCTGTTATTCTAAGCCGAAATTTTCATTCTGTAGCTATACCAGCGATCATACCAATTCACTGCAGTGGACAACAATAAATTACATTTCGGTTTATGAAGTTAAAAATTGTGATTTACAAAAATTCGTATAATTTATTATATCTACATTTTTAGTTTTCCCATGGAGATATCATTGGAAGCTCAAATAGCAAACTTATTTTTATTAACTACCTTGAAATTAAATTAAATAACTAATTTATTTCTACTGCTTGAGCTAATTCAATTTAAACTTCAGAATTTTGTGAATAATCATTGTACCTACTTTTTTGATCAAATTTAGTTGAATAATTTATTGTGAACCATTTAGTCTACTTCAAAACTTATATACCTGACTTGTTATAATATGAAATTACATTGCAAAGAAGTTTTTATATTTTTCTTTGGACCAAGAACTAGGACATCCTCTTTATTCAATTGGACTTGATACTGCGTCAAAGAAGCCGCGCCGCATTCAAGTGTACTAGTTAGGGATTTGTGAAAATGTACGTGTTTTACTTAAGGGATGGAGTAACATGCTATGTTTGTTTCCCTAGAGAACTTCCCTGAATATCGTGAAAAGAATATTGATAGTATAATTTTGTTTGTTGAAACGTCTAAGCAGTTCGAACTTTAAGGAATTAATTTGAAACATTTTCTGATTTATTTTTTTAATTTTTCATGTGCCCAAGAAAGAAATTTATGGTGGGCGCATTATTTACTAAAATGTTTTTCTAATTTTTTTGTACTACAATAATAATTTATATGTGGACACGGAAAATTGTCAGACATCAATTTTATGCTTTTCAATAAAATTTTTAATTGCATTGGTACAAATTGATAATGTTGACATTACTTTTACAATAATGTAGTTGCTAACGATGCTCTTATTTTATCTTCCATCGTGGATCTGCAGTGTGGATCATGCAAACTTGTTACTTGTATACACTTGGATGCTTGCTAGTGTACTTACAGTTAATTTTTAATGTAAAAATTGTTATTATGCTAACAATTTTTGCTCGATATAACACGAATATTGTTTTAGCGTTGCAAGTAAATATTTATATACGGAATTTTTAATTAAAAAAGGTTTAAACGTATTTTGCTTATGGTAATCAGTTTTATTATTTTCCTATATCTGAATTTCCTTTGTTTTAACTGCACGCAAGTCTTAAGTGCATTTTTATTACAAAATTTAAATGTAACTTTTAAATTGTGAAATTTTTCAAGACCTTTTTGCTAATGGAAACATTGAATTTTGGGGAACGTTTGTATGGCTTATTTCTGAAATCTTGGATATACAAAATATATTCGCAAATTTTTACCGGTTCGTTGTATTGGCGACATAGTCGGATTGCCTAAGGAATTTTAAAATCAATCAGTTCAAGCAATTCAGCATTATTTAGTTGTTACATAATCTGCAAGCGAGAGCCAAAGATGGACATGCAAACAAAAAAATTGCGTTCGCTTTTAGTGATTTGGACGTTTGAAAATCCTGAGAAGAGTATTAACAATATAGTAACCAGGCAGCACTGATGCACGTGACTGCTCTCTAAAAATGAAACGTTGCTTTTTGAAATAAAAAAAAATTATTATTGAGGAGCGACGCACTTCTAGATATTGAAAAAGAAATAGCTATTATCCAGAAACATTGAAATCCCCCAAGGATTCATTGGAAAAAAATAAAAATATATAAAGGGTTTCTTTTCAAAAAGTTAGAAAACATCAATGTTTTCTTAATAGGCAGTGCCCTAGAAGTCTTTAATGTAACACCTGGCTCAACAGAATATTTTATGAAGCTAAGCATTTGAACAAAATTTAGCGTCAAATATGGCAATTCAATTAATGTTTAAAAAATTTCCAGTTTGTAATCACTTGACCAATCCAAATGCTGGAAATTCTACAACAAATTTCATTATTATTGTGTTGTTAATTTAAAGGGGGGGGGGAGGAGCAATAAGGAAATTAAAACATTTACCAAAAGACAACCCGTAATGAAACTTAGGTACATTTTTTAATAATTAAATTGAGCCAAAGTAATAACTCTGTGAAAGGATAATTTCGAAATCATCGAAACAAAATTTGGAAAGAAGTTAGCAATTTATTATTTCATATTCTTGAACTATTGCTAATCAATTAAAAATTTTTACATTTTTCATGTTAAATGAAATTTTAAAAGTTAAGACTGAAAAGTTTTTTAAATTTTTAATTCTTTAAATTCTGCAGTTACCAATTATTTCCATTCGAATTATATCTTTCAAAACATTGATCTGTCTGATTTTTCTTGACGTACTACGTCTTATATTGCATATCTATTTATAAAATAATGTAATTTAATATTTCCTTAACGTAATTTAATTTCAATTCATTATTTTTTGTGATCTTTTTTTCTTAAACTGTGTGTTTCTCTTGGTATTTTGCATATAATAATACTATGTACTTTTATTTTTGCATTATTACCAATTTTATTTTTACAATTCTAATTATTATGTTTATTCAGTGTTTTATTTTAAACACTTTTACTCCTCATCTAATGCTGTTATCTTTTCGTATTTATGCAAAGTTCTTGTTATTGTCTTGTTGGTTTATTGTATAATTTTGATTATTGTAGTTTTCTATCTTGGCTTCTATCTTGGCTTCATTTAGTGTTAAGATTTGTCTTTGCAGTTATTTTTGGGCCCCACGTTGGGCGCCATATTTTGCTGATGTCGGATATTTTCCTATCCTGAATTTTTTAATATTTTTAATTTTAATTAAAACCAAGTTTAATGCAAACGATAGTTAATTTAGGTTTGTTATTTGCAATAGTACAGTTTTGAAAGCATGGAAAGTTTTGTATACTTGGCAACCTTGATAACGAGTAACCTTAATGGACTCCATAAAGGACGTCCTTTATGGATTAGCCAAATGTGACGCCCGCATAAATATTTCATTTGTGGAATTTGTAATATTCTTATAATTTTAAAATTTTAATTATTAAAATAGTAAATTAAAGGGGATTCTTGATTTGTGACCATTGCACGTTCCGGAGAGGATAAAATATTGTGACCAACTGTGACAAAGGGGGGAGGGTGGGCCAAAAATTTGGAAAAAATTTCTGACGTTTTTTATGAACGGCCCCTAAAAATTTGAAGCAAGAACCTCTAGGGAAATAAAACTGCGAGAAGCCTAAAAATTATAATAAATAATAAAGAATTATCGTGAAGAACAAAATTTTGTATTTATAAAACGGCAATAAGTCTGGAGGTGTATGAGAATGAAACTAATTGACTTTAAATAAAAATAGACAATGAAAAAAATAGAACTATGGGAGAGGAAAAATATGCATAATGTTGTACAGTAGAACCTCGGATTACGAACTTAATTCATTCTTTGACTCCGTTCGCAACTCGAAGTGTTTTACCAAACCGAAACAATTTTTCCCATTGAAATTAATGTAAATACAATAATAATTAATCTCTTCGAACGCGCCAAAAACATATTGTTTAATGAATTTATTTGTGGCTAAAATATAAAACATACATTTCAAATTACAAACTTATTTCAGTTTTTTTACACCACTGTCACTAACATCTTTAATTTTCTTAGGAGCCATAATAAAGGTTAATTTAATACAAAATATATTTTTTATATGTATCACTGTGTAGTATACAGGGTGTTTGGTAAGCATGCGGCAAAAATTCCAGGGGTTATTCCTTGGCCTATTCTAAGAATATTTTGTCTTATGATGATTTCTGAAAAATCCCTCTGTTTCGAAGATACAGGGTGAACAAAATTATTATCTATCAGTTATGCAACTAATGCAGCAGTGTAACATCGCGGCGCAAAGCGTTCGTATTCCGAAGGATTGTACATAGGTCGACTTAAAATTTGTCAGGAAATTTTATTCGTAACCCGATTTGTTCGTAACTAGAGGCGTTCGTAACCCGAGGTGCCACGATGTATATAAATATAAAAGGAGGAAATATTAAGAGATAATGCATTTTTACGGTGAAACAGGGATAACAAAAGTTGTCAAAACACAGTTGGAAGGACTACCGACGAAGAGAATGACACGGAAAGTGCTGCTGCAAGGTATGGGAGATATCAATAAAAAGACGGCCAAAAAAACTTACCGGCTATAGAAGAAGACCTTATTAAGACTAATTTCCGGCGATACTTTTTGGATTTAGCTAATTTGCTTGGACTAATATTCAGTGAGTAACATCCAATCAGAATCATCATAATAATTAGTATAGTATCATCGTACATGTACCGCATTAGCTAGCTTTGAGGCCTGAATTTTCTATTGCTCGACATTATCAATATTGTCTCCATTAGTAGATTTCGAAACTGTTTGATTCTCAATTCGTACATTATTTAAATCGAAAAATTTACATAATTGCTAATTAGTTGCTTGGGCTTAAAACTACATTACTGTAGGCAAATGATGTTAGCACTCCGAATAGCTTAAATTACGTACTTTATAAAAGTTTTTTATTTAATTTATTGAAAGATTCGTATTGCACAACATGCACTGAATATTAAATTTGAATATTAAGTGACCTAAATTTTCCTACATTTAATCCTGAAAATTGTCCGAAATACATACTTATCATTCCTGTCAGGAACATTTATGGGAATTTGACTTTTTAATAACTTGCCATGTGCACACGTCTTTTGTGTAGTACCTCAGTAAGTCATGTAACATAAAAATTTTAAATAAATTTCATGAAGTGCCTGAAAATAACCATATTTTGTGAATGCTGTAAATTTTTAGTCTTTATTCGATTAAAATTTTGTTGCTTTGTTTTTGCATTTTCTTTGTACGATTAAATTTCCTTCTGTGATGTCTTATGCACAAAGCCGTAGCACAATGAAATGTACACTAATTGCTTATTTTTTTAAATCCTTGTTATCCTAATCAATTACGAAATACTCGTTGATTAAAGTCAAAGAAGCTTAATGAGATGATGAAAATATTTGTGAAATATAATTATTATTCGGACCTCTTTGTGTGAAGATCTGATAATTTAATATTTTGAAAGCTATAAAATAAAAATTGTGTTCGCTTATGTTCCTATGTGCATAATTAGGTAGGAAATACCATGTATCGATATTTTTATTAAGTACTTCTACATCAGTAAACTAATTAATTATATTCCAATCTCGATGATGGTTTACTTCATCTGATTATTTATAATACCCTGTATAAATTACTCTAGCATAAAATCCCACATTCCAATTTACTATCGAATCAAGGTACAGGATAGTCGATGTAAACAGAATACAGATAAATAATGTAGCAACACGGAAGATTAAATGATTAAATTATTCAAATTAATACTAAAAGGTACAGTATGTGCGTTATTAACCCTGTGTTATTTCTAAATTGATTAATAAATATATGCACTCAATAATTAATTTTGAGTACTCGCCAAAATAATCATTCTTGGCACCAAATCACGTTATGTGGATTTTCAATATAAATTTGTTTATTGATTTACTCGCAGTTAACTAGAGATGGGTCATTAGATAGTAAATTAGTAAGTCAAAATAATTGTTATCGGTTAGTCTAGTTGCTGGTGGCCGCGCCCTTATTATATCATATAGATTGGCAAGTAAGAGCTATACTTCTAACATTACTCATTAATTTAAACAAAATTAATTTGCGGAACGTATATTTCTAAAAATAAAAGCTTTGTGTTTACATTATAGCAATTCACTTTTGATATCACAAGCCTACATATTTTATGCATGAAATATATTCTTATTTTTTACAGGCTTTATACGTATAATGTATTTTAAAGGTAATGTAATAAGCGAGTTTCTAGCTCTTTGTGTTTTATTATACGGCAATATAAAAAGTGTCACAAATGCTTTGAATTTTAACCAATATTTATGTTGTTTCTAACAAAAAAAGGAAGCTAAGGCGTTTCTTTTCTTAAGAGGTTTAGCACCTCTTAAATAAATCTTCTAACGATCACAGGTGAGTTACTCACAGTTTATCATAATTTTTTTTTATATGGAAGTTGGAAGGACCGAATTAAATTTTTTTTTCACATTAAAAGTCAGAAAATGGGATAATCTGCAAAATTACATAAACAATATTTTACAAAATATTCTAAATGTGGGTTTATATTTAATTATATTAATGAATGAAGGGTGCTAATAACATTTTTAATTATAAAAAATACCGTCAAATATTAATTTTGACTACATTTGGAAAATACCTAATTTAGAAAATAATGTTCGATGTAACAGGGAAATTAATATTGCGTGTCTTGCAAACTAAACAAATAATATAAAATTTTTATTTGTAATAATAATCTATTAAATTATTCTTGTGTTAATTTATACACATACACAACAAAAACGTAATCGGAAAAAATTTCTTCCTGTCAGTTTGAACTACCCGTTTAAATTATTTACATGATCCTGACGTGAAGCTTTCTGACAATTTTAAAAAAACGTCGTTAAAACTATTGCATTTAGTTTTAAAGTTTGTTTTTCTGGCGTTCTTCTTCTTATGCATTGTCATTTTTTTGTTTAGAAGAGCATCTGTTGAATTATTATTAACAGTTACGCTTTTGGGTTTGATTTAACATTTAAACTTTTTTATATCCCCAAATTACTTGAAGCTATTGAAAGGATACGAAGAGTACGCGGGAATAAAACGATGAGGGTCCAAGTTTGCCGAAAATAAACTATTCATGCCATTTGATAGATGGTAATGAAAGGTATCTTCTAGTAAACACAAATAATAACAAAATAATTCAAGTCCAGCGTCAAACGATTTTAAAATACTAAGGTTTATAGAGAAACGACCAAAGTTCATGTGTAACTACATAAAAATGATTCGAGTCCAATTTTGTATATTATGCAGAATTATTGCATTGTGTCTCTGACAACTTACATTACAGTAAAATAATAATTTCATTATGATAATTAACTTACACAGTCGTACATTTAAATTTTGTTTGGTTACTTTCGTGTTTTTACGTTCAAGTTAAGAGTGCGTTTACTTAATTAATAAAAATCGGATGTGGACATGCCCATGACGTTATCATACTTTTATTAAATATTAAAAAATAATTTTTTATAATAAAAAGGAAAAAATATTTTCCATTAACGAACTTGACCCAAAATCTAATCAGCTCTAAGCTTCAATATTATAAAGATACAAAATACGAACTTTGGTTTTGAAATTCTCATTAATTTTTAAAATATTTAATAAAATTTAATATTAAATAAAAAGATTTAAAAAATAGTTTCCGTGAACCAATTTTAACCAAAACTAAATAAGCTGTAACTCTTACCATAAAGATACAAAATCTCAAATTTGGTTTTGAAACTCCTGTTAGTTTTTAAAATATTAAATAGAGACTGATATTAAATAATAAAATTTAAAAAAATTAAAAACCAGTAGTTCTCATAAACCGATTTTAACTAAAATTTAATCAGTTCTAAATCTCGATATAAGTATGCGAAATACTAAATTTGGTTTTGAAATATTAAATAATAACTAATATTAAATAATAAGATTTAAAAAAAATAAATCCCATGAACCAATTTTGGGTCGAAGTAAAAAACCCGTATTTGAAAGTTTTTTCTATAAAAATGGCTTTATCAAACGAAAGATCATAAAAATGCGAATCGTTTAAGGTGAGGATGAATTTAGTCGAACTTTTAATAAGGCCACAATTCAAATTTTGAAAATTACAATTCTCCTATAAGAAATACATGTAAGTGTATTATTGTGAGGTATTACGGCATTAGAACGGCCATTCTATCACCAGTCCGCGTGCTGTGCCAGGGTTGACAGTGACTAGTGGTGGGAGATACCAGTCGCTCCCTGATATCCGTCGGGTCAACATTCACACTTTTTCGAGTTGGACCGTTCTTGGGGGATGTTTTTAGTAAGTAAAGCGCTTGTCAAAACCGCTTGTAGGGAAAGTGGGTTTTGACAAACGCAACTACGCCAAGGCTGGGATTTACCTTAAACGTGAATTTTTTCGAAATTTGTTGACCAACCACAAACTTTATTTTTTTATTTGTTAATTACACTTATCTTTCATAATTCGTTGTAAAAATTTTAAAGCGTTTTTTCAAAAATGTGTAAGCCGTCCGCAAATTTAATTTTTTTTATACGCTAATTAGACCCTCATCTTTCATAATCCACTTCAAAAATGGTAAAATTCGCGATCCGGGAATCTTACCCGTCCCCCCAATTTTAACCAAAATCTAATAAGTCTCAATGTAAGGATGCAAAATCTCAAATTTGGTTTCAAAATTGTTATTAGTATTTTGCTGTAGAGCGCACACAAAATAGGTGTAAGAATTTTTGAAATGGTCTTATTTCACTCATGGGACATCAAAAAGTGTAAATCTATCGAAATCTCAATTCTTTTCTGCCTGAAAACAATACTTTCTCATATTATATATGATAAAGTAAAAAGAGTATTACGGTCTTACACAGAATGAATAATTCCAGAAATGAGTTAATGTCATCTGAAGATGAAATTAATGCTCTATCAAAATTAACTAAAAAGAAACCATCTAATGGACGTTTAAGTGATGTAGCTCAAAAGCTACGAGTTAAAGGTGAAGATTGTAATTGTTCGAGATTTTGTTGCTTCAAAAACATAAATAAAGTGGAAAGAGACCAGTTAATTAATAGGTTCAATTGTTTTGAAACTCGCAACCAACAAGATGGATACTGGCTAGTTTGATTTCTGTACTACCAGTTCCAAGACGAAGAAATAGAAAACAGCACAAAGAAGCCATTTTCCATGACTGTTCCGGGCTACTCATATCACATTCGTACAATTGGAGATGAGCGAGCTTCTGACATATAGGTACGTTTTAGTCTTGATAATAAGTTTTCGTCACTTAAGTTTTTGATTCGGGGATGCTATAAGGCATTTATTGGTTTAAATGGAATCACTCCACGTTGGGTTCAAATAATTATCAAAGCTGTTTTAGTTAAAACTGGAAAACCTCCTATAGGCAATTGTGGAAAACATACAAATCGACCTAGAAAACTCTCTAATGATACTGTGAACTATGGAACTACCTTCATTGGATCATTGAAAAGCCGAAAATCTCACTACAGCCTTGCAAAATCGGATAAAGTATACCTACCCGAAGATTTAAGCATGAAAAGTTCGGTACAATGTATACTGAAAACACTCGAACAATTCAGTGTCTTATGAGAAATTCGCTTATTTTATGACGAAATTCAATATTTCTTTGGATACCCTTTAACTGACACTTGTAGTACGTGTGATGAACAAAAGCCAAAGAAATGGCAATATTAATCGATAAAACAACTTACGTTAGTGATGTTAATCTGCAAAATGACCTTGCTGAGCAATTAAGAAAATTTAAGACGAATTGAAATTGCACAAAAGTAAAGCCGATGTGTTCTACACAAAAGACGCCGAGCAAGAGAAATTGTTCAGAAATCATAAACGATTGAAGCAAACACCATGGACTTTCAAAAATCTACCCTTACCCAACATTAAGCAAATGACATCTATTATCGCAGACAACTTTCATTTTACAGTTTCAATATTCACTTACTGTCAGATGGGCGATCAATTTTTTACACTTACTATGAATCTATTGCCAAGAAAGGGGCAGATGACGTTTGTTTGATGTTATTTCACTTTGTTACTACTAAGATTCTTAGTCACGCAGTGCGCGAATTGTACATATTTTGCGATTTATGTGCAGGTCAAAATAAACAGTTTTGATTCCATACAGGTGGTTTTTCCAATCCCTGACACTCATCTTGAATGCGATATGAACATGGGACTATTAACCAAAAATCTCGCGCTGAGATCCCTGAAGATTGAAGAGCTGTTATCAGAAGCAGTTGTGCAAAACCAAGCCCGTTCATTGTAATAGATTGTCGTCAGGAAATGTTTAAAATCTGGAGTATGTTTCTGAATCCGAGGTATAAGACAGCTTGTTCTGTTCCATTAGACCTATTTTAATTTTGAAAGTATGCAATAAATGTTGCTTCACAGTAAAAATTACAATAGTATGTTTTATACTGTTCGTTTAAAAATGCCAAAGAAAAAAAATTCTAAAGGTATGGCAATACGGACTTGATCAGCAACATCTCCTGAAGCTTTTTATGCAGATTCAATTAGTTTAAATGCGGCTAAAATAAAGGACTTACTACATCTATAACGATTTTGTGGTCCATCTGGACAGAAGTTTTACTTAAATTTATTGTCCACTAGTAATAACGTTGCTACACGGAAGAAAATGAAGATGATGAAGAAGAAAATATTCCAATCAGTACTATATTAATGCTCTAATTGCCTAGCTTTTTTGTTTATATTTAGTGTTATAACTAAAGTTTACCTCCTCATTAAAATATTAATTTTCAATAAAAATACCTACTGTAGGGATTCTTATTAAATAAAAAAATTTTTTAATATTTTTTATTTTGGGGCCGTTCATAAAATATATCACGCTACCACCAACTTTTTGACCCCTCCTCCCTATTGTCACGCTGTGTCACACTTTCTGTGACCCCTGTAAATATTTCGTCACAAAACTAAGACCTCTCCCCTGAATATAATAAATTTCAATGAATAGTACACAAATTTTGAGAATTAAAAATATTTATTTAGTTTTTATAATAAAATTTGAATAAATTAATAAAATCTTTTATAAAGAACAAATAAAGAATAATTCTATTTATCAGAAGTCCAAGGATTCTGTAAATTATGATTAAGAATGTACAAAGTCCTGGACCCTAATCATTTTTAGAATCATTGTTTTGATTACTATTAAATTTGAGAAAAACTGTTCTAAATTTTGATTTCAATTTTATTCCCAGTATTTTTTAATAATATTTTAAGCATTACATTTTAAAATCATATTTTTCAAATCATCTGTGAGTCTGTAAATCTTTAATTTTAATTTCTGCAAAATATAAAACTTGTGGCTTTGATTACTATTTCCGTGTGCTCTTCATGTGTATTTAGTGCATTTTTCATGGGTCGATGCTTCATCCATATTATATAGAAACATTTTTAGCGATTAATTAATATGAAGCTGATTCTCACAGTTTTTCAATCCACTTTTACAGGCTTGAACGATCAAAAATTGTATAACTACGATTTGAGTATCATAGCCGGATTGTAAATTTAAACTATTTATTACTATATTATTTTTATTTAAACTATATTTAAATTATATTATATAAACTATATTATTAACTGTCATTTATTCGACTGAAATTATTCTTCGTAATTTTATTAAAAATTTAAAAGGTTTCGCAGTTAATTCAATCTGCATTGAATGTTTTTCCTAAATCTTTAGAATACATTCATAGTGACTATAGGGCATTTAGGATGCGCAGCTTTCCACCATAAATTGAATGTAATTTGCTGGTATATTATTGTATTAAATTATTTCAAACTAAATGACTGAATTTACTGAAGTCACTACGACTTAATTATTGCGGCTGGCTTCTGTGGCTCCTGATGTACTACTAATATATTGTCCGATTCGTGTATATTTATAAATTATATTATATGTAGCATTTAGATATTTACTTTCAAAATAAGGTATAACATACGGTGCCATCTCAACTTTAGTACAAGTACATATACCGTCTCAACCAAGCAATAGAATAGTAATGCAGAACAAACTTTTGTAAGCATCTAAATCTGGAAATGTACGATCTAACTTTTCTGACATGAGACAATTCACTACGATTTAAAATAAATGAATGCCAGACTGTACAAAATTCAGCAAATTTTAAATCGTTCTGACATAAAGTGATTACTAGAAAAAACTTACCCTATCAGGATGAATAATGTAAAAGCATTAAAACTTAAACTTGTTTAGTTTTCTATCTACATCTACATTGTTTGGTCACTAAGTGTGAGGCTGCCGGCTGAGTGTTTAAGTGGAGTTAGGAAAACTCTACTAACTAAAAGGAACAAATAATTTAATTTATTGCACAAAATTGTATTATTCTAAATTATGATTTTGGGCTATCGATTTGTTACCAATGCTTTTTCTTTTATTGCCATTGCCTTTCAATCTATCAATTAGATTTAAAACTCTTACTAGAATTGAATTCAAACGTTTTTATAGAAACACAAGAACAGAACAGCTTTAGGCTATGTATACATAGACGCGGGCAAAGAGTTTTTCTATGTTTACTTTCTGATGAAGTTAAAATTAAACAAACAACGTTCTATACGTACGATAGTTATTAATTTTAAAAATTCTACAATAATACATTAACATATTTTTTACAAGCTATTTAATAAAACCGCTTGTATTGTTATCGGGATTGGCCATATTTTATAAATTTCTTTGCTTTTTCGTTTTACAGAGCCGTAGGCATTGGGGCGGCATCCAGCAACAATTTCCTGTAGTTTTCTCAATCTTAGTATGCTTAAAAGCACCTTTTTCGTTTCAGAGCTACTGACTAATCTGTATTCTTTTTATATTTGGTACGAAAAGCTCATTAGTTAAGGTAATTGGAGCAATCCACTTTATAGCTTTGTAGCAGCTACCTAATGAATAAAAATTTATTACTATGTAGTACTCTAAAAATTTAGATAATGGTTCCTATTGATAAAAATGAATGCGAATAGAATTAATTTCATTGAAGCACAGGTATTAATTTCAGTCACATAGCATCACAAATAAACTATAAAACACAGCTAAACTTTAATTCAACAAACAGCTGATTTATAACCATTTCTAAAATAAAGAACAAATAAAATATGACAAATAGATTACAGATAAAACTACAAAATTACGCAACCAGATAACTTCACATTTACTCCAATTCTTACAGCTCCCGAACAAGGTTTTCGACGGATAGAATGACGAACAAAAATTTTTGGCATTAATTCTGACTGCCATGGGGATTAAAGTCTAAAATGTTCGTCACAGAACATGACACAAACAACCAAAGATACTATCAGAATTAGATATATTCGACAGATAGCAACTAAAATATAGATTCAATTAATAACTTAATAGAGGACGCGTTTCGACGTTATCTACATTTTCTCATAGAAATCATCTCATCTGTCATGTATTGGTGAAAGACTATCTTATTTTTCTATCTCATTTATATTACAATAATTTTGCGCTGGAAAAATTGAATTTTTGATTTAAATGATATCATTATCTTTAAATTTAAAATTTTTTTTTAGGAATATTCAAGTATAGCTTTCTGTGCTGTAATATTATACTAATTGTCCTCTTAAATAATATAAAATTGGTCAAAAATAAATTCATTATCATTCATATATTATATAAAATTCCAAATATATCTGTTTGCAACATTTTCTTAAGAAATATTTTTAAGTTCGAAATAATTTATACTGTTTCTCATTTCTAACTTCAAATGACCATACCACCAAAAGTATTGATTTTTAATTATTTATTGCGTTTTTAAAGAGGGTTAAATTACCTACAAACTAAGTTATAATTATTTATTGATTAAAATCAATTGCTACGAGTTATGGATTAAAAGAAGTAAAAAGATGTTAAGTTAAATAATTCTTAAGTTTTCCTTTGTATGATTTTTTAAAAACCATATAACTTTTAAACGGGGCGTTTTACATAATAATTGGTAGGGGGCTACAACTTTACTCTAGTTTATTTGTAAAAAAAACCTTCACTCTACGGATGTCTACTCTAGATTGCCATAGATTGGTTTTTAAAATAAATGATCAAACTAAAGTTTTAGCTCGTTTATTTGTTGTAAAACGTTAGTTCAAGAAAACTGAATTTTTAATATTTCTCTATCTCGTATAATGCATAACTCGAAAGCTGATTTCGGATAATGAGGGGTTATAATCTGGTTTGTAGATAATTACACCCTCTTTAAAAAAGCGTGTGAGCGTTAATGTTATAAAATCAAATCGGTGCTATCACTGTTTGAAGGTAGATAATGAAAAAGATTGCTTTAAAGAGGGCTTAACCTCATATAGGGGTTCAGATTCAAACAAAAGTTTTAGTTTATACTTTTAGGAAAGTCTTCCATCACCGCCTAATTGGGTTCTCATGTTATGATCGCCTAAATTTATCTCTCCGTGTAACTCACTTATAGGGTGAATTCATGATCATTCCTTCGGTGCGGCCTTTAAACCGCACAATGTTAGCAATTTAGTATTAATATAATTAATTCTTTTTAAATTTTCACCCATCTTTCGAAACGACAAAAACCATGTATATATCATTGACTAAAATATGATCTAAAATATGTTAAAATATTTTGCTCTACGTTTTTCAATGTAAAAAAAATTAATTTCGAAATTGCGCAGTCATCAATAAGAAATTTAATTTTTAATTATTTCATTATTACTTTTTTTATTTGCGAGTTTAAATAAACACGAACGCTACAATACTGGAACAAACTGTTATTTACAGGAATTTATTATCCTTCACTTTTAATCATTAATTTGATCGTCCCCAAATAAAATTAAATCCGTTTAATATACGAATATGTCGATTTACAATTTTAGCAGAATTGGATGATTTATGATAATAATTAATTTTAAAATAAAATCCTTGTGAAAGTTAAAACAACTGTAGATGTTTTATTTTAGTGCCTATAATTTCAGGGAAAGTAGTTTTTGCTGATATTGCACAATGGTAAGGATACAATCTCTTATGGTCAATATTGGAAATAATTCCGTTTGATGTATAAAATACCAAAGTTGATGTGATATGTCTACACCGAACATCGTGCACCGAGCCATTATTTGAAATTTTATTTTTCCCCGAGAAAAACGGAGATCATTAAATACACTAAGCAAATGTTTGTTGAGATGGATACCCTGCTCTATATGTACATACGATGTACATACATACGTATGAGAAAAATAGTATATTGAACTACGTGGCCTTTTCAAGAGATGATATTATCCACTTTTGTAGGTAATTGCATTATTTGTAAATTTTCTGTTTTATTGATACTTCTGAAGAAGTCGAAATGGTTAGACTAAAATTTCTCCCGAATAATACAAGACAGCACATAATATTATATCGTTATTTCCACATCTATTCACATCGTTCTAAAAGCAAAATCCATACACGTCACTTGAAACCCTTGTTAACGAAAAATTTGCCTAAATCATCAAATAATGAAAGTCCCTATTGTTTTTTTTCTCGAACGAAGTGTTTAAATTTCTGCTCGTTGTGAAAGACAATGGAGAAATCTCTTTCTATTATCAAACATATTTTACGTGCAATAGGTTAAACTACGTGAAGATTATTTAGGGTGTCTGAGAAGTATTTAGAAATTAATTGAGAAAATGTGTTGATTACTTGCGAAATGTAATTGTTAGTTATACGTATCTGTTGTTTTTAACTTCGAGAAAGCATTCGTCTGAAAATGGCTGATGTAACTTTCATGAGAAAGCTTTTTGCTTAAACTGAAGTTACAAGTTCTTAACAGGAATTGGATTTCTTATAATCATATTGCTTCTTTCTTAGCTACTAGAAATTTTAAAGTCTAATTAATTGTTTGGAATCCTTCTTTAAAGGAAAATTACAATTTTACATTTCTACGATTTTCATCGATTCGTGCACTTTATTGGAGTTTAAAGCGGTTTTTACATATCTCTGATTTATTTATTCAATTTACCATCTACATATCTTTTATTCTGCTCGCAGTTTGAATGATTAATTCAATTTTTCATTTGAAATCCTGATGTGTTTTATTTGATTCAAAAGATTTTAGGTACTCATTTTATGTTCAAAGCCATTTCCGGAAGGTTCGATATAAAAAATGTATCAATTTTTAGTTGCTTTAAAAATTAATGTAGGTGTATTTTTATATTATGAAAATAATTGGAGTAAACGCAGCAAAATATAACAAACAGCGTTACTGTATTCACCTCTTATTGTTGCGAAATATTCTGTCACGAATTACAGAAATAACGAACCACGTGCATTTCTAAAAATGTTGTTGAAAAGCAAACAAAACCACGCTATTAAAATTATTTAATAAAATACCAAGCGCTTTCTCTTTAATTTCGCAATGCTACCATTATTTTTGTTACTTTGTACAACTTTTATTGATTTATCATTTTCAGGCTTAAAATTGGTAAATTAATTATTGTGCAGTAATTAGCGTGCGTGTTGACGACATTTCAAAATTATTCTCTAATGGATCTACCTTGCAATCATCCCTTATCGGCTATGAACTTCTACCCTATATATGGAAGCGCCAGTCGGTCTCTAAAACAGTATAGCACTGCAGTGCCCAGGGGTGTGGATGTGTAACGAGCGCTCCGAACATTGTTTGTTTTTACGTATCTAAATTATTTTAAGGGAGATTTTTATAACCGCATTAAATTGTTTAAGGTTTAACTTGATAAATTTTGCAAAAAAATTATAATTCTTTAGTACTTTATTTTTTAAATGAAATTGGGAAAACCTCATGCCTTGCCTTTCATGTTGTTGGAGAAAAACTGAAGATTTAAAAGGAGATTCTGTGGATGAAGATGAAGATACAATTACAGGTTATTTTTTATTGGTTTTATTAATATATGTGTACACCTACCCATACTTGTAATTTATAAGTTATTTATGTTTCGTGCTTCTATATTATTTATATATACGCAAAGTTTCCAAGAGAAGTTAATTAACTATTGAAAGAGTATTTGATTAAAAATGTATGTACTCAAATTTGTTTTTTAATTTTAAGCGAGTTTGGCTTAAATTAAAATTTGTATTAAGGAGATAAATCAAGATTGTTTGAGGTTTAGTTCCT
Organism: Lycocerus yunnanus; assembly: GCA_036346125.1. Lineage (NCBI taxonomy): Eukaryota > Metazoa > Arthropoda > Insecta > Coleoptera > Cantharidae > Lycocerus > Lycocerus yunnanus. The sequence goes on from JARFIX010000006.1 coordinate 4,040,126, forward strand.
CGCAAGCGGTGAAGTTTTTACTTATCTTTAATCATTCAACGTTTTCATGGTTAAACGTTTCAGTTCGTTTCCTCTAGGAGGCTTTTTTTAATTAAGTATCCAAATATTAATATTGAATTAAAATTTGTCTGCTTATTTGTTATTTTATTATTATTATTATTATATTGAAGTTTTGCCGAAGGACTTGTTTTAGTTAATTTAGGCTTGTTTACTCAAATTAATTGCATTTTCTTTGGTCTTTCTTACCAATTACTAAACCTACCAGTGTTGTTTTAGTCTTTTCTCGGTGGGATTAAGAAAACGACTTGGCTAAGCTTAGCGAACTAAATACATTCCATATAAGCAAATATTTTTATTAGAGTTCATAATCTTAAAACAACTTAATAAAATTTAATTTCTTTTGATATATACTATATAAACTTCCTACAGCGTTTGCTGTTTGTGTATTTGAAAAATTAAATTTAAATTATATTGAATTTTTAAAAACTTAAACATGTTGAAATTTATTACAAGTCAAAACCTATTCCAAACGGAAACTCTTAATTAACGCATAATATTTTTATTAATTTAGGGTATTTTTTTGCATAAAATAATAATTAACTTTATTTTTAATTATGTTATGTAAAAATAAGCAAAGTAAACGAATTACGACCCGTTATGTACATATACAAACCTAAATTATTAGATAAAAGCAATCCAATATTAAACCTGACATAAACAGATTTAAAATATTTGCATAATTTTAATCAGAATTATGTGAGTGGATAACATACATGTAGTTGCACAATTCTGCAAGTAAACGTTTAACATGTATGTTATGCAACTGTGCGTTAAGGGGTTAAGGTACTTGCAGCGATTCAGCCTCGGTTTTAGGTTCTTAATCAAAAATTATTTTCTAAAATAAATTATGATAGTTTTATTTACAAATATAATATTAAAAGTGAATGAGGGGGTTCCATTGAAATATATTAATTTATTGAAGATTTGGCAAATAATTCAGGTGCCTCAATAAATAAACTTCAATAATGCACAGCTATTCTACAAAACTTAACAGTTATCCTTTATTATTACTGTCAACTTGCAATAATTAATTTATTATAAATTAGATTTATGCTTTTTATTTTTGAATATCACGATAAATTGAAAATCCCCAATGTCACCTATCAGCAGCGATGTGTGACTATGGCAACACAAGTACAGTTCTGCTGTACTATAAACTGCAGTTTATAAGATAGAAATCCGTTTTACAAATGAATTTTAATAATAGAGGTAAGTTAGAACAATTAATATAATTCTAATTAAGCAAATTTTTTCAAAATTTATCCACAAGGATTAAATTTAATAGTTTAATCTATAGATGAATGTAATTTATATAATACTCTATGGTTAGAATTGTTTTATTTTACGGAAATTCGGAGCTATCGCTGCCTTCGCTAGGCTTTCTATATGTTAAATTAACCTGGTTTTAATCCGATTATCTAGTAATCTACCTGATAAATCCGCTTTAAATTTTATTGAGATATGCGGCTAAGTTTAGTTTTATACTTTTATTTTTGGTAAATTTCATATTTGAAGATATCCTGAAGGACTGCTGTAACCTTCATTTAAGCTCGCTTCTTATTCAGTTTCTGAAAAGTGCGTGTCTTGTATTTCTAAATAATAAAAAAACTTCCAATTGCTTTGAAATTTCATTTTGTGTTTTTCCTTTTTGTGAAAAATATGTCTTTTAAGAAAATAATATCTTGTGTTTTCGACTCTCACACACCGTCCTGGAAAGCCAAGTAGTCTATCGATAAATTGTACAGTAGCCTTTGGATTATTCTTCCTTTTTCCTATAATAAAAAAACGTTTTTAATGCCTTTCTCGACCATATTTTTAGCTTACCATGTCGTTTCGATTTACAATATCCTTACTTGTTCGGTTCTGCAATAAAGATTTTTGAGAATTGTCTTATTTGCTGAATGCAATACAAAAACCAATTTAAAGTCCATCACAATTTATTCATTGTTATAAAAAGATCGAAACTGCGACATAAATTCAAATTCGATTTTCTTTATCACTCGACTTTCTTCAAAAAGCTGAAGGATGTATTTTGATCCCAGTTTCTATGTGAACTAGACGCCTAATTTTTTTTTTTTAAAACTTCCTGTACAATCCTTTTATTTTCGTTTAAGAAGTGCCCCTTGAAATATTTATTTTCAAACAAAGTGTTAATGATCTTGTACACTAATTTTAGAGCAAAAAATCTGCACTTGGAAGTTGGAAAGTATCGAATCCGAGCGCCAATCGATTAAGAATTTTAATTAATTTTTTAAAAGATGTTTTATAATATTTAATTAATGCGCTCACGTATTGAACTTCGGCAATATTTCGCATTACCTTGGCTTTGCAAAGAAACTTCCAAAGTAAATTTTGCATAACTTGTTTTTGACGAAAACTTTGATTTGAGTACATGAATTTTATAACATTACAACCAATCAGTAGGTTATTTTAACCAAGTTTATGTGCATTATATTGTGCATATTAAATAACTAAACTGTTTGTTTTTCTGTATTGATTTTTATGTTGTCGGTTTAAATCCTATTTCTAGGATTTTGTTTTCAAATTAGAGCACAGCTTTGGTTTCAAAATAACCCTAGATCATGGTTGGATGAATTCATGCTGTGTGGAAGATTAGATTTGAATAATTTTTTGAAGTAGATTAAAATTAATTGAAGCAATTCATTTGCTACATCTTAAATAATGCTATCGAAATATTCAATTGCTTCTAATTAATTGTCTTCCCATTTTGATCTCGCGTTTTTATTTAGTTTTTATTCATTGTTACACTTCAAGCTACACTTAAAAAAAGTCCTAATAAAGAAGCCAAAACTCGAACTGAAATTATTACTGAAGTTAACTGTTATTCTAAATTGGCGAAATAAAAAAGTTTCCAGGGCGGGAAACTTAGTTTAAGTGGTTGTCGGGAAGCTGGGATAGGTGGAGTGTTCAACATTCAAAATTGGTCTAGTTCTGGACAAATTCTAAAACATACAAAAAATTGAGAGTCTTGGAAGGAGCAGATGTATTTTTTTTCGAATTGTGTTAGTCTGACAATTCTGTGGCATCTCTTCACTAAATGGAAATGAGCTATATCGAATTATTTTAATATTTAAGGAAATTGCTTCGATGATTAAATTTTATTTTTTATTCTCCCTCTTTGGGTAGATATGAATTCCGACATAATTTATACAAAAAATGAGCTAATTCGTACAATAAGCATGCCTACAAAGTTTTTATTTGAGAAAAGTTCCTCCTTGCGGCTAGATTTCCTTTTACTTAGATCTGCATGAAATTAAATAAAAGTTAGGTTAAAGTTAATCTCATTCTATAATTATTTTTTAACTTGAACAACTTTGCTTGTTTGTAGCATAACAACCATTTCGTACATTGACCTGTTAATTTGCCAATGACACGAAGCATTACATTTAAAATACTCGTAACCAATTAATTTAATTCTTTATTTTAACAAAAATATAACTTAACCTCAAGTTTATTTATACCTATTTTTTTACACTGGCAAAATTAAAAAAGCGCGTTATGTGCAATCAATGAACTTCCCGGTTTGATTTCGGACAAAGTAAGAATTTTATTGTAATCGCTTCGCCGCCGTGATGGTCTAATCGGTTTGGCACCCACGTTATACAGTAGGTCCCCTATGTTCGTTTAGATACTGAATGTGAATAACACGTACTTCAAGAAAAAGTCTCAATCGACTAGAAAATTACAAATTTGTATAGAAAACAGCGTTTCAAACCATTTTCTCTCTTAAAAAACAAACAAACTATTCTTCGATTTTTCTGATGCGATCTAAACACGTGTAAAGTCGTTGTCGGATTTCTTGTAGGTAATTTTCAGATTTTTGTATAAATATAATCTTTTAAAAATGTCATATCATACAGGATGTATGTATAGTATATCCCAAGATATAGTGAATTAAAAAAGTCATTGTATCACATTAACCGTAAACATTATGCAAATTATTGCGATAACACAACCTATACATTTTGTGTTTGTCTTTGTGTGTTTACATTTTTATATCCGATTAATGTGATGCAATAACTCTTTTTAATTCACTATATCTTGGCATATACTATACATGAATATTATAAAGAAATGCTTTGGTTTATCGAAAGAAAACGCGTTGCTCATCGTCTGAGCAATAATGACACTGCAGTCGTACTTGAATCAACTTTGTAGATTTAATAATAACAAAGCCAATGTGTACATTTAATGTGGCTTGGCCCGTATATTTACAGAGCAAAGCATTCTCATAAAACTGATAAGAGGCACTTAGGTCTCATTTCCGAGCATCTTCATCAAATGTACGTGCTTTTTTGCCAAAATCAATATTGTTTAGTTGTTGGGCAAATGACAAAATCTATTACGCAGTGTATTACAATTGAATAATATATTAATCCTGACCTGATTTGGGTCGAGTTTATCACATGCCCATAAAATTCGCATTGAATGCCATTTAGTTCAAAAACTTCTTGTCATCAATATTTATCTTCAATAGTTTGCGCTCGGCCGCACACTGGGCGGCCAGGTCGTAGTAGAAAATATATACTTTGCTATGACCCAACTTATGCCCATTCTTGCAATGCAACTTAAATCTTAATACTTATTTTTTCTAATATTTATTTTACCTAAATTGAAATTAGAAAGTTGGATGTCTTTCAATTGTGGAATAACTATACGATTTGTTGAAAGCTTTAATAACTTTAATATCTAAAGTATTATATAGTTTTTCTACTTTGGAATGACAATTTCGAATTTACGAACAATTGTCGAGCATTGAAATATTACTTTTAGTATCTAGGTACTAAAATAGTACTTTAACAATCTAAGCAGTAAAAAATTTGTTTAATGCCAATTTTACTGTTTAAATAACAATTAACCGCATGTCAACCGAAAAATCACACGACAATTAAATGCTGACTTTAATAATTACCTCAATTATTTTTTTTATTCAAATAGATCTACTTTTGAGCTTTATTTGAGGCCCTATGAAAAATCATACTGGGAAAATGAAAATTTTACAGATATAAATGAAGAAAAAATCGATGTATATTATAAAATATTTTTTAATAAATGTAAAAAAATGTAAATCTATGCGTCTGAAAATTAAGCAAATATTTTATGTTTCTATACGGGAATACTTAGCAATGTTTAAATGTGTGAAAAATTATTACCTCAAAGAAAACCGCACTTAAAAGTAGCAACGCTAAAATTTAGATTTTAGAGTAACAGTCAACCTAGCACGTTAAATTTTGTTGAAGAGATTCTTGATGAAACTCAAATGCAGAGAATATTGTAAGCATAGTTATTATATACGTAAAATTTTGAATTGGCCCACTCAAGCTAAAATTAAACTAAAATGTCTAAATTTTGTCCAAAGGCTCTTGATGAAATTTTGATGTATGTATATAACAATATAAGCATCTTCCTGGGCACAAGCCATAATATTTGAGTAAAATATTTCTTTAACAGTAAACAAAACATACCGATAAGGATGAAATTAAAATTCTTTCAACAAGTATTCCTGTTTCAATTTCAATTAACATTATTTAGATAGTACAGTATGACATCATTTCCTGGTTATTACCAATTGCATGTTGTTATGTAATCAAAATTAAAACAAATAATTGAGAAAATTGTATTATCCTGTAAACTTAATGCATACTTTTTCTTCACTTACAGTTAGAATTCAAATTATTACTTTAGCATATTGGCAACTTTTTGTTGAAATTTACAATACGAATCTATTGATTACATTTACAAAGTTTAATATATAATTTTTAGTACCTACCTCTAAAATGGGGCGAATTTTCTTGAGAAATAATGAAGCATTTTATAAAGTTGAGATCATAATTTTTTTACTTATAAAATAAATTACCTATTATCGCGAATTGCCTTTTTCAGGATAATAGTCTTAACCTGCAAAGAATCTCTTAATTATTTTTTAACAATAGAATTTTTTATTTTATAATACAAATCTGATTGCCTAATACAACGGTTAATCAGCTATTCCTAATCCTCGATTAGTTTGGGTTTACTGAAGGGGAAATAACAAAGGAATTGTTCGAGAATTTCCAGGTTAAAGTACCCTAACTCGTAATTTCACAGTTATAAATTATTATAAATTATCCTCCAAAACGGAGTAGATAAACAAAACGATCCTGTTGTAAATATTTATTGCTTGTATGGAATATTAAAAACTAATATTGTTTCGTATTTACGAAATATTAGAAGTCAATTAGGAAGGAAAATGGATATTGATTATTTAAAAGTCAAATTTATGTATTTCGAATTAGAAGATGTTGTGTTGAAACCCCAAAACCTATTCATCAAGCAATAGTTTAACAAAATTGATCTAATGAAAAACATTATACGCAACATTGTCTAAATTTGTAATTAATTCCAATTGCATGCTTGTCATATTCTTCGAATTAACTTGTAACGCGCCTCATATATTTGATGGATGTTAAAGGAATCTCTTGTTAGTATTTTGATATATTCCTGACAGTTGTAGTTAATGGTTGGGTGTATTTGGGAGCAACATAAATTAACTTTACGTGTTATTTTATTGAGTGATTGTAAGAGTGCCATTAATATTGTATTTTCAAGCAGTACCTCTTTTAGAATCTTTTCAGATAATGTTAGCTAATCGTCAAACATTGTTTTGGTTTTTGTTTGACGCAGCTACCATCATCGATAGAAGTAAAATTTACCCATCTAACGATGGAAGTTGAAATCTTCTCCAAAATGTGTAAACTTCAACAAAAATGTAGATAATAGAACGATTTTCTTGAAAAAAATTTTTAAAACAAAAGGGGATTATTATAAAAAAACATCCTGGAGCCTCTATTGGATAACCAAGTTGAGATATTTTTAGTTTCTCGTCCTTTTTGCAAGGACTTTATATATTAGATTTTTTTTTACAAAAATTCTGGCTGTGGTAGCGGATATTTCCGACCGGCATAAATAATATATTGGATACAAAGTTTAATGCACAAGTTTCATCAGTTTTATTTTCACAGAAGTTGCATGATATATGGTTTTATGTGACATCTTTTGAAACAATAGCATTAGGGCGCACAAAAGCGACCGTAAAGAAATTTACACTTCAAATAAATTGACACTAAAATATGAAGTTATTTGTGTATTTATAAATACATCCAAGTTCTTTGATATTATAACTAATCACATTAGTTATGTGTACACTGTACTGAGTGCAATAAAAATTTTAGAAAAGCGCGTTTTTATAATTCGTGACATATTTTTAAATTACTTGAAAGCAACTGATATTTTTTGTTTCATTAAAATTTAATTCAAAATTTTCATTTTATTTAAACAAAAAAGGACGAAGAATTCAAATCTTGTTATTTAATTTGTCGGGTACCCAACACCTGATGACATATACGTTATATTCTACAATGTTAACCGTATTTCATCATTATTCAACTTTAACGCATATTAGATTTTTAATATCCATTTTGTCAGCTAGGAACTATATAATTTTTATTATTACATTTTTTCGTAATTTCAAACAAAGATCTTTGCCTTCCATTAACCCATCTTATTTTTGTCAGCTTGGGAAATTAAATTATTAATTTTATTATAATATAATTCGTTTTCAGAAAGAAAACAGTTTAACCAAGATATTTTTTCAAAGAACTTATAGAAAATTAATAACTGCTAGCCTTAAATATCGAATTCATTACTTCATAAATTATGGAACAAAATAATAATTAATTGCTTCATTATTTTGGTTTTAGGTCGAAAGCATTTTCATTGATACCAGAAAAATGTGAGAATACGCATTTTTGTTGTGATTAAATTAACGACGAGAATTAAACTTTTTATAAACCTCACCGTTTTACGCTTTAGTGTATTTTTAATGGTTTCATGATGCATATAAAATGTATATAAAAAATTCTACCTTACTAAAGTGACATTTAACGAAGCACTAGGCTTGCTCTTCGTAACTTACATTAATTACAAAAAAAAGGAGACTGAAAAAACAATAAAACAAAAAACACACTTGGGTAAATTTTAGTAATACGTAAATCTGGAAGGACCAAGGATAATGTTTCAGATATGTATGTATGTTGTAACCGAGGTATGAGAATAGATAAATAAATTTTGACAAGTACCACTAATTTATATTATGTTAACCACCTTTGTTTCATTGTGCCTCATATAAGGGGAAGAATAAAACAATGAGTGGTTTACAACAAAACTACTAATTTTACATGAAGTTTTTGTATATACATAAGATTCTTATTATAAATAACAGAATATCGTTATTGTTAGATTTTTTATTTAGTTTTTTTTTTCAAATTTTGTACGTTCGTATAATATGTAGGTAGTTTATTGGTTGACATTAATTGAATACTATTGGGAACAGATTCAATTTTCTTAAAGGTTTTATAAATTTATTTTTAAAATATAATGTATCGGTTGGAAAATACAATATACGATAGTAAAGAAGGCTGATTTTGAAAAGTGTATTTTAAATGGAATCTATTTAGTTTCGTTTTTTATAAAAAGTATTGTACTGTAAAAATAGTAGAAAATGAATTCTAAATTATGAACTGATCGCGAATTTTTCCTCTTTATATTTATTGGCATTCATAATATCTTAATGTCAATAACTTTTTTTTGTATTTAGTTGAATAAATACTGAATCCTGCTTATAGAATATTTATAATCCAACTTTGTGATGGAAATTAATGATTCTTCAATAATTTTATTTATTATTAAAATAAACAAAGTATACTCAAGTATAAAATTTTAATTTTACCTACAACATGTAAGCACAAGTTTTAGGCTACTGTACATGGATAAATAATGAAGGTTGGAGATTAATTAGAGGAGAAACAAACTTTTATGGTTACTTTTATTAAATTATACAACATCGTACAGCATGCAGATTTAACATCCACATAAACTGAATTTTCTCTTTATTTTTTTAAAGCAATAAAGTTCTAATTTTATAGAAAATTGGATTTTCACGAAACTTTTTATTTTGCAAATGTGGCAATTTGTTTCAATTTATTGTTAAACCATTAAGCCCGACTGCTTTAAAGAACATTTCACATTTTTGTGATTTCGATTCTCGACTGAGTTTTTAATCTCTATCGTCATCAATTACAATCAAAAATGTTCTCCAACTATTGATCGAATATAATTTTTTATGCTTCAGTAAATTTTGAGAAAATGGCTTTTCTTGACAAACCGTATCGCATTTTCATGCATTTTTATCCACTTTATTCACTGAGTTGTAGGTGACACTCTTTTATAATTTATATAGCAAAGGGATTGTAAAAGTAAGGTAGAAGATAGAAAATTCCAAAAAGTTATAAATTGATTCTTAATTTAGAAAATGAAGCTGAATATTTTCCAAGGAATATTTTATAAAAAATCAATTCAAAAATTGTTTTCACAATTAAATGTGAATATACTTTGAGTATTTAAAAGTTTCTTGGTCGTTGTTCATTAAATATACGATTTGATTCGTCGAGACAAAATGAGCAAGAATTCGTATGTGCCGATCTTCGGAACGTTAATTAGTTTATGAACAATTCTAAAATTCAATCTCATGTTTTCAGTTCTTTTTAAACTGAAAATTTTCAAAATTTTATTTTAAGTTCCAGCTTAACACTCTTTCGATGAAAACGACAAACTTCCTGTAGTTGAACTTTTAAATTTATATTGGTTTTAAATAAATATTATATTTATGAACGTTGAGAATCTTTTACAGTTCAAACAACGACCCTTAGGGTATTCCTCTAGAATATTGTTGAAACATTCTTTATTTCTTGGCAAAGAATTTTCTATTCTCCATTTATTGGATTTATTTTATCTAGTCGAGTAAACTAGAATCGCCATGTTATTATTAACAAAAAATAAGTGACCTTCCTTTGTATCAATCGAAATTTGACTAATCGATTCTTCAATAACTCCTGCTTGTTAAACAGTCGCTATTATTTTTCGTCCAGGCAAATTTAAATTTTTTATGAGTTGGTGAGTAATTTATTATCCTTGATTTATTCTGTAGTGTTTTTAGTTTCTTTTATAAGCTTAACCCGAGCGTGATAATATGTTGTAAGAAGTTGATTCTAGAATTTTATGTTTTAAGTTTTGGGTTTAGGGATTTCAAAAATAGAGTAGTTTTTAAAAATGGAAATTATAATAACACAAAAAAAATCTAGTTTGTAATATTATGTAGGTAAGTATTTTCATAAGTAATTAATTTAAGTGCATTTTAAAATTTATTGAAAGTAAATCTATTTCCGCATTTCAATTTCATGTTTATTTGTATTTTGTGATTCATACTTACTAAATTTAACAAAAGGAAAAACTTGTACGTTTTCACTCATTTTCAATTAGTGCGTTCGTATAAAGGCAGTATGGTTTTGACAGGATGGAAAGCCTGTATCAAATTCAACAACTTGATTCGTTTCTTTGTATTTATTAATTTATCTAATTAAACCAATAAACGGGATTCCAATTTAGACGGCATTGAAAGTAAATTGCTGGAATGAGAAAATTGAGATTTGAAACGACAGTAAAAATAAAATTGATATGTGATAATACCGTTAAGGAGACGTTATTTGTAGAGCATGATGGCTCTATTAAGAGGATTAGATTCCGATTTAGATTAATTTTTTCTTCGATTCGTTTTTCAATGTACATATATTTTTGTGCGCAAAACCTTTTCATTTCAAAATATATGAGATTGAAGAATTTTTCATTCTACCCTGATTATTTTCTTTGTTTGGGTTACATTCTTTTTAACAAACAAATTTGTTAAATTTAACTTTTGCAATTATTCTTACACTTTTGTAACAACTACAAAAGTTTTATGGATCTCAAATTTACAGTTAAGCTTCAAGGAAGTTGGTGTTGAAGTTGGCTAAGATTTCACAAAATGTAATTTGGTAAAACGAGAAATGTATTATTTGTTCTGGTCTTATTTTTTTATGTCGTTTTTCAATTTGCTTACAACAATATACTTCGTACCTCAGTAATTTTGAATTGGATGTAGAAATGATAAAATTTATGTTGATATTAAATTTTGCTTGCGTACAGTATTTTTAGTTTGCATTAAAATTATCGCGTTTTATGTTATATTAAAAAAATAAGTGGAAATTTCGATTTCCACGTCAGCGTCGTTTCCATAATATCGGTTTGAATGTTTACCGATTTAGCAATTAAAGTTATGTTTAACTTAATTACTTTTATCAGCAGATGTAACACAAAGCGAAACTCGATTCTGGGTGTTCAAAGTTAATTTGGTTTGTAATTAATTATCAAACTATAGAAGAAATCAAACAGATGTTATCGTTTTAGGGCGAATAAAATAAATCTTCTAGCGGAATTTTTTTTTTGATTATTATTAGTTTTCTTCATGTTTCCTTGGGCTTCGTCTTATTCCAGAGAGACATTTTCTAGTGTCAAGAAGCTATAAGAACATGTCATATTATTTCTTTCGACAGCACAAAATTTCAGCTTTAGTAGCAATTTATGATTTTACTCTGACTATAAAAAGGAAATCTCAATTTTAGAACTTACAAGACAAATAAAACAAAAGTTATTGTATAAATAAAATCTTATTGTTATAGTTAGTTTTACATTCTAAAAACTTGGACAATTTAAAATTTTTATATTATTTATAATTTAAATTTTTTAAAACAAAGTAGAAATTATTGTAAAAATGTGGATCGACGTTACACTCGTAACTCTGAAAGAACCGTAAGAAATACCAACAGATTATATTTGGATAATGAAATATTAAACGCTTACCTCAACCCTACACCAACCTTCAAAGACTCTGTTTTATTTGTTTACATATTTTAGGTTTACCTATTTAACCATTGGTTAACCTAAAATAAAGATGGCAAATTTAAATTATCATCATCTAACTCCATAATTAAGTAAAAATGGTGGAAGCAAAATCATGTTACCTTTAAACTATTCAATGCGGGTCGACATGATTTAATTACCATTCTAGAAGCTATAAGAGCAGAATAACCCTGGGTTCGGCCTAACTTACCCAAGCTAAACTTGACGGCTAAACGATTGAATATTCTATGTTATTTTAGATTTTTATGTAGAAAATGTGTAGGTATCTAAATATAATTTTTTCAATTTTCTTGTGGTCTTAGCGGTATTTCAAGTGATAGGTGATGGTATACTTTAGAAAGTCAACACAATTGAGTGTATACTTATTCCTCCATGAGTATAATACATACATATTTGCATATTTTAAGTGGTTCTTTTATAAAATGCTGATAGATCTCGCTGTCTTAGTATAAATAAAAGCTTTTACTCAAAATCGAAGTTTTTTAATTCATCACTTGTTTCGTAAATTATGTTGATAGCTCCCGCTTGAACGAATTTTTGTCAAGAGCTACTATATTTAGCTCTTGCACCTATAAAACTAGAAAATAATGCTTCGCTCTCTAATTTCCTTCAGCACCAATAAATTTTTAGACTTGAAAAAGGCTAGGTATATATTTAGTTCAGTGATCGATCAATCGGATACAATGTTTGTCAAGTATTTTACGGTTTTTGGGGTCACATTTTCAAAATTTCATCTTTAATGCAGTACTCATATCTAGGAAACCACTTTCCTGGGAATACCATCAAATCGATAATCTAATTTATGTCGTGTCTAAGAAATATCTTTCTTTGACGATAAAACTTCTTTTATATTCGTTGAAGTTTTGTTTAATGTACCCAGATATATTGCATCGCAAAGTTCCAATTTAATTAATACCCTCCACTGATTACCATCCCTGGTTCTATTATTTACTGAGAAGGTACACGATTGCAGCTGGCAACTTATGTTACCTTCACACTTAATATAATAACTAAATTATTTATTCAAACAAGTTTTGAATTTATTTAGTAATTATTCTGTAATGTAATTACTTCAGAAGCTACCACAGTTCCTGTGTGGCGGCACACGTCTCTAGTTTGCTAGGTTTTCAAAGTAAGACACATCTCATTGTTTTTTGCTTTGTTTATAACTTCATTAATAGACCGGAACGTACCTATGTATAGGTAAAGATAAATGAATTATGTATACATACGAAGTCGTGCATGCTATGCTAAACAAGACGTAAATAGATCGATTAAATACAAACGTGCGGTAATTTGTATTTATTGGATTTTCAAAAGAAACCGAAACTAAAATGAATTTGTCTGGTGTGTGTAAATTTGTTTAATCGATTTTCGTCTGTTTTACGAACTGTGTAATATTAAACCATGAAAAATAATCCATTAGAGGGAATCATCAAATCTACTTATAAATTTGTGGATTTTGATTTTGAAAAGGAACCTTTAAATTATACTAAAAGCGTTTCCAAAAGGTTAGAAAATTGAAAAGTCAATAATGGTTTAGTTTTCTAGATGTTCTTTCAAGACAAAATCAAAAATAAAGGTTTACTCAAAAAACATATAAATTCCTACTCGAGCGTATCCTAGGGTAAGAACGAATCACTTGGGTCGACTTTCTAGTTTGTTTCATTATGTTTTTGATCCTGTACCTTTTACGATGTAAGAGTAGATAGTCTTTTAGAAAAATTTACTAGGTTCTGGAAAAGATACTAATATTTAAGTATTTTTGCTCGATAGGTTGAGCTAGTCTTCAAATTAATTATACTGATGTAAATGTATTGAATGACATACTGAGAATTGAAGATTAATTTTATTTACTAAAGAATAAATATAATACATTTATATAGCAAGAATTCGACCGAGATCCAGATTTATTGTTTTTGTTAACGATCTAATGCACTTCATTTTAATATAAATATGCGATGTATGGATCCAGATGATGCATCACTGGTGACAACACTGTCCTAAGTTGTTGCCTAAAGCCGGACAAAAGAAACACTCGAGATTTTATTGAAATGGTTTTGTTTGCGCTATTTAATCTTGATTTTCATAAATTTTATGCAATTCAATAAGGTTTAAAAAACATGCAGCTCAATTTATTATTATTGCATAATAATGAAGTATGTCGGATGTTGTTGCAGAAGCAATCAGCTAGTACTTGATATCCAGCGTCGAGAGCATGGAAACCTATAAGAACTTAAGCTTTGAAAAAAAAGTTTTAATCATTTTCTAAACTTTGGATTGTTTCACAGTTTAGTATTATTCACTTCTAAGCATGATTTCTTTTTCTTCCATATACTCTCCTTAGCGCTGAGGTGGAATGTAAACGAGACGTTGTTAGTCAAAAATGATTATAAGATGGATTATTGGTATGGGTATTTTTAGAAACAAGCTAATCTCTTTATAAAATTATTTTTATGTAAAATCAGTCATACGAAGCTGCTCAGAGAAATAGCACATGTTGTTGTATGATGTATTTTCTTTAGAATTTTCAATTTTTAAAAATTAAATTCTAAAGTGAATATTTAAAAAAGATAAATATGAAGTATTTTTGAACTTTAGATTTTACTGTTTTGTAGTAATTAGGCATGGGACGGGGTAAACACGGCCCTGTAGAAAAAAGAATGGTAATTCTACAAATGAAACCAAAGAACTCAAAATCATATTTTACTTTATCATATGTAATATGAGAAAGTATTGTTTTCGTGCAGAAAAAAAAATTTGAGATTTTGATGGATTTACACTTTTTGAGGTCCCCTGAGTAAAATAAGACCATTTCCAAAAAATGTCTGTGTGTGTGTATGTGTGTGTGTAGTGTGTGTGTGTGTGTGTGTGTGTGTATGTGTGTGTGTGGTCAAATTTTGTGTGCGACCTACAGCAAAAACTAATAGGAATTTTCAAACAAAATTTTGGATTTTGTATCCTTATGTTGAGACTTAGAGCTGATTAGATTTTGGCTAAAATTGATTCACGGGAACTATTTTTTTTTAATTTTTTAAATTTTATTATTTAATATTAGTTTTTAATTAATATTTCAAAAACTAATAAGAGTTTCAAAACGAAATTTAGGATTTAGCATACTTATGTCGAGATTTAGAACTGATTAAATTTTAGTTAAAATTTTTTTATGAAAACTATTGTTTTTTTAATTTTTTAAGTTTTATTATTTAATATTAGTTTTTAATTAATATTTCGAAAAGTAATACGAATTTCTAAACTAAATTTAGGTTTTCGCATATTTTAGTCAATATTTAGAACTCATTAAATTTTAGTTAAAATTTGTTTATAAAAACTATTGTTTTTTATTATTTTTAATTTTGTTATTTAATATTAGCCTTTATTTAATACTAGCTGACCAAGGTTGTGCGGCCTAAAGGCCGCACTGTTGGGCATAATTTTAAATTCACTCTGTATGGTCTATTATTATATTTAATCATACATTTTTAAGTGAACAGTAAAATGTTAAAAGTTTAAAATAAAAATATTTGCAGTCAAAAGTCCAATATAACGCAATATTTGTTACAGCTGCACATACATAGTATATAGTTGGATACCCGGCTTCGCCTGGGTCTCACTAAAATAAAATACTTTGCCTTTGTCTGAATTTACTTTTTTGAAAAGTTTGAGAATTTTAAGTTAAGGAAACGGTAAAATTGTTTGTTCGGACCAAACAAATTTATTTGTTTGATGATTCAAAGAAATCTTGTCTTCTTCTTGGGTTCTTCTTGCATTTTTGGAAATAAGGAACCAACTGCATGGTAAACTTGGCCTTGAATTTTAAACGTGGGCATAAAATTTCCATGCCGTATCTCGGTGGCACCAAACGATGTCATTTGAAAAGCGGAGTTGTACTTTCGTATATTTCTAAGGAAATTATCCGAATTATAGTGAGTGCCAAGTAGTAAACTCTTTAATGGTTCTGGCGGTTCAACAATGTCATCGAGTAAAACTTTTCCAATGACGAACTCGAAGAAGCCGTCAAGCACAAAAAGATAGCCTACCTTAGATTACTATCGAACTACACACAAGAAAATAAAGAAGATTATAAAAACAGAAACAAAGAAGTCAAGCAAATATATAAAGAATTAAAACAAAGCAAATGGGACAACTTTATTAGTAAAATAGAAAACGACGTGCACGGACGACAAAACATAGCTTACAAGATTATGAAACACTTAAACAAGAAAGAAAAAGACACCGCCTCAATCACAATTATAGAAAATGAGAAATGGCTAAGCTATTATAAAACATTATGGAGAAATGAAAACGAAGTAATGGGAATAATAGAAGACAATGTTGCAGAGGTAGACAGGATAGATCTTGAAGAATTTGACAAGGTACTTAACGACATCAAAAACCGTAAAGCTACGGGAACAGATGGAATAAATGCCGAATTGCTCAAATACTGCTCCGAAGCAGTAAAACTAAGACTCCTGAGACTCATGAACAATTGCTGGAAACAAGTAAAAACACCGCAAGAATGGAAAATCGCAAAGATAACCCCAATATTCAAGAAGGGGAATAGAGCGATGTGCGAGAACTATCGAGGAATAAGTTTACTAAATACAACCTACAAAGCATACTCCAAAATAATCAACAACAGATTAAAACGCCTTACGGAAGAAACGATATTGGAAGAACAAACAGGTTTTAGAAAAGGCAGATCATGTATAGATATCATATTTAGCTTAAAACAAATCATCGAGAGTACAATCGCGAAACTTATATAATATACATAAACCTCATCAAAGCATTTAATAAAGTAATTCAAAGTAAGATCTGGAACATTCTGGAAAAAAGAGGAATACCGTATCACCTCATAAACGTAATAAAAGAATTGTATACAGAGACCCAGATATGCATGGCAGAAAATGAAGAAAAGACAAAACTAATAAATACAGGAGTCAGACAGGGCTGCAGCATGTCGCCGACATTGTTTAATTTATATATGGACGACGCCATACGTATCTGGAAAGAACAAATACCACACTATACGACAAACATGAGCAATCGTGATTTTACGTTTACTATACTTTTCGCTGATGACCAAGCTATAATAGCAAATAATGAAGACTCCCTGCAATATGCCTTGTATAAACTAAGTCAAACGTTAGAAAAATATAACATGACAATATCAACATCTAAAACAAAAGTAATGGCTTTCAAAGGACAAGAGCAAGTAAGGTCCAAGATAGTACTTAAAAACCAGACCATAGAGCAAGTTAGGAACTTCAACTACCTGGGCTGCACAATTTCTGTATACGAAGAGAAAGATATTGGAAAGAAAATTGAAAAATTTAATTATATCAATGGAACTATTAGGAGAACTTTTAAGAACAAATACAACCAGGAAACAGCGTTGAAGTTTTATAAAACAATTTCAGTACCAACAGCGAGCTATGGTAGCGAAACATGGACTCTAACGAAAGCAGACGAAAACGTTTACAAAGTGCAGAAATGCGGTTCCTAAGAAGTATAGCAGGTTATAAAAGAATAGACCGGAAGCGTAACACCGATATACGAAATGAACTAAACATCTTCAGCCTAAATGATCAAATCAGAGAATACAGAAATAATTGGAAACAGCATCTTGGAAGAATGACTAATGAACGCATACCTAAACAAATCTATAATTACAAACCCCGAGGAAAGAGAAATATAGGTCGACCTAAGAAAAGATGGGAGACCAATAAAGAGTGACGTAACGGACTATAAGTCTAGAACGTGTTGATGATGATGATGATGATAAAACTTTTCCACTACAACAACACAGGCCAGGTGCTTCTTTTTCCCATTTTAATGCACGACAGTAGTTACAGCTGGAAGTCATGGTTTCAATCGAAACGTGAGAATCGGTTGCATAATCAATGGAGACATCATAATTAAATCCAGACATTTCTCTACTTTTCCATGGGACTGAAGGAACACTTTCATTTTCTACTTCCATATCATGCAAATGATCACCATCATTAACTCTTATTGGGGCTTGGATTTGCTGTGAAATGGAATCCTGTGCTGGGTCGGAAGCATTACGATCATTTATGTTATCGGTACTTTGATTTTGTCTACAAAAACGCTGTCTTTTGGCCACAGTAGAAGAACGACCAAGATTTTAACTTTATATGCCACTGTTTGTTATGATTCCTTCGTTCCTTTTTTTTGTCAGTTGATTTCCAGATTTTTAGTTTATATAGTGATTTGAAGTAGGTTATTTAACCAACCTAAAAAATGTCACTAATCTGTAGATTATCAGATTAAATCTGTAGATAATCTGTTCAGACGTGTGTGTACAAAAAATGTAATTACTTCATTGTTTATTAACTTACAAACGCGGAATTAGGCTTTAAACCTGCTCCAAGATGTACTCTATCATTTAAAAAACGGCAAGTCGATCGATTCAGTAGTTTCGGAGATCATGCGTGACAAAGAAATACCATTTCACATTTATATATATAAGAAGATAGAAGATAGAAGATAATTTTAAATTCACCCTGTATGGGAATCTCGTTCCATTCATGCGCGTCCGCAATTTTTCACTTTTTTAAATTAAGCTTTTCGGTCTCGGTTTTAGCGGAAAACCTCTTTAGGGTCCTAGAGAGTAACTGTGCAAAATTTGGTTGGGATCGGTCGAACGGTCTAGGAGTCTATAAGGAACAAACACACACAAACACACACACAAACATACATCCATTTTATATATGTATATAGATTTTAAAACTAAAAGGATTTTCAAAACTAAAGTTGAAATTTGTTATGTTTATGGCAGGAATTAGAGCTGATTAAATTTTGGATAAAATTGGTTCATGGAAGGAATTTTTAAAATCTTTTATTTATTATTAGTTTTTATTAAATATTTCAGAAACTAATGAGAATTTCAAAACTAAAGTTGGTATTTTGTATCTTTATATTTAAACTTAGATCTGATTAGATTTTGAGTCACATTGGTTAATGGAAAATATTTTTTCTTTTATTATTAAAATTATTTTTTAACATTTAATAAAAGTATGATAAAGTCATGGGCATGGCCACATCCGATTTTTAAACAAGTTATTAAACCATGGAGAATACAGAAACAAATCGAAATCAAAAGGCAATCATAATCACGAACCTGATGCAGCAGGAATAGCAGTTTCCAAAATAAAGGTTTCCATAAAAAAACGTGCCGAAGAAACAGTAGAAACTCCAGCCCAAATTAGGAACGCGGTTTTAGGAAATGCGGGACCAGCTGTCCTAGGACGAATGCCAAATAAGGACACTATAAGAAAATCTTGTCAACGGGCTCGAAATATTGTCGCTGGTGCTCCGCCAGCTCCAATAAATTTGCAGTCCTTGATAATTCCTGAAAATTATAGGTTTTATAGATTTGCTCCAGATCAAACCGAAAACTTTTGCTTGTGGACACTGCGTCAGAACAGCCCGACCCGCAAAGAATACTAATTTTTGGAAGAGAAAGCTGCATACAATGGAACGAACATATGAAAACATTTTTATGGATGGAACATTTCGTCAAACTCCTCCATTATTTTACCAAATTTTTGTAATTTTGGCCAACAGAGGTGGATTTGTGCTACCGATATTATATGCCCTTTTGCCAAATAAGCATCGCCAAACTTATGACAGATTGTTTCAATTAATCAAAGAAATGTGGCCGCGCTTTGAACCAGAAACCATATCTATTGATTATGAATTAGCTGTAATTAATTCAGTTACTGAAGCTTTCCCGGCAGCTCAATTACATGGTTGCTTATTTCACTTAGTGAAAAATTTTAAAAGCAAATTCGTGATAATGGACTGTACCGTCAATATACAAATGACCCCGAATTTGCTCTCCAAGCTCGTATGGTAATTGCTATCGCATTTGTTCCTATTGAAGATATTGATAATGCGATTGAAGAATTAGCTCAGCATATTCCAAACGAAGTAACACCAATTCTAAACTGGTTAGAAGATAACTATGTTGGGAGGCCAAACCGAAACCAAACAAGGCGAAGGCCACTATTTTCTCCGCATATATGGAATGTTTATGATCGGGTGCTTAATGATCAAAATCGTACCAATAATATTGCGGAAGCCGCGCATCGTAGTTTGCAAAGCCAATTAGATATGGATCACCCGTCTATATGGAAATTTATTGACGGCCTGCGCAGCGTCCAGAAAGGAAAGATGATAAGAGGAATTTAACTGGTGAAGCTTAAAAATTACTAAAGAATAAATATAATACATTTATATAGCAAGAATTCGACCGAGATCCAGATTTATTGTTTTTGTTAACGATCTAATGCACTTCATTTTAATATAAATATGCGATGTATGCAGATGATGCATCACTGGAGTTTGACAACACTGTCCTAAGTTGTTGCCTAAAGTCGAACAAAAGAAACACTAGAGATTTTATTGAAATGGTTTTGTTTGCGCTATTTAATCTTGATTTTCATAAATTTTATGCAATTCAATAAGGTCTAGAAAACATGCAGCTCAATTTTTTAATATTATTGCATAATAATGAAGTCTGTCGGATGTTCTTGCAGAAGCAATCAGCTAGTACTTGATATCCAGCGTCCGTCGAGAGCGTGGAACTTATAAGAACTTGAACTTTGAAAAAAACAATTTAATAATTTTCTAAACTTCGAATTGTTTCGCAGTTTAGTATTATTCACTTCTAAACATGATTTCTTTCTCTTCCATATACTCTTCTTAGCGCTGAGGGGGAATGTAAACGAGACGTTGTTAGTCAAAAAGGATTATAAGATGGATTATTGGTATGGGTATTTTTAGAAACAAGCTAATCTCTTTATAAAATTATTTTTATGTAAAATCAGTCATACGAAGCTGCTCAGAGAAATAGCACATGTTGTATGATGTATTTTCATTAGAATTTTCAGTTTTTAAAAATAAAATTCTAAAGTGAATATTAATTTAAAAAGATAAATAATATTAAGTATTTTTGAACTTTAGATTTTACTGTTTTGTAGTAATTAGGCATGGGACGGGGTAAACACGGCCCCGTAGAAAAAAGAATGGTAATTCTACAAATGAAACCAAAGAACTCAATATTTCGCAAAATGCACAACAAATAGGATGTTGGTTCAAAATTGCCTTAAACATGTTGAAAAATTTAAAACTCTAGAGAATAAAATTTTAAAGCCATTGCCGAGAAAAACATTACATTGTTTGGATCGCAAAATTTTTAGAATGAGTAAACTTCAATCTTTCTTAACTTTTAATCGGATAAAAACCAAAATTCAAGAACAGCACAGTGCAGGTGTGTCAGTCCCAATTATACGTTGCCGTTTGCAAGAAACTGGTCTTGACGGATGCATAGCAAAAAAAAATTCCTGGTTTCAAAAGCAATCCACGAAAGTGTTTACAATTTGTAAAAATGCACTTGCATAAAAATGATTTCTTTTGAGAAAACATTTTGGGTACTGATGAGGTCAAGTTTAATCGCTTTTAGTCTTTGGGGAAAATATATTTTAGGCGTTTTATGGACCAAGAAAACAACCCGTTATATACTTTAAAGACTATTAAACACAGTGGTGGACACATTCAGGTTTGGGGAGCAATGTCATGGTATGGCGTCGGCCAACTTATTAAAATTGATATAATTTTGAACAAATATAAATACAAAGGTATAATCTTTATGGAACCATATTCCGATGACAATCTACTCATTAAATGGATTTTAAAGCATTACAACGAACTAAAACACACTGCGAGGTCTGTGAAATCTTGGTTTCAGTAAAAATAATTAAGGTGCTTCAATACCCTATCCTAAAGTCTCGATCTAAATCCGATCGAGAATCTATGGAATGATATTAGGGCGGTTCGTAAATATAAAAAAACCTCTAATTTGAAAGATTTATGGGAAGAATTCAAAGGATCTGGTATCCCACTTCTGATGACCGATGTCAAAACTAATTACTAGTGTGGCATCAAGATGTGCCATAATAATGAAAAACAAGAGCTATCTAACGAAATATTAAGACTTGAAAAAGTTTTTATTTATATTTTTCAATATATCCGTAATTTTCATGATGTGCTATTTCTATGATCAGACACTTTTGTTTCGTTGAATTTATTTTTATTTTATTCATTGTTATACATGAATTAAATATGATTTTCTTCTTCTTCCTTTCAGGGTTTAGGCTCTATTACCTAAACCCTTGATTTTTATTATGTTTTTATAAGTTTCATAAATAAAATTGAATCGCTATTTAAAATTTTTGGATTTTATAAATAATTTAATACATTTCATCATCATCATCATCTCCATGCTTTAGACATTTGTCTGTTGCATCACTCTTGATCTTTCCATCTTTTTCTGGGTCGGCCCACATTTCTTTTGACTCCCGGGGTTTTTATTTGTACAGTTTTCTGGGTATACGTTCTATTGCCATCCTTTCCAGATGTTCTCTCTAAGCATTTCGGTATTCTTTAATTTTGTCATTTAGACTAAATATCTTCAACTCGTTTCGGATGTCGGTGTTGCGCTTCCTGTCAATTCTTTACAATACATTTTATTAACTAAAATATTTGTGACTATGTAAGTGTGCTATTTATGTGATCACCACTGTATATCTAATAGCAGCGGCACCAGGCTTTGAGTAAAAAGATGATGAGCAATATCATCGAAGTTACAATTTTAAATGGAAAATTTAAAGGAGAAGAAACTTTTGCCACGTATCTCAATGATTCGAACAAATATGCCATTTAAATTTAATTGTTTGCAGTTTCCAGTGTAACTCGCATTTGCAATGACCATTAACAAATCACAGGGACAATCGCTAAACGTGTGTGGACTAAATTTGAAAAATCAATAGACGTGGCCACATGGACAGCTGTGTGGAATTCATGCTTCTGATTTATTCGTGTACGCACCAGACGGAAATACAAAAAATATTGTATATTCAAAAGCACCCAACCTAAAACGCACATCAACAACCGGCAATTGGTCCCTGCTATTTGTAGGGTTAACATTCCCAATTTTTGAGTAGGACCGATCTAGAAGGATATTTTTAATTAGTAAAGCGTTTGTCAATATAGTTTGGAGCGATCAGAGCGAAGGCGACCGAAGCGAAGGCTGGGGAGAGTCCCAGTGTTGGAGGCCACAGTGTTGGACGCATAACGTATGTATAAAGCTTGCACGGGCCAACCAATCGAAATATGTTTGAAACTAAGATTTGTTTAATAATGCCCAAAAGAAAAAACTCTGCACGAAGTCCAAGAGCCTAAATCAAAGTAGGTAGTACTTTAGACAAAGACAATAAAGTATTTTATTTTTAGTGAGACCCCGGGCGAAGCCGGGTATACAGCTAGTAACATATATAATAAATAATTGATATACATATACAAATTAATAGGAGTAATATTTACAATATAAAAAAATTTATTATTTTGCTTTGTAGAAAAAAAATTTATATAATAGAATTATTGTATAATTTAGTGATATATGTATTTTAATTATACATACATGTATTTAGCACTGCAATGTGATAAAATTTTCTATCGATTTGCCTTAAATTTTGCATGCATATTATTCCGACTGACCCCACATGAAACCTGATTACTCGCTCGTTGTTATAAATTCATAACAAAATTGAAGTTTAATGGACCGAGTTTAAATTTGCAATTTTATGTTTTCTGTTAAAAAATGAATTTTTATCTAAATAATGTCACAATGCTCGTAGCATAAACTGTTAAATCATTTTCTTTTTTTTGTCAATATGAATATATTAGGGGTAACTTCCTGTCAACGATAGCGCCAAAATTTAATAATACGTGAAAATTTTAGTCGCAACTTGATAGATGAATTTATTTGCAACAGCTAACGCTATTGAACGGCTATTGAAATATGAAAAGTTTTTGTTTGTTAATAAGAAATTTTTAATCAAAATCCTGCAGGCTGAAATTTATCATAAATTTTTTATCTCAAAATACTTAACGCTCAGCTTAACATGTAGCAACGTTGTCACACTTTCTGGTCGGGGTGGACCGCATTACCTAAAGTAGGTCAAGATGGGATGTCACCAATACTTAAAAAAAATGTTGAAGGGTAATATTTTTCAAAGATTTCGATGAACATTTTAATAAAGGATAATAAAAATTAAAATTTACTACTGAAAAGATTGCCAATTCATAAATTATAAATAACAATTGAGGTTATTTTGATATTCAGAATATTTCAGCGGAAATAACGGGTCTAGAAATTATTGCAAGCTATTCAAACTGCATAAACGTTTGCTTTGTTATGAGCTGTTTTTAAACTACAGAAATGTAATAATGTTTACTAATACAAATTTAAGGTGGGCCAGGGTCCACCGCTAAGCAATGTCGCTGCTTCAAATGCTTAAGATTTAAAAGTTTACCTGATTGGATAAATTATATGATTTTACTTAAAATCAAATTTTAGTATCAGAAAATTGTGTTATACTTTAGTTTGTTTTTATTATAACGGATATTCTGTGACCGTACTTGTAGTTATAAAAATTTCATATGACAATAAAAAATTGCTTTACTTTAAATGCACATATTTTATAGTATCGAGTATTTGAAAGGATAGATTGCTTTCTGTAGGTTTCCGTTGATATTTTTACAGAAATACTTTATTTATAACATTTCTTTTATGTATCCATGAACATATTTGAAACATAAAAATAATTCAATTACTGCAGTAAAAGTAAGGAACGAAAAATATGAACATCGGTTCCGCGTCTTTTTGAATCCTTGAAAGACTCAAATTTGATATTTTCTCAAAACCGAAACCACATCATCAGATGCGTCAAATTAACTTCCAACTTGTTAAATTCAACATTTGCAGCTACCGACTGATGTTAGTCGAAACAAATCTTAATTGCCTAAAGTAAGATAACAAAGTAAACAAACAATAAGCAAACAAAGCCAGGTGTTTATTTACGTAAGCGCGTCGAATTAGCTTTATCGAAGCGAATCAAAGCATTCGACAAGTTTTTGAAACATATTATTTTGAATTTCCAGTTGAAAACGTTTCTTAGATAGCAGTTAAAATGTTCTTCTTTTTATTTTGGTCTACCAAATATTTCGAGTTCAATTTTTAATATATTCCATTTTTTTGGTGAACAAATTAATAATTTTTTTATTGGAGTTTTTAATTGGATAAGCTACCTTTGTCGAAAGTCTTCATTTAACTTCTTCAGGGCTTTTCTGCTACGCATCAGTTTGTGGTTTTACTGCAATTCTTGTCAGGCTCTTATTAATGTTCAGTTTTAGAATCTTGGTAGTGTTCGCCAGCTATACGATTTAGCCAATTACCATTTTCATTTTGACGAGTTTCAATCCTCTTGGTTTCATTCACCCATGATGGTAATGGTGCCGTTTACCTTTATCTTTGACTCTTCTACTATGATAATGTTGTTTACGAATTTGATTATATTCAACGGGATAACGAGGGAAATTTTAAGGGTGTTCCACAACAGCGGACCCAATAAAAATTTTTTTGCAATTCTGCAGCGAAATACTATCATTTCATACACATTACATGGCATTGAAAGCGGCTTGTTTTCTGCACGTAAGATTACTCATGTTATTTGATCTTTTTTCGTAATCTTATCTTTCGCGAGATGACTTCACCTTCACTTTTCCGCACCAGTGGCGAGTTATTTTCATTTCAGCATAGTCCAGTTTGAGCAACTTTGTTAAAATATTCTTTATTTACCGAATTGCAGATTTGCAAAAAATATTGTTCGCAACACGTACTTCAATAGGCTTGTTTCGACGAGCCCGGAGGGCGAGTCAGCAAAATCAACCTCGAATGGAAATGTAGCCTATTTAAGTACTAGTCACGAAAATAGCTATATTAGTTCTTCTATTTTAAGCATTTAATTTAATAATATTACTAGTTTAGTGAAATTTTAATTGAATTAGTGAATTTTTTTCACACTAATTATCCCATGATATATTGCACATTTATATTTTGTTTTACTGGAACTCGTCAACTGGGCCTGGATTGATACTTGATTTTAAAATGTAAATTATGCAAAAAATGTATGTATTAACTGAAATATACACTCCTGGACAAAAGTCTTTACGCACTAGATATAAAGTAATATTTTATATAATATTTCAAGTGTCATCCTGTATACAACAGATTAAAATGTAGGGGTAGTCAATATTACCACCCTGCAAACCCCTTATAGAAAATTCTAGAATATTTGCATTGTTATATTACTTAATGGCCCTATAACGGTACTTATTTTGTAATTTCATATACCTGCAAGTAAGGTGCATTATTTGAATTTTTTTGAAAGTAAGCGGTTGTTGTGAATTTTGTTTTAAAAAAATTATTTACGAGTGATATTGTGTGTGTATAGTAAATTTTGGTTATAAAATGTCAGCAAATGTGGAAAGATCAGCGAAAATTATTGCATTGGTTGAAACGGGTCTTAGTAATCGAGAAGTTGCTCGACGTACTGATGTTAGTGAAGGAACGGTGAGATACATTAAAAAGCGTTATTTGGAGACGGGTAGTGTTCAACATCGGCCCCGTTCTGGTCGTCCTCGAGCAACCACTTCGCGAGAGGATCGAGTAATTGAGAGAATAGCCCTACAAAATCCTCAATTAACGAGTAATTCTATAGCCAGTCAGGTAAATTTAGTGCGCAATCAACCTATTAGTAACAAAACCGTCCGCAGGAGACTTGTAGAAAGTGGACTTAATTCATGCCGTCCAGCAACTGGACCTGTATTAACGCAGAGACATCGGAAAGTGAGGCTCAATTTTGCGAGAGAGCATGAACATTGGACTGAAGAGGACTGGGGCTCCGTTTTATTTACAGATGAGTCTCGTTTCACATTACAGGGTCCAGATGGTCGTCAAAGGGTATGGAGACGAACTGGGGAACGATATTCTCAACGAATGTTTGCTCTCCGGACCAATTTCTTTGGAGGATCAGTTATGGTCTGGGGTGGCATATCGTTAGAGGCTCGTACCGAGCTTCACATTTTTGGAAATGCTTCGGTAAATGCTGAAAGGTATATAACCGATATTTTAGAACAATATGTGGTCCCATTTGCACCTTTTGTAGGAGAGAAATTTGTGCTAATGCAAGATAATGCACGACCGCACGTGGCGACGACAACAAAATCATACCTAGCAGATGTTGGAATTAATTGTTTGAAGTGGCCAGCCTGTAGTCCAGACATCAATCCTATTGAACATGTCTGGGACATAATGGGGAGACAGGTTCGAGCCCGTCCAGTGCAGCCAAAATCACTAGGAGAGCTACAAAACGCTTTGCTAGAAGAATGGGATCGGATTCCACAAGAAAGCATAAAAAGCTTAATTCAAAGTATGCCACGACGCTGTAAAGCTGTCATTAAAGCCCGTGGAGGCAACACAAAATATTAAATTTAACATATAATACTTTCTTTTTTTTAATTTTTTTGCAACAATTAAATATTTAATAAATTTCTGCTTTTTTTGTTTTTTTTTGTTTTTTTCACCTTTCCAGTGAACTAGATAGGGCCCTATTGCCAACAGGGTGAAACTAGAGTTTAATAACTATATGTAATCAAAAATTTAGCCACTACAACTCACTTTTTGGGTATATAACTACGATTAATAACAAAAATTAAGAGTGCGTAAAGATTTTTGTCCAGGAGTGTAGTTAGCCATGAACCTATAATCGCCCCAAATATTGACTTGAAGGAATACGAACTGATGTTATCAAAGATCTATCTCATTATAATCAAGAGGCAGAGGGTCTATAAGAATCCGTTTCTTTCAGCGGCTTGTTGCTATCAATAATTACAACCAATTTGTTTTTCTCAAATCGTTTCGATACTTTCTTTCTGAAAAGCAGCTGATGAAGATTTTTAAGAGCAGATTAGCCAAATTTTGGATATTTCTCATAATATGACAATAAATTGGTACTTCATGCTTTACATAATGGGCAATGTCTAAAAGTGCATACGGCGTAATGTGACTTAACATCACGTTTTATATATCGATTGGCTCAACACCAATCAGAATGATGGAACGACTCGCTGACTCATGTTACTGGACAGCTGGTGTGTGCATAAACTTTCGCAGTTTAGCATACTATAAAACTTGCAAGTTTTCCATTTTAAATAATATTCCATCAAAGAGCATCATTTCCTCTAACTTAAAAATTTACCTACATAGATGGCTTAAAGCTCGCAAAAATAATATCACGGGAATAGCTACGGAAAAATGTTCTTGCTGCAAGAATTATCTCCTTAAATTCTCTTTGAATATTAATGAAAATTATCCCGACTATTATTTGTATTTTTATTTTCTTAAATGAAATTCGAGGCATACATACAAAGTAGCTTAGCTTGTAGCTGTAAGCTAAATAAAACAGCATTTGAAGTACTAATTCTGCGTCGTTTCTAATTTTGTAATTTTTGTTTTTTAGGAAATCCACGAAACAAACATGCCTTACAGCCAGGACATTCGCTTATGGACTGGATACGGTTGGGTTCTTCGGGACAAGATCTCACCGGAGTCGGTGCTCGAGCGGGAGAGATGACGGTAAGTGACACTCAATTTATTCATCACATTTTCGTTATCCATAAAGACTTTTCGTTTAGGTAACATTAAGTCAATTAGCACAACATGATAAAGCGGAAGATGCGTGGATATCGATTAGAGGTCGAGTATACAACGTCACTCGATACCTAGCTTTCCATCCTGGAGGACCCGACGAATTAATTAAAGGAATTGGGAAAGATTCGACTGACCTTTTTAATCAAGTATTTAGCTCAATTTTATTTCTACATTAAATCTAACATTTCAATTTTTTAATAGGTCCACTCGTGGGTAAATTACGAATCGATATTGCAAAAATGTTACATTGGACGATTAGTTGCAGGAGATCCTAATATTGATACGGCAGAGTTATTTTTTGGAAACTCTCTTAAAGTGTCATCAGAGTCTTGTTTTAATAATTCTTCACCTAAAACGATACCGCCTAAACTTTTGCCTAATAATAAAGTAACACCATTGGATGACCCAAAATTAGCTAATACTATAATTTCCGAAACTAAACCTAAAGAAATAATATTGCCACGATTTGATTGGATTCAAAAAACTGATTATATCACAATTATTTTTTATACGAAACTGTTTTCAAATCCTCAAGTTGAAATTAAAAAGCCAAATGTAGATAACGTCCTCTCAATTAACTTAGAATATGATAATCAAATTTTTACTAATGACATCCAGTTTAGCAAAGCAATTGAATGGCCGTGCCAAGCGAAAGTAAATTACGAGACTGGTAAAATTGAAATACAGTTTCGGAAAGTTGTTGGTGGTATTTGGGAGAATTACGGCACACTCAAACAAAACAGCGACGAAGCTTTGGTTAATTCCTCCGAATTTAAATATAAGTACGCCGTTATCAATAAAATGGAAGTAAATTATAATACGTCGTTATTAGAACTCCAAAGATGTGATGAAACCAGGATTGTGGTGCCCATTGGGAGGCACATTCAATTGTATAGCAACGTTCAAGGTAAGATTTTTATTCTTCTGCAGAATTTTGTTTCACGAATAAAATCAAAACGGAAACGAAATTGTAGAGTTTGTTTTATTGTTGCGTGAAGTTTTAGAATGAAGGCGGATTTTGTTAATCCTTGAGGAAGTGTTGATATTTTAGCTTTTTCGTTATACGGCAGGAAATATAAAATTTTGTTTGCTTATCAATAAAAGTTTTCAGAAAAGATCGACGTTCGTTGATTTATTATTTTGAAGGGTTTATGTGATCGGATAGAAAGCTGATACTTTTGTATTCCATTTATCCTTCAAGAGTCTACGATTTAAAAAAAAACCTTATCAAAATAAATCGGGTGCTAAGAAAACTCACAAGAAATTTCATTGAGTGAATTTAAATTATTGCTAGATAACGAATAAGTATCTACTGCTCTTTGGTTTGCAAAAATTATTTGGGGTTATAAATTTCTTTTCTATTTTTCGGGTTTCTAGAAACAGTGGAAGCAGAACAATAATTATGCAATTAAAAAAGTTAAGAACTGCGTATACTACACTGAATATACCTTCATAATATACATAATTGCTACTAGGTAATTTGAGAATTAATTAACCTAATAAAATTATCTTAAATTGATTAATAGATTAATCAACGGTTATTTAACGTAATTAAGTGTAGGTGCGTTAATGCATTGTATACTTTATAGCAAATGTAACTTTGTATATACAAATTTTTATTTAATTATATAATTTCTAGGGTAACTATTTTCATATTTAATATTAATTATACTTCGCTTAAGAATTCGACACTTACTTGAAGGACCTTAAATATATTAAGGCCAGGGTATATGAGTTCTTCCCTGTTTTTTCTTTTTATTAGTTTTATGAAGAACTATTTTTAAGAAAAGACAGGTGTGTTTCAAAATCACTTTAAAAATATTACCGCTAAATTCAAAATCTTCTATATTTAAAAATTTTATTTTTATAAGATTTTATAAGAAATCGAAAATTTATAGAAATTGTTTTTTAAATTGCGAGGTATAATATTAATTTAAAAAGAAATGAGGGAACTTATGTACCTATAAGATGACAGCAGGATACCACTTCCAATTAAAATAACAATTTAAAAATTAAATTAATTTTTTTTTACTATTTTCATAGTTCAGACTTTGAATATTAAAAGAATATATAGGCTTTTAATTTTGACGTTTTATAATCTAAAACTCATTGATTTATTAATAATTATTGTATTACTATAAAAGGGTACCATATCAAAATCTTGGATTATTATTTAGTCTTGATTAATAGATTAGTTTTGAAACATCGTACAATAATTCATTGAAATTCAAAACTAAATTTTGACTTCTAAATAAGAGGTAGCATTAAACTCCTACACAACTAACTAAAAATATCAATATCAAGTTTGAAATCCAATTCGTAAATTAATATTATATTATAAATTGTAAAGGTATACTCAAAATGATTAACATTTTCTGCTAATTCTTTACTCTGAGTTTTTTTAATGCTTTTACAGTTTTCGAAAGAATACCAAAAATTTAGTTTGAAACTGACTCGTACGAATAGATTAACAAGATTGGAGAGTTCTGTTTTTTATTTGAAAAATTTGTTGAATTATTGCATCAGTAGGAAATCCTCGGAAAATCGATGGTGTAATTGACAAACACGTCTGCTGAATTTATCCTCTTTAAACAACGAAGTAATTCGTGCACTTAGATACATAACAGAAATTTTCATTATATTTCAAACTTGAAGTCTAAAAGACAGAACCAACTATTATCACGAACCAGAGTGGCAAATGACGAGATCTAATAACAAAAAAATATGACAAAGCGCTCCAAACTTATTGTATCATTGCTATAATATGGAAATGACATTTACATTGACGTTGATGGGAGAGGAGAGTTGCCTGTGATACCTAAAGAGAAGTGTTAAATATCTCACATTCAGCTAGAAACTAATTTACAACTAAAAATATTTGTTGGGTAGCATCAGGTCCTGGTTCGCTGGTTTCTGTTGCAAATGCCTTTAAATTAGAATTCCAACCGAATAAATATTAAAACTTTTTGTTTTTTGCTATCTAACATATTTGTAACAACAGGACATAAAAAATTAATCTCATTTACAATTTGGAAGTTAATTAAATTAAATAATAGAAGCTTTTTTTCAGATTATTATTTTTAATAAACAGTGATGTAATACACTTGGTTATAGTAGACAGAATAATTACGGTTATTCTGCTGTATTTTTAACTGTATTTTTAGAAGATACAAGATAGTTTTATGAACCCCCATAATGTCAACTTATCTAATATAATCAATCAGTGCTTTATGATTATATGTAAAAAAAGATAGATATAGAAAATATAAAAGAAGTTGAATATATGACTTATAATCGAAGAACATAGTAAGTCGAATTACTAAAAATTGAGAAAAGCAAACTGCAATATTGAATTATTGTAATATGAAACCCGCAGTTTGTAACTTCATTTATTTTTATTATTCCTTTAATGCTTCTAGAATGTAATGAGTTTTTTTAACTAAGATATTAGATGCATTATTTATTTTTATTACCGGGATATTACCCGAAGGTTCGTTAAAACCGAACACTACTGTAATATTTATTTTTAATTAAAAGCTAATAATTTATTTATATTATCGTAATAATATTCTCTATGATTAATAAACTTATACGGAAAATTCAGTTTTACTTCTGTTCGCTTTACGAATAATAAAAATATTTTTAGACTGCCACATTTTCTCATACTGTTTTTGATGGTACGACTGTTGCGAGGAATGGCCATTACATTGGAGGTTGTATATAATTTCTTATTACGATGTGATAAATTGAATTAAATTAATAGTGTAGTACATACAACTAAAATAATTAGAACGTTTCTGTATAATTCAAGTGAATAAACATTTCTGCTTCGCAGCAAAGAGATAACCATTCTGAAATTTATACCACTGTAATTCCTATTATTTTGATAATTATATGATTAGTTTGGAAGCTTATAATCGTTTATTTTCTTTATGCATAAAATTTGAAGTGGGATTGTATAGCGAAGTTTACAAATTAAACTGGAGCTTCTATTCCAATATTATATGAAGTGATAGATTAAGAATTTCTGTCTGAAGTTTTAAATTGAAATATAATTGCAGGTCAAGAAGTATCGAGAAGTTACACGCCTGTGCCAAATAGTTTATTCGCGAAGTTTAAATCGCAAACTTATGCTACCGATAACATCTGCCTTTTGGTCAAATCGTACTCACAAGGCTGTATCAGTAAATATATTTGTGGAAAAAACAAGGGTGATATAGTGGAAGTTTCGAAATCTCTTGGATCGTTCAGTTTAGACGTTCTAAGCAATCGAGAAACGTTTTTACTTATTGCAGGTGGTACTGGAATTACACCTCTGTTAAGTTTACTATTATTTTTACTAGAGAGAAGAATTAGGAAATGGTAAGATAATTTCACACCACTCAATTTAAAACTCAATTTTATCTTTTAGCCAAAGTGTTACTTTACTATTTTTCAATCGTATTGAAAAGGATATTTTGATTCGGAATCATCTCGATACACTTCAAAATGAAGACAGCAGGTTTGCTTACTTTAATTATTAAGTGTTGCTAATTTTAATATCGACTAATCGATTTCAGATTCAAAGTCAAATTTATTTTATCTCAAGCCGGTTCTCATTGGAAAGGATTGAGGGGTCAAATATCTAAATCTTTAATTACTGATAGTATTGAAGAACATTTGCAAAATAGTATTTACAAACAAAACGATTTGTTTAGTTTTATATGTGGACCAACGCTTTTTACAAATTTGGCGAATTCTTTATTAATGGATGTAGGTTTCAAAAAGGAACAAATTCATTTATTTGTGGGATAGCAAAATAGTTTCAATTATCTTGAATGCGTAAAAAATGTGACCGAATTTGTCTTTAGTATTATTAATTTTGTTGGACAAGATAAGTAAAGAAAGCAACATTCTTTTTATTGTATGCAAATGAATTGAATTTATGGCATTAACTTATTTTTGTAAAGATTTACAAACTTGTCCAATTCGTGTTTATTATTTTTTATTGAAATGCAAATGACCTTTTTTTGTTGTCAGATTTATGTAAGCCACACCGTTTTTTAAAAGAGAATCTCTTCAATTTGAATAAGTAAATTATTTATACTTTTGCATTATTTAAATTATAAAACATATTCGACATATCCATTGCCAGTGCTGATATATTAAATTATACAGATTAGACAAACACATGTAAATATCTGAAAATTTATTAGCAATTCAAATTTTTGAAACTAATTTCGTTTCTTCTTGTTCTCGTCATAGAAGGAAAATTTAAGTGGGGCATTTAGGAAAATTGTATTTTTATGCACAGCCAAACTGGAGCCTTTGTAAATAAGTAAATACTATTTGTACATATATTTGTTTAAAAAATAAATCCACCACACTTTGACATAAAGACGTAACGGCGACGGTTACGTAACTTTTAGGCCATTTATTTTAAAAGCACGTGTTTATTTTGTCCCTAAAAGATTTCTATCCAAGTCAAGATAAAAAATCTTATTTCTCAGTTTTAGACACTTACGTCTTTTTGTCAAGGTGTAACTTAAATGTGCAAGACATACTTAATTATAATTAGAAAATTTATCAAATTATTTTTTTATTGTTAATTAATATTAAGTAATTCAATTTAATTCAAAATTTTTGAGGTTTAAGTTCAAAATGTTATTGCTTCTGTTTATTATGGCCATGTATACGTATAAAAATACATGAGTTAGAGGTAAAGGAAATTTAAAAGAAATTAAAATAATGTAATTTACGCTATGTTTGCGCATATGTAATAAGTTAATTAAAATTTTTATACGTAACTACCAAATATCTGTTAAAAAATTAAATTTGTGATGTAGGGCAAGCAATATTAAAAACAAATTTAGATAAACATTGATAAAAAGCACAATAGGTAATTAAACTCTTTTTAGAAAGGCCATATTTTATGCACAATATGATTTAACAATTTAATTATATGTAAAAAACGATTTAATAAAATTTTGTTAGTTAAAATAATAAGTGTTAGAATTTATTTAACATTTATAATTTACAAAGTTTAACTCAATGTTAACATATTTAAATTTTAACTATACAAGTTGAGCAAGTAACATTTATTTGGCTGATTAGTATAATTTATTTTTACTTACAGTGATCACCCTGTAAGGTACATTTTCAAAATGTACCGTTATGTGATAGAAAATGTACTTCTAAATAAATTAAAAATGTTTTTATATATGCACCGTTTCGTTTAATTTCGATTTTTACTTTAATTTTGTATTGTATTGTATTGTATTTTCAGCAGATATATTGTGTATTAGACGACCACTACTTAGTAATACATAATGTAAGTATACATTTTGAAAACTTAACTGTAATTTGATCATTCCAGGGTATTCATAGCTGAGGTCCAAGGAGAAAATCTAATAGTAGAGTAGCTCCTATAATCAAATCAAAGAATGAATAGTAAGCACGTTTAATTAAAATTTCAATTTACTTGGTAAAAATTTAAAATTTAATTTCACAAGTTATAAATCATTTATAAATAATGGGGGTAGAGTCAAGAAACCCGAACTCAAAAGTACACTTTTTCCTATAAAAATGGCTTGATCAAACGAAAGAACACTAAAATACAAGACTTTTAAGGTGAGGTAGGTTTTGGTAGGTCCTTTAATAAGCCCATCATTTAAATTTGAAATTAACATATTCTCATAAGAAATACATGTAAATGTATTATTGTGCAATATTCCGTAATAATTTTATCCATTGTATTTACGGCGCGTGTACTGTGGGTGTGTTAATACTGACTTACTGCAATCGCTCCCTGCTATCTGTCGGGTTAACATTTTTCGAGTAGGACCAGTCATGGGGATATTTTTAACAAGTAAAGCGTTTTTCAAAACGGCCTGTAGCGGCCGAAGCGCAGCGGGGCGAAGGTTGCAAAAGGTTAGTTTTGATTAACACAACCACAGCCGATTTTAAATTTTTAAAGTCGTTTTTTTCCAAAAATTTGTGGACCGACCGCTAATTTTATTTTTTTAATGTGTAGAGAACGATGGTCTCTTTCATAAAACACTTTAAAAATCAGGAAAATTCGAATTCCAGTTTCTTGACCGTCACCAAGTTTTCTTCTAAGTTCTGCAAGCGAAATAGACTATTCATCGTCGTCTTCTGCTAATGGTCATAATGCACACCTACTTGTTTTAGCGTTTTTTATTTTTGTTATTGATTTCCAAGCTTTTGCCAACGGCATTTTTTAAATTAAAGGTTTTCAAGAATTGCAAAACGTCGCTATTATTATTTTCTGATACTATTATGTAATTCTAGTTTGAAAAGTTCTGACGATTGTAGCAGAGTGGGCGTTGGATGACTTATGTGACTACGAATTAGTAGTCTGAGGTTTGAATTCCATACGCGCTGTTGGCTAGAATAAAACAGAGGAATAATCCACTTCGTAAAACGGATTGTGGGGACTTCCAAAATGGAAGTGGTTATATTCCGATAGGAATGAAAAACCAGTGATTGATTGATTATGTAATTCAGTAAACCTTTTTAGGTTTCTTTCTGGTCCATTGACTGTAACAGTGGTGCAGTTGGGTGGTAAAATAAAACTTAAGTTTTCATAAAAATTGAGTCGAGTTTCTAGTGAGAGTCGATTAACCCTGATTGCGATTTTCACCATTTTTTTTGTAAATTATGAAAGATAATAAAGTCATATAGACATAAAAAATAAAATTTGCGGACGGACAACAAATTTGGTTAAAAAGCGGCTTTAAAAATTAATTTGGAATGCAATTTTCTCATTGGATTTTTAAAATGAATTATGAAAGATCTAATTAACAGTTAAAAAAATAAAATTTGTGGTCGGCACACAAATTTTGAAAAAAATACACTTTTCGGGTGAATCCGAGTCTTGCGGTAGTGGCGTTTGTCAAAACCGACTTTACGCAGCCTTGGCTACGCTCCGACCGCTACAAGGCGTTTTGACAAACGCTTTACCCATTACAAAGATCCCCCTAGAACGGTCCAACTTGGAAAAATGTGGGTGTTGAGCCGACGGATATTAGAGAGCAACTGGTAGCTCTTCACCGCTTGCGACTATCAACCCACCTACTGCGCACGATGGAATGTTTACCATATTTGGCATAATATTACGCAATAATACACTTATATGTGTTTCTTATGGGAAAATCGTAATTTTCAAATTAGAATTGTGGTTTTATTAAAAATCCGACTAAATTCATCCTCACCTTAAAGAGTTTGTATTTTTTGTTCTTTCGTTTGGTGAAGAAATTTTATATTAAAAAGTGTACTTTTGAGTCAGGGTTAGTCGACTCTTGCCCAGTTTCTGAGGGGTTGGATGGCGCATTTTCAACTAAGAGCAGTGTCTTTAACTTCGCAACAACATCTCTGAGCGCGACAAACCTCGAAATTATGAAACTTAAACACCAGAGTCCGAGTATCAATTGGTGAGTTCCTTGCGACGTACTACTTTTGGCTCCGCCCACTAGAAGTTAAGAGTAGGCCGGGACGCAAGCATCGAAAACGGGATGATCGAAATTGGCATTTTTTACGATCTTTAAAATCGATTTTTAGCGTTATTATTGAAAATATCGAGTTCATCTATAACACATTCAACTCATTTTAACTTCATCTAACTAATAGAGTTCAAATAATTGCTCTAAAGTGGGGTACCCTTCAAGGGTTTGAACTAAGACAT
Source organism: Lycocerus yunnanus (assembly GCA_036346125.1). Classification (NCBI taxonomy): domain Eukaryota; kingdom Metazoa; phylum Arthropoda; class Insecta; order Coleoptera; family Cantharidae; genus Lycocerus; species Lycocerus yunnanus. Next base: position 4,077,364 of record JARFIX010000006.1, read on the forward strand.
TTTGGCATTTGGCACCTTTAAATTATCTTCTTTAGGGTTATATTAATAAATATAAAGTAATATAAAAATTAATAAAGATAAAAATTTGAATTGAGAATTTGTTTGAGAATCACGAGGAACAAAATGGGTTTAAGCTGGAAGTTCGCACCAAAAAATATAGATATTTGGGTACAATTATTACAAACGAAAACAGCTTGTTACGGTGTTATTCTTTGGCACACATACCCCCAACAGAACCTAAAAGTGGCAGCTAAACTCGCCGTGAGGTCGAGGTCAGACGCAAAGAATTTGGAATGTATGTGCACCGGAATTGGGGGCAAAATCGCAGATCTTATCGATATAATTACCAAGGGCGCCACTGCTAATGTCAAAAACGATGTTTTGGAGAATCAGGCTTAGCAGAACCGTACTCCAACCAATGTGAGACATCCTACTATTGTCGAAATCGAATTCCAACTGAGCTTTACAATACGTTTCACTCTGAAAGAGAAATTATCCACACAAAAACACAATTTAACAGAAAAACATATAATAAATAAGCTCAGTTCTCTACAAATGGGCCAATCGGGCCAGGTTCTTAAAATTATACTGCAATTGAAAATGTGGCACTAACTTAAATTTAAACAACAAATAATTAATACCAATAATTAGTGACTTTCTTGAATTTAACAAAAAAACAAATAACTTCTAATGATGCGCAGCACTAAATGGTGTAAACAAAAATGTACTCACATAAATGATGAAACTCAGTTGGTGAATCTCGGTAATAGTGTGGCAGCAAATAAGTGTTGATCTTCAAGGGGGTGAGTGGTGCTCCAGAATAACACAAGATCAAGGATGGTAGACACTTAGCACTACCACTAACAAAACGATGGATGTTGACAACTTAATTTAACGTGCGACAAGCACGATGCGGCTTGAGATGGGAAGTCACCGTTCACTACGGAAAATGGGCAGGCAGGTTGAAGGAAGATGCAATTTTAACTTTCCTGGACTAACCAGAAACTTTGTAGCGTTGTCAACGTACAATACCAAGGTTAAAAACCAAAACTAACTTCTAACAAAACTCCAACGTGTAGCACCGAGCATCAAATAACCAAGCCGGTTATTTACAAACTTCACAAATCATCCCAACTCACTTCCAATAATCGAACAACACAAAATGGCTATTACAAAACCAAATGGTTAGTCACAAAACTTTAACACCATAAGAGGTGGAGCGGCGATCCAGATATTATCAGGACTTGAGGCCAACTGAATTACATTCCCATGGTACAATTACATGGGAGGGAAATAGAGAGCATATCTGCGTCACATGAACTAAAGCTACAAAAATAAGTAATAAGAATAAAAGTGTGAAATTGACCTAATATTATTTAAATGGACAAAAGGCGGACTGACAAAATTAAATCAAAAAGAAATAAATTTTCAATGTTGATGAAAACAAACCAGAGGTTACAAGCTGTGAGGACGAAATCAAAGCAAGAATAGCGCAAGGAAGAATATGCATTAAAGACTACACCCAATATTCTGCAATATTGAGTTTAACAAAAGGGTAAAGCGCTTAATATACAAGACTGTCGTGGAAGCTGTGGTAATATACAGCTTGGAAGCATGGGTAATGTCAAAAAATAGGGAGGATTGAGATCAGTTGAGATGGAGTACTGGAGGAGAAGTTGCGGATTGACGAAACTTGATAGAGTGAGAAATGAGGAAAGACTTACGTTGGTTGTTTTCTATGCCCAAAATCCTCCTTCTCAGTCCATTTACCCTAAAGAGGGTTTGGTGACTCTATTTTTAGAGTTCTCTTGGCATTCTACCTCGGTGGTTTGCCATTGCCTGCCGAGGAAGACGGTCAGAAAATTCTTACTCCGTCCGAATTTGAACCGGGGATTTCGGTTTAGCAGTTGACGCACTTAAGCGCTAGGCCGCGACCGTCTGCCAAAATAAGTACTATCTGTAAATCCCAATTATCTGTAAATCCTTATGTAAAGCAACCTTGGCCCGAATTGGAACTATCAAAGTTAACCAGTTTTTCCTGTTAGGTTTTAAGAGAGAGAGAGAGAGAGAGAGATAAAAATCTTTAATTCGTAGGTTTTATATTTAAAAATCACCAAGACAGTTTTTGAACAAAAAGTATTTTTAAAAACAATGTGTAAATGAGCAAAACATTAAAATTATTATTATATTATTATGTAAGTTTCAAATTATAAATCATCACTTGCGTACGATTTTAGTTTACTATCTTTTTTTTTATTGTTGAATGGTATTGTAAAAATTTAACAATAGAACTCTTTATTTCAGTAGCCAAATACTGCGGTTCCTCCGATGCTACAAAGCGTGTAGTTAATGGCATATCTAAGACCTCGATCAAATTTTCATATCGTTCTTTTAAAACAGCAGTACTTTGGAACATAACTTCGCTTTGAAGCCTCGAGCATACAAAGGGGGTTTTAATATAATGTCTAAAAGGATATTTCATTATTTAAAATAATAAATGAGTTAGAATTTCGGCACCGAAACTTACTTATTCATTTTAGAAATCAAATCATACTGACGGTAATATTCTGCATAAATTCTCATTGAAGTGGTTATTGATTCTGTTACCCAATATATCATTATATTATCTAATAATTTATCATATGAATATTTGAGAAGGATTTTATCGTAGTCCTTTTCTATGCGTCGCGCATTGTATCTCAATAGAGACGCAAACATATCAGTTATGTAAGAAGCAAGACCTGCCGGGGATTCACTGAGTCCAATTCCTAAAAATTATATTATGTTTCACTTAAAAATTTTAATACAAACTGAGGTTACCTATAGTATCTGGTTTTATAAACTGGAAATATGAGTAAACCGATTCTTCTATTAACTGAGGGAACTTTTTTGATACTGGATACATTTTATCGAAATGCTGCTTTTCTGTGAGCCATGGTACTTTAACACCTAAAACCATTTTTAAATACGCCGTGTTTTTCAGTGCCATGCACCAATTAGAGTGTACGCCCAAAACTCTATCAGGGTATAACAGCGCCATATTCTCAGCTATAACGCCTCCCCAGCCTTCACCGTGAACGTAATAATAGCGTCTACCCAATCTCTTCATGAAGTTATTAAGAAGTACACCCATCTGAACTACACCAAGGCCAGGTTTCCGGGTTTTATCAGAAAACCCAAATCCCGGTAAGGAAGGAGCTATTATTTCCAAGACATGGTTATCAGTGTTACGAGTTCTAGTTAGAAAAGGAATAGCTTCGGCAAATTCCATATTTGTGTGCGGCCAGCTGTGCAATAAGAGTAGTGGTACTAGTTTCTTTGAATCGTCGTTTGGTTTGATGTGTATGAAATGAATATTTAATCCTTGAATTTTTGTTGTATACTGAGGCAACCGATTTAATTTATTTTCCCTTTCCGTCCAATTATACTCAGTTGTCCAATACTTCATTATATTGGCAAAATAGTGGGTATTCAATCCATACTCGTGTGTCATTCCATCCAACGGAGGTGTAAGTGGTCGGTGATTACGTAAACGGTTTTCTAAATCAAATAAAACCTGAAATAACAATAAAAATTTTATCTAATTTAAAAATATAAAAAAATCTTACTTCTTCAGAAACGTTAATTTGAAATGGCGTAATTGAAAGGTTTTCTTTTAATGGTATGCCAGGACCCCACCATGTTGTTTCAAATTTTGGAATCGGTTGAACTAGATAAAACATATTATATAGCCCATGATAAGCATATACTGTTAATACCACCAAGGCTATGAGTAGGATGCCTTCAAGTCCCATATTTTTTTAAATAAAAATATTTTAATGCAATGTGAAAAGTAATTTGAAGCAAGAATTTATTTTAGCAGATAACGGTGCACACATTTATCTTTTAACTTTAAATGCGCGAGCATTCTGAAATATTGTGATAAGAAAATAAAACATATTATTTGCAATTAACATTTAATTAAAAAAAACCACATTCTTTTTTACACAAAATGCAATAAATAATATTTGAAATATTATTTAAAATATTCTTGAATTCACCCCTGCACATTTTCTATTATAAAAAAACAGATACCTGTAATCTGTAGTAGTAGTATTTAACCTCAAAATTTGACTTCTGTTGGCGGTAAACAGACATTTATTTACAAATTAATTTAATTGTATTGAAATGGATGAATATCCTAATTCTGATGAAGAATTTGAGTTGGCACATCACGATGAATTTGAATTGCTACGGGAACAAGAAGGTGAAGTAGTTAATTTAAACTTGAAATTACTTAAAGATTTTAAATGTTTTAGAAGATTTAGTGGATTATAATCTCATAAGAAGACCTAATAGATCTTCTACTGCTGTTCAACACAACGACAAAACTGTAGACCTCACCGATAGCGTTAATAATCAAAGCAAAGCTGCTTCTAACACCATTTTAATTGACGATGTATGTGAAGACACTTCTATAAATAAATCAACATCGCAAGCAACTAAAAAGAGAACAATTGAAGAATTATTTGGTGAGATTGATGATATTTTAAATGAAGAAATAATCGATGGTAAGGTTACGAAGAAAAGAAATGTGACAATAGTAACGATCTTGAACTAATCGAGCACATATTAGAGTTACGAAGATTATCAAAACTTCGTTCCAATCCTATGAGTTTGATAAATAATGTTTCTTCAAGTGCAACTTTTAATAAAAATAACATTTCATATATTGTGCCTAAGTATTCATTTGTGCCGGTTACCAGAAGCGACGGCCAAAGGATTTATGTGAGGTGCCATTCGGAAGATTATGAAAAAGAAGAGATTAAACGAATCAGCAAAAGTGGTGGTTTTTCTGGAATTATGGGAAAAGCCTTTAAGGAAATATGGAAAGAAGCAGAAGAAATTGTAAGTTTTGAAACCATTCAAAATATTTAAACAGTGAAATATAAACTACGAGTGATAAGAACATTAGATTTCGACTAGCTTCTAGTCAATTAGCAAAAACAATTTTAAATCTTATTAAAATTTTCATAATATAAATATAGATATAATAATTTTTTCTGCAGATGAATAAGCAACTAAACAAAGAAAATGCCATCGAAATTGAAGAAATTTCCAACATATCAGTTCTAAAAGAATCGACAGAGAAAACTACTGATTTGTGGGTCGATCTCTACAAACCAAGAAAATACCTGGAATTGCTGAGTGATGAAAGTACCAATAGAACACTACTGCGTTGGTTAAAATCATGGGATAAAATTGTTTTTAATCGAAAACCAAAAATCAAAATAGCTAAACATACCGAACAATTCAAAAGTAAATTTCAAAAAGAATATGTATTTAATTTGGATGATAATGGATGTCCAGAACAAAAAGTTGTATTACTTTGTGGACCTCCAGGATTAGGTGAGTTACATTTAGATAAAGTTTCATTAAATAATAACATTGTAAATTTGAAGGGAAAACAACTCTTGCTCACATGGTCGCCAAGCATGCAGGTTATAACGTGGTAGAAGTAAACGCCTCAGATGACCGCAGCACAGAAAAATTCAAAAACATCCTTGACACCGCAACGCAAATGCGTTCTGTAATTGATAAGGAAAATCGACCAAATTGTTTAGTTTTTGACGAAATTGATGGAGCTCCAACATCTTCAATTGAATTTTTAATTAAGTATATTAATGGAACAGCATCAACAAAAAGGAAAAAAGGTGGTACGGAAAAGAAAAGTTTTCTAAAGCGGCCTATCATTTGCATATGTAATGATGTTTACGTTCCTGCATTGAGATCCTTAAGACAAATTGCTTTTGTGGTTAATTTTCCACCAACTGCAAGTGTGCGATTGGCAGAGAGGTTAAATGAAATAGCGCGGCATCAAAAAATGAAAACAGATCTTGGTGCATTATCGGCATTATGTGAAAAGTCGGGGAATGATATTCGCTCGTGTTTATCTGTTTTACATTTTTTTAAATCTTTAAACAAACCGATCACTTTGACTCAGGTGTATAAAACTAACATCGGGCAGAAAGATATTCAGAAGGGATTATTCACAGTGTGGCAAAATATATTTCAAATTCAGAAGCCAAAGTTTACAGTGATTGATGAATCTGATACGACAGGAAGTAAAATTAGTCGTAACGATTTAAACTTGAATAGCAGAATGAGGAAAATTATACAAATTGTTCAATCGTTTGGTGATTATGAACGTCTTGCACAAGGTGTTTTTGAAAATTATGTAACCTTGAACGTCAAAGATACGACATTATCGAGTACCTGTGAAGCACTGGAGTGGTTTTGTTACACCGATGTTCTTAACAAACGTATTCATAGTTTACAAAATTACACATTATCTTCATATTTACCCTATGCTTTCGTGATATGGCATTATGTATTTGCCACTTATATACGTCCAAAACTTAATTATCCTAGTGTTGGATATGAAGTAAGTATTTATTTTAATTGCAAATCAAAAACATATGACTCTTATTCTCTTGCTTATTTTCTTTCAACTGTATTTTTATTGCCAGTGTATATTTTGTTTCGAGTTTCCATTAGCTCCTTTTTAACCGAATTAATCACTCAACCTTATAAACCATTTACAACAACTATCATCAACATAATTTACAAATCAAATTATAAAATTCTAAATAAAATTACAATTTCAGTATGATCGCTCCCTCCTTTCCTATCTGGGCATTAAAATCTTATAATAATTATAAATACTATAACTACAAATTACTAATTTACTTTTTAGGTAAAAATGAAAACAACTAAAACTGCTTCTATATTAGCAGAAGTGATGAAAGGAATGCAACCATCGGTTCGAGCTTTCACATATTCCAGCTCGCTATTGCTCGATACACTGCCCATCTTATCACAGATTATTGCACCCTTGTTAAGACCTGTAAATTTGCACTTATACACAGCAGAAGAAAAAAAGCTGTTACTTCATGTCGTTTCTGTTATGATTGACTATAATTTAAATTATTTACAAGAAAAAACTTCTGAAGGCAGCTACGTATTTAATACGGGTAATTCTTGTTCAAAAATTTACTTAAAATTATGTTTATTATTTTTTTTAGATCCAAACATTAGTGAAATTGTGTTATTTTCTAATTCAAAACCTAAACATGTTCTTTCGTACTCAAATAAGCAATTAATTTCGAGAAATTGACATTGAAAAAATGAGAATGTGTGAAAATTTTAAGTTTGATGGAAAGTCTGATAAAGTAACACAACAGTGTAATAAAGCTAAAGAACAGAAAATACCAAATCATTTACAAAAATTAAATGTTAAAAATATTAAGAAGAAAAGCGATTCAGTAAGTAACAGCTTATTAGCTTCGAAAACATTGAATAATATTTTTGTTTTTAGATGGTTACTAAGGACTTTTTTGGTCGAATAATTACAAAACCAACCACCTGTAGTAAGTAATTTCTTGATTTGTTTTTATTTTGTGCAGGTATTTCAATAAGTTTTGAAATAAGAGAGTTTCAGTTTGTAGTATTTGGAGTGCTGCAATTTTTTAAATTAAAACGTTGTATTTTTTAGGTCAAATAAATACGAAGTCAAGGAGCGATATTTGGTATCAATATAAAGAAGGTTATAGCAACGCAGTACGCAAGAACATTAAAATATTAAATTTAAAATGAAATTAAATAAATTTTTAAAAAGAAAATGTAGGTAAACACAAAACTTTTATTTTAAATAAAGGAATACTTGTTATTTATAATATTTATACATATGATTTTTTATCTACTGTTGTAATTTTTAAATTATTGGTAGTATTATCTTTTAAGTATTAAATTATCAATTATTACAGAAATTTTAATTGAATTTGACAATTAGTGAATTTTTTCCACACTTATTTAGTCCATTATATTTCGTTCTGTGGGATATTTGTCAGGTGAACCTGGATTGATAATTTTATTTTAAATGTAAATAATCATGGAAAAATGTTTATTTACTGAGATGTTAATGAATTAATTGACGTTTTTTACAAACCTTTTACCGACCGATATCTAATATTTTAATGTCAACATTATTTTTGAACCAAAAAGTTTATTTTTAAAATTAATAACGTTTTTTTTCAATTTTATTGCTTATTCACGTGGAATGTAACGTGTAGGTAGATTTTTTGTTTTCTCAAAATTCTTGAAAAGATCTAAATGAGCCAATTTATTTGAATTGAAAGCAATTATTTTGAACCAAGAAGTTTAATAACTTGTAGTAATTGATAATTTAATGCTTAAAATATATTTTCACAAGTTATTTGTATTATGTAATACTAAGCTTATAATTCTGTATATTAAGATTTCATCAAAATGAGAATGAATCAATTAGTAATTTTGATATTAAATATTTAAGGATTGGATACTCTTGCGTTTCAGGGATGTTGTCTATTTTGTGGGTGAAAAAGTAGGATATTCAAGTTATAGTCTGTATAAGGATCACTTCTTTATTAGTAATTATTCATCTTCCCAAGCTTATTAGATAGGATTTCCAGAGCAATATAATTTTAGTCGCATGTGATAAAAAGTTTTCTGTAGTATTCTTATAATCTTAAAGATTCAAATATGCGTCATACATGCTTTTCTGAATTCACTTTACAACAGAGATTAAAAATTGCAATGGTTAGCAATGGCAGAGTTTATGGCAAAATTTGACTCAAGTTATGACTACATGTAGTAGCGACTTGTTTGGGTAGGCAATGCTGTACCGACTGAACCAGAGAACTGAGTAGAACATAATGTATAATTTATGTTTTTCATAATATAATCTACAGAATATTAATATGGATGTGATAATGATGATCATAATTATTATGTACTTCTTTTTTGAACGGTTGTTCTTCAATAAGGGCGATATGCTAGAAAGTAGAAACGAATGCGACCGTAAAATACTAGATTTAGTGACTCTTGAGAATGATAATTTTAAATAAGAATTGGCTCATTGTTTTTAATATATTATGTAAGTTACAGCACTGGTAAGCCTTTATGGTAAACTATTACAGATTTTTATAATTCTACATGTTTTTACTTATATTTTTTGTTTTATTTTTATGTATCTTTAAAGTTCCTATTAATTTGGCTTTGTACTGGTCTAAAGAGACAATCTTTAACTACCTAGTGAAAAAATATTACTGTTAACTTAATAATTGCGTAATTTATGTTAGAAAATGTCTTAGAAAATTACTTGCATTTTTAAAAATTCTCTAACATAAATTACGCAATTATGAAGTTATCGATAACAATGAAATTTTTCCCCGGGTAGTTAAAAGTTGTCTTTAAAGCAGTACAAAACCAAATTTTTCATATTCCTATTTGTGCTTCTGCAATAATATTTTCAACATCTTATTTTAATGAACGTAGTGAATTTTTTTAACTCTTCTAAAGAAAAATATAAATATTTCATCGTATTAATACCTTAACAATGTCTGGTAAAAAAATTAAATTAATAATTTAAGAAATAAATTTAAATGAAATTTGGAAGATATTAAAAGAGAGAAATGTTAAAATGAATTTGATTCATTCAGTACATATCTATAGGAAAACAAAAAATTATGTAAGAACATGAAATTTGAAATCAGAGGAATTTAACATGGTAGAAGGGCTGAGACAGGGTGGAGTACTGAGCCCTACATACTATATTGTTTGTATTACTAATGGATGAAGGAAGCCAAAATTAAAAAGTTAAAAATAGGATACAGAAATATGCAGCCAATAGAAATAACAGAATGTGCTTTTGCGGACGGCTTGATACTGTTTGCAATTAGTGATCAAAATTAACATAACATAACAAACAAATATGTAGAACAGGTTAAACAATTTAAATATTTGGGTGCACTGATACAGAACAGTGGAAGCTATGAAGCTAAAATAAACAACAGAGTGGGACCAGCGGCAAGCGTATATCATGCAATAGGTAAACCGTGATATATAAAAATGAAATTTTTAAGAAGACAAAAATGACAATATACAAAACCATTTATTTGTAGACACTAATTTTTGAATGTGAGTTGTGGAACCTAAATCAAAGAATGAAATGTATGATACAAGAAACTGGAATGAAATATTTGAAATAAGAAATAGGCTTAAAGTAAAACCAGTGATGGAAAAAATAAAATGCCAACAGTTGAGATGAACTTCTGAATAGAATAGAAGATAATATGCCGGTGAGAAAGGTGTGGCAATCGAGGACAACGGAAAGAAGAACAAGAGGTAGACCACCAAAAACATGGAACGACAATATTGGACAGACATTGAAAGAGAGAGAAAAAACATGAAACGAAGCAAAAACTCTATAGGTAATTATAACATGAAATAAATAAGTGAGAAAAGATTTTTATCCAAAACCTGCAAGAAAAATGACTTTTACATTGATGTTTTAAAGCAACCAAAGTGGACTTTTATTCACTAGTGAGAGAAAATGATTTTTGCTCACTAGTGAAGAATGTTTCTAGTTCGTGAAATCGAATTTACCTATACAATAATTTCGAGATAAAGTTTCATAGAATTTATTTAAAGAGGTTGAACATATAAATTAATTACACCAACATTTCCCTGAAAATTAATGTCACCTGCTGTTCCAATAGAATCGTCAGACACGTTCAATTCTGCATTATTAATTATATTATGTATATTTTCCATCGTTGATGTAGTTGATTTAATTCCTGAATTTTCTGTGCAATATCAATTTTATTGGACACTGAATCTTTGACATAACTTTCAGCGATACTAGAAGATCTCTAGCCACCATGACGTTTAAGAGTCATTTTATCACCTCTAGAATTAACTAGAAGAGTAGCCGAGGATCTTCTAAAACAATGACCAGTGAATTGTTCCGCATGAGGTAGATTAAAATTAAACTTACGGAAGATAGCACACTCGGCTTCGCCTTGTGCTAAACTTTCCGTTCGTGGATAAAAATATCATTACTCACTTGTCCCATAAATAACTATTTACTAATCTATAAATTCAATTAAGATTTCACTTAACTTGAAAATCATTAAATTCATTTGTAAAACAAATTAATTTTTTAATAAACAATTTAATAAATTACAAATAATTAAATCTTGTACAGTACTCCTCTCCATAAAATTATAACCACTATTCTAATAAAATTCTGAATTTGCAATAAAAATAAAATTACACTTTTTTTTTAACTATTTATTATTTAACTAATATATTTGCATAAGAAATACGAATGAATTTCCGAGCCATAAGAAATTAATGGGGTATTTTGGTTTTTCTTATTTGATGCCTTCCAAGAAGGCCACAAACAAAGGTGTTACCGTCAAACATCCAATAGCGTTTTAAACTTGCAGGTAGAAGATAGATAGCAGCGCCAAAATTTGAATTTGGAGAAATTAGAAAAATTAATTAAAAAATTTAAAAGAATTCAAAAATAAAACAGGAGGGATAATTTTTTGGCGGGGTACTGTATGTTGTAACTAAATATAAGTTCCTGACATCGCTTTGGTAGAAGTACGAATATGTTTTACGTCTTTTACTAAATTTATTTATATTATAATGAGTTATAGCATTTTGAGTAAAGCAACTTTTGTTATTGGAAAAGAAATGGATAAAAAGAAATTTTGTGTGTTAATAAAACTTTGTTTTTTAATGGCAAAAAATAGTGCTGGAATCAAAATTTGTCTTGATAAGTGTTATCCGGACTCTGCTCCAGCGGAAGCAACCATTCGTAAGTGGTTTGCTAAATTTCGTACAGGCCATATGAGCATCAAAGATGATGAGCGCAGTGGACGTCTAAAAGAGGCTGTTACAGACGAAACATAAAAAATCACAAAATAATTTTGAATGATCGTAAAGTGAAGTTGATCGAGATAGCTGAGCCTCTAACGATATTAAAAGAACATGTTGGACATATCATGCATGAATATTTAGGGCATGCGAAAGCTCTGTGCAAAGTGGGTGCCGCTGAGCTCACAGTCGATCAAAAATGATGAAATATGATCCATCGCCACACTCCAGAGTTAGTCGGCAGTCAGCTCATTTGGACTGCACGGACGAACCAATCTCGCGAAAGGAAAAACACAACAGTCGGCTCAAGTTACTCTTATTTAGCCATTATATGTCATCGATTATTTGAAAGGAAAACAAATCAACGCAATATTGATATAAAATTGTTGGAGCGTTTGAAATGGTGTAAATAGTCGAAAAACGGATGTTGAAATAAAATGTGAATTGTTTCCCAAGTATCTCAATAGCTCCAGCGACTATTTCACAGTTCGATAAGAAAATGGTCAAACTGAATGAATTTGGCACAATTGATATATCGCCAAACATGCCTATTTTGAGAGTTTAAGACCAGAATTTCCTGTTTACAAATCTATCAAAATGCTTGGAAAGATAATTTATGCATCAATGATAATGAAATGAATCTGCCAAAAAGTTTGGTCTCAAAATTTTGAGCCGAACTTTATAGACAAATTTTACGTCATAAATGTAAAAATTGTAAATGTTCTATTAATTGTTATGTCGAAGATATATGAATGAATAAATATTGAAAGTTTTGCCAAAAAATGTTTATTTCATTAAACTTTTAGCCTGAATATGTTATGGCACGATATTTACGTTAAAATGAAATAATTTAAATTTTGATTTAAAATTTGACAAATTCTATGATTTTTGAATTAATATATTTTGAAAGTATTAATATTCAAAAAAGTTTTTAATTTCAAATAATAAAATTGAAACTTAAAATATTTTATTCCTCATATAAACTCAATTTAAGTCAAAATGAAAATACAGTGATTACCAATTAGATTTGTTTGCAAAGCAGTATGCAAATTCTGACTGACTCTTTTGAATTTCAATATTTTTTCTCGTGCTAAATGTACTCAAAATATTCTAAAAAACTGATGTCTCAGTTTGACTTTTACTTTCAAATAATAAAATAAAAACTAGAAGATAAACTCCTCCATTAAACGTCAAGTTTGCAAAAAATAAAAATACGTGAGTGCCCATTAGATATTGGTTTGGACACTGAGAGTATCAGATGGCAGGATATCTATGTATAAAATGTGATTTGATATGTGATTTTAAATTTTATGAACCTTTAAAATTCATGAAAAAATTCATTTAATTGTTTGTTTTAACCTGATAATCTTAAAAATTATAATTTAAAAAGTTTTTAAATGATATAATATACATATTATTAATCTGTGAAATTAATCAATCACTGGTTTTCCATTCCTGTCGGAATATAACCACTTCCATTCTAGAAGTCCTCACAATCCGTTTTACGAGGTGGATTACTTCTCTGTTTTATTTTAGCCAACAGGCGTATATGGAATTCGAACCTGCGACAACTTATTCGTAGTCACATAAGTATTCCAACACGCCACTCTGCTGGTTGAAATTAAAATTTTAAAAATTGACAGATTAACTAAACAATTAAACAAAATTATTTTTCATGAGCTTTCAACAATTTTTATTGGTGTCATCAAATTTAATGTTTTATTTACAATTTTGTTGAGTATTTCTATACATATGGAGCGGGGAGCGCACACCCGCACTTTTATTTGAGACTGAATGCGCTTACGAAGTTTTTACTTTACGTATTTAAAAATTATTTCAATTCAAAAAAAAAATCCAAAAAATTATTTTTGTATTTATTATTGTTGATTGTTATTAAAAATATTTATGCATGAATTAGAATACCAATTCAGTACTGCTATCAGCTCATTTGAACTTCGTTACTGATCGGGGAAGAGCAGCTCCATTAATTTTGATTTAGCTTGAATTTTTCATTTTTGAGTGTGGATTTGTCAACATTTTTGAGATTGGTGAATTCTTTAATTTGTTTTTCTTTTATTTTTATAAATTCATGGCTGCGTTTTTTTCTTGTGTGTCTAAAAACCACGTGTTAGGGTTAGACAAGATGTTAAACTTTGTTTCAAGTATTCCAGTTTCTTGTTATTTACAGTAGTATATTTTTGAGAAAAAAATTTTAATTTGTTTTTCATAATGGCCCGATAGTAAAATTTTTAGGATTTGGTTCATTTTCCTAAGAAAGCATAATTTCGTTATGTAGTTTTTTGTAATTTATTAGAAAAAGGCAGTAACTATTGCTGAAAGCTAATGAAAATTACTTTCGTTTAATTGTTAAGTTAACCTGTTAATTTATGAAATTTTAAGTTAATTTTAACAACTTTATGATTTTAGTGGGTTCGATTCCATGTTGTAGTCAAATTAATTGTGTCACGGTTACGATTACACGTTATTTACGTTAAATAAGAACTGACTTATTATAATTCTTTCCGGTCACTTCTTACAAAGCAATTTTTAAACCTTTTAATTAATGTTCTGCGTATGGGTATTATTATTTTTCTCAATATATTTTAGCAAATCTACATATCTATTTAATTCTTTTGATATGATATCATATTTTCTGTTCTAAGCACGTTAAATTGAAGAAAGTTTCTCTCCAAAAATGTGCCTCATAATTTTCAATTTAGAATGACTTATTGCACCGACAAATTGTAAACTGTCTTAAAAGCTTTCCAATTCAAGCAAATATAAGAATGAAAGAGTTAACTTTTTGACAGTTTAGAAATTTATATTGCGCATCATAATTTTAAATTCTATTCGAAAGAAGCGCGTGAGAACAAAACAAAGAAGAAATTATTAATGTCCCCTTATTGTGTGGCATAATTACACTCTGGTTGTTGCGAAAACCTTTTAAAGAAATGAAAACGTATTAAAAAAGTATACTTCCCCAAAAATAGAGATTTCCTTTAGATTTATTACGATTACATTATATCTTTAAACAAAAGAAAATATTTCGTTTTAGCAAATTCTCTTAAAAATGAATCCTTATTTAGTAAATATTATGCACGTAGGTACTTGATTATTGCTTTGATAAAATCAATTATCATGTAAAAATGTTGCAATTATTTAAGTAATTTTTGATAAGGTTTTAGTATATTTTTCTGCAGACAAACTAAAAAAGGGGTGTTCAGGGAATTCTTATTTTTGTCTTGCTAATGAGAGTATAAATTATGCAAACTATACTCGACGGCCTAGCAAACTCGTTATGTTTAAAAAGATATCATCCGATACTGGGGCCGTAATTAACGTACTTACAAAAGTTTGTCGTGATTAAAAAATGTTAAGAATTTGCTTGTACAGCGCGTCGAGCTCATATATAATAAATGCGAACAAATAATGACATAAATAGAGTTCATCAAATCCCGAGTGTCTGTTGACTTGGTTTTCTGCTTATTTTAGTGTCTTTAGCGTTAAATGACTCTTTATAGAGGCAGTAACGTTTATTTTATATACGACTTTTCTATAAAACCATGCTGGAATTTTAAATCAAAATTCTGCTTTTTAAATGCGACGTGATTTTATAATAGCAAAATCAAAGTGAATTTAAATCGAGTACTTGCAAAATATTCCCAGAGCGGTTTTGAATTTGATTATTGTCTATCAAATACTTAAATTTCTTAATGAATAAAAATTATGTAATGATAATTTGTTAAGTTATTAATAAATTGAATATTATGAAAACTGATCCATTGGTAGAGTGGTTAGTTCCACGATATAATGAACATTAATAACTGACAAAACAAATTTATGATGAACAATATGCTCCATTATCTCCATCTACTGAAAGTAATTGCGCTGTATTATGGCATAATTAAACCGATATTGGGTCGGGGTTTTCTTCGAGATTCTTTTCATATTGAAATGACCATCATTAATAAACAAAAACTGCCCAAACTTACGGACAAAGTTGTTGTTGGGTATGTATATTTTCATTTTTATGTGATTTATTGTTTATCATGACTCACAATTTCTTTTTGATAGATTTATCCCTTATTTATATACTTAAAAGGTTTTTTGTCTTGTCAAATCAATTCATATTGCATTACTTCCGTTGTTACATAAAATTTTGTTGCAAGTCAGTCCCGGGCTTAATTTTTTTAAATTTCCACTTAGTACGAGGGACGTACAGTATTTGTTATCACTACCCGGCGTAGTAGTACAAAACAGTAATAGCAACAAAATCGCGAATATTTCTATTCTTTTAAAATATCGAAATATCACAAATCAAAATAACTGAAAGTATTTGTTATCACAATTCAGTCGATAGAACACATAAATTCTAAGGGCCAAACGACACTATAAAACAACTAGATCTAGACCGAAGGAACCATCTAGATCAAATAGACTCGAAGATATAAAGGTATAAACGCCACAGGGATATTTGGCAAAAAACATTGATTAATTCTACTATAGATTTTGCTGAGCTTCATGGCATCTTCCTTGAAATTAACACAATTGCGAATTTTGCTGAAAAACATTTTACCAATTCTCTTTTTCAAACAAAATTCAAAACTAATATTTGAGCCCTGTAATTCATTTCCAGTTTCCTGGTGATATTTTATTTGTGACACTGCCATGTTCTTCAATACTGCGTGATCCCCAAAGCCTATCGCCACAATCTTCACATCGCAATGACCACTGGAATCCTGTCCATGACTCTTCAAGCAATCGCCCTTACTATTCCCTCTGGAATCACCGATTCCCACAAGAAATCTCGTAGATGAGATGGTTACTAAACGTAATGTTCTTCAGTTTAGATGGTAGAAGAGTCCCACATAGTTCAATTTTTAATCATTTTCTTTTCGAGTATCAATGATCTACAACAAATACCGAAACCCTACTTTTTGTAGATGGAACTTGTAGGATTTGTAGCGAACACTTTTATTTTGACAGAACAAAGTGTTTTTATGTAACCTTTTCAACAATCGTGTCCTGAGATAAAAGGTACACATAAAGTTTTGATATGGTTTCTGCACTCAATGCAGTTATTTACAGAAAGCAAACATCTCATGAAAAAATTTCTTGCATCACTTACTAGGGTATCTTCGACTCTATATTTGACTATAGACTGTAATTTTGGGTTTTATATGATTAAGGTAATTAAGAACGTTTGTCAAGAGTTTTACTGAAGAAATCTAGAAAAAAGTTGAAATTTTTATGATTATGTTGCTCCGTTGCGTGGTTTCTGTTGATTTTTTCAATAATAAAAGGAATGACAATTAATTATTGCTTCATCACCATTTCTTCAGGTATGAAGGTGTTATAGATGATGTCAATATACATTTTTTGACACCTAAACTGAAAGGTAGATTTGAGCATTAATTGACCTTCCAAGATAAATAACTGAATAAATTCAGTAGTTGAGTAAAAAGTCAATAAAATTGCACACAAATTGAGTGCGGTTTGGATCCTTTTATTCGTACATTTAACGACTATAAAATACTAGTAAATATTACAAATGTAAAAAGTAAAGGAAGAAAATAGAGAAGAGAAATTAGCGTGGTCATTAAGAATATATTAAACAAAAATTAAGCAAAAAGACCGTCAGCGGCTTTACCTTCTCCAATAGGTTTTCAGGCAAAATGGAATCTACCCATCTTAAAACTGACGCACTCCTCTATTTTAAACTGTGGAACAGATATTGATTGTGCACGTATTCTGAACGTATCGGGAAAAAAATCCGGTGCATGGCTCGAGGCGTATCCTTATTCTCACCTGGGCACATTGTTAGATAAAGATTTTTTACGGATGTGCGTAGGTCTTAGAATTGGAGCCCTTTGTGCCAAGATCATACTTGAGTGTGTGGAGCATTGATCGATCTGTTGCTCTAAACGACGTTATTAGACGATCTCTTGCCACTGCAAACATTCCCAGCATTCTCGAATCCGTGGGACTTTCACGCGATGATGAAAAGAGACCAGACGGGTGACCTTGGTACCTTGGCGGCAAGAGAGCTTTAGTGTGGTACGCGACGTGCGTAGATACTTTGGCCCCCAGTAACTTGGGTATTTCGTGCAAAACTGCCAGTTTGGCAGCTACAAAAAGTGAAACTCTAAAGAACGATAAATATCGAACAGTGACAGATCATTACGATTTTTCAGCTTTCGCTGTCGAGACCCTCGGTCCTTAGAGTAACGATGCAAAGGAATTGGTCGCTAAGATCGGTCGTCTAAGTTTTTTAATCCAGAAAATCAGTTTGTGTATCCAACTAATTCCGCTTCGGCGTTAGAGTCGATGCCTACGCAAGCTGTTATGGACGACTTTTTCCATCTCGCTGGATAGCTATTTAATACTCAATTATTTTTGTTGCTGTTATTATTTAACTTACGTTATTCTTAAAACAAAAAAAACAGAATGAACTAAGTATAAAACGAACACAATTAGAGTATTAAGTATTAGAAAAATAAAACAGTTGGTATTATTTCAAAAGTTAAGATTTTGTATTTTAAATTTTAAAATTTAATTCATATTGTGGAAAAGCGACATGCTGCAGTATGTCGCCGACACTGTTGTCGAAACTGGAAAGAACAAATACTATACTACACAACAAGCATGAACAACCTCAAATTTGCATTTACCGCACTCTTCGCAGACGATCAAACAATTGTAGCAAACAACGAAGATTCCTTACAATATGCACTTTACAATCTAAACCAAATACTGCAAGACTACAATATTATGATTATATCAACAACAAAAACAAAGGTAATGGCGTTTGAAGGGCAAGAACAGGTTAGATCCAAAATCGTGATCAATGATTCGGTTATTGAACAAGTAAGGAACTTCAAATACATATACCTTGGTTGCATAGTTTCCCTAAATGAAGAAAAACATACAATCTAAAATAGAGAGCTTCAATTGCATAAACGGAACTATCAAAAGACCGTTTAAAAACAGAAACAGTTAGAACACAGCAATAAAGTTTTACAAAACAATACTGATACTGGAGCGAGACATGAACGATGACTAAGGAAATTGAGAAACGCTTGCAAAGTGCGGAAATGAGGTTCTTTAGCGAAATTGCATGATACAAAAGAATAGATAGAAAGCGAAACACCGACATTCGAAATGAATTGAAGATATTTAGTCTTCTTCTTCTTAACTTCAATTTTAAGACAAGTCTTGTTTTATTCTTACAGTAGCATCGGCGATATCCCAAGCTACTGCTAGTACTGTAAGCATGACTTGTTTTACATCTGAACGAGCTTTGCTAGACTGGCCTCAGATATGCCTGTTACTCTATATTATTGTTAATGCTGGCAATTCATCAACATAGGACGACCACCGGCATTACGGGCCTTCCGAAGCACGGAGACGGTCATAAATAGACCCTCCCGGTTTCAAACCGAGTGTCTTTAGCATTAGTGATTGATCGTTCTAAGTACTAGGCCAGTGACCGCCTCAGATATTTTGTCTAAACGATAGAATCAAAAAGTACCGAAATACTTTGAACGAACATCTGGAAAGGATGAACACAGGATGGATTTAAAAAGTACAAATACAGACCCAGAGGCAAGATAAATGTGGGTCAAACCAGAAGAAGATGGAAAGACCAAGAGTGAAGCAACAAACAAACTTTTAAAGCGTGAAGATGATGATAATAAAAAGCGATTGGATTTTAATTGAAACTCATGAATAACTTTCTTTAAAAAGAGTAGTTTTTTTATAACCACAAACATGTGATATTCATCGTATCCATGATACGCTTGTACCACCCGCCAAATTTTCCACCATCCTTTTTATTATTCATTGCTAACTCCTATTTCTTATACTAACTATTATTATTATACTCTTACTATCTTGTTACCGATCTGCATAGCGTCGTCGTGGGTATTTTTTGCTTACTCAAGTAGTTTTTTAATATTTTCTAGAATTTGAGCCTATATTTTCTCTAAAAATTTTTAAACTTTATTGATTGTGCGTGGTAATGCGATGATGGTGCATTACATATGATTATTTTATTAAAAGCGGAAAAATAATAAACACATTTTTGCAGCAAATTTTAACACAAACATGATCCGTATTAAGAGAATTGTTTCAGATGATATCTAGAGATCGAAAACACGAATATAATACAAAAAATCTAATTTCTTTTATTTATTTATATTGCAACAAAGTACACAAAAATAGCGAAAAAAAGAATCTATTGCGTCATAAAAAGTGTTTCTTGTTAAAACTCTCAACCAAATGCGCCAACAGATGACGTGTGATTTTTTCAGATGTACAAAATCTAAATCCTTATAAGCACGGCTACTTTAAAGTTCTTCAAGGATTAGAGCTTTGGTTTAGGAAAAACCATGGGTTTTCATTTGGGGTAACTTAAGCTAAATCTAATTACTGGAATATGTTTAAAAAAAGTAAATTAGTTGTTCCTTAAGATCTCTAGCATACATGAGAGCTGGACAAACTTGTTAATGTGAAAGAAATAAATTTGCTTGAAGAAAGTGTAACATTTCATTTTTTTCCTACTGCTTCTTGTTTTCTTCTTTCTTGTTTCGGCTTGGTTTTTACAGGTATTTTTTTTCAATAAAGTCTCACGTTTTATCCCAACTTTTGTACATAGTTATTTAATATCGCAAAAAAAAAATTTTTTTTACAATTTTTGAAAAAAAAAAGATTAATTGTTAAATATTGTATTTCTTATTCACGCATAATGAAGAAATCAAAGTAATCATACACGAGCGTAGTTCACCGAAAACTCCCTCTTACAATTACCATAATTTTAGTGTGCGGTTTCAAACTACCCCTTCAATTTCTACACCCTTATTTTATTGTAATGCTCGTTACAAATTCACAATAGATTCATTGTATCAACATACTGGTAACTTGTGTTTATAATGTTCTCAAGTGTATAATAACTTTTATATTGTAGGTACACCTATACATATTTTATTTTAAAATTAATATCGCGCATCGAGACATTTTTTTCTTATTAAATGAAGCAAAAATTAGCGTTACGTTTTAGAAATTTATTAACGACTTTTCTTTGTGTTGGAAAAGTAATTTTCTAAATAAATCACTACTACTAAAAGCTATAAACAGGATAAATACTTCCTTGATAGATAATGCAGAGAAAAAGTTATTCTTAGAGTTATTTTATTTCCTTCTACTAAGTTTCCGCCTTTGCCAACTTTCTACATTTTACCCAAAAAATCCATTAAGTAGGGAAGCAATTTAGATGGAGTTAACACATCAACACGATGGGTAAAGCGATCCGGACTACTAGATCCTAGAGGATTGCGGAAAATTGCCAAGTCCTTTAACTTTTCGTTTCCGAGATCACTTAAGATGTTGCGTCACAAATATATTTAACTTATTATTCCCAATTTGTTTTTAATTCTTACAAATGATATTTTAACCGAAACGGCATGTCTACCGACGTCATAGAAAGCAAATAAAATATTTTTATGGATTATAACCGGATGCAGCTTTAAAAAGCCGGAAAATATTTTAAATTATTCTGCAGTGTAAAATAATTCCAAAGGAAATATTTGACATTTGTATTTTATAGTCTGATACAACACGTTAGTTACCACACCATTTAACTAACTCGGGAGGTCTTCCTCGTCTCACAATGCCGAAAATAACTTTTTCTTCACACTCTATCTACATACATGCACCATGAAAATCGCTTCAGTGAATCCCTATTTTATATGCTACATAAAATAAAAGAAAAAGGTCCTAATGTATTTTGACACTTTCTAACTTGTAAATAATGTACTTTATTCGAATTTCTTACATAATAGCATTTTTATTGAAAGTTTAACCTTTTAACCTTTTTTTAAAATTCTCATTCAAAATTCATTCGTTTCTTTTTGTAAGAAAAATATATTATCCTATACTTTCATTATTAATTTATAGATGGCACAATAAATTAAAAATAATAAAATATATAAATACAAATCGAGTAGAGAAATCACGTTATTGTGAAGATGTTAAAATGGTTTAGAGAAACGGAAGCCGTTCTGTAATGGAGCGGGAGGAGTCTGAGAGAGGATAAGCTGCAGATTCCATTTAGCCGTCCAAAACTCTTTTATTTAGGTCGTTAAACAGATAGTTGATTCAGTCGTAGTTTTTCTCTTACTTCCGTTTACGACTCGAATATATTCTATAGATGAGCAAAATGCAATTCTTAGAGGGAGTAAAAACCAAATGTCTTGGAAAATAAATCTGTTCAAGTATTATTAAAGGTTACTTACCATTTAATTTTATATTTTATAAAATGTCATGGATATAAGTTACAAGATTTTACTTTTTTACGATAGAAAAATTTCATTTTTCACAACCATTATTATTCTCTTTCGAATTTATAATCGCCAAAGTGACGTTTTTCACCTTATTTTAAATAATACTAACTTTTTTAATTTTATTTTTTTCAAGCCAATAGTGTAAAAATTAAACAATGATGTAATAAGAAAGTTTCAAAATTAATAGTTGGTCTTTTCATCTTATAACATTACTTAGTAGTGGTTGATAGAAAAAAACCGGAACTTTTCGTGCTGTATAGAAGAGTAATGGCCACTTCCTTCCGTGTACCATTCATGTACCTACTTGTTTTCAGAAAACCTGCTTTTACGATTTATTTCCTTCAGGTTGTCTAAATTCATGATAGCTTTGATTAAAAGTTTATTTAATAAAAGTTAAGAATTAAGAAATCATTTATTATTTCTCAATTCCAAACTTCTTTGTGTCTTCTTGTAATAATAATAATTATCATTTTCTATTATTATTTTTTGTAAACGAAATTTATTGTCTGTATTAGAAATGAACTATTACAGCCGTAAGCTCAGATAATGCTATTCTCCAACGATATCACGAATGTAATGAAAGATGACCGGAGTAGATTGCGGGTTTACAGTATTATACCTCGAAATGGGAAAATTCGAAGCTGATAGTCTATTTTCCTTCTGATTTCATTGCTTTCTGGATTAATCAACTTGGAAATAAAGTTACAAAATTTTTGTTTTAAAAATTGCGGCGTTAAAACTAAATTATAAACGAAGGAAAAATCATTATGCAGATTTCCCAAGTCAAAATTAACAGACTTATTTAATAACAATTTTATCTTTTAATTAAGAATCGATTGATGTTGGCAAATATAATTTTGAAAAATCAATAATAATTCTTGGTTGAAATGAATAATTAATATATTAAAGCAATTTACACAAGAGAATTGAGGATCTGACAATGAGATTGTTGAGTTATACGCTTTCAAGAATATAATTACAGCAGTTGTTGGAGCGGTAATTTATCGGTAACGATGCTGGTAATTGTCTGTCGCCGGATTACTAGATATTCCTGCCTTGAGGGTTGACTTTAGACTATTAGCTTATTGTTTACTCAGAAAATTGCAGCTTATATTACAATTGTTTGGCTTGTTATCAAGACATTTCAATTAATATTACAACTGTTATTTCAATATTACATTTGAAATACTATTTAATATTTTTTACTTAAAATTCAATAAAGGATAATTTCATATAAATTGGGATTAACGTACACAGCTAAATTTTTAAATTAGATCTTTAAGTAAGGGCCTGATATAATATATCAATAATATCGTGAGAATTATAGCCAAGATTGTTTCAAATTTAAGTCATGCGCATAGACTTATATTTCCACTGGTCGTCCAATAATGACTACGAGCAACCTCTTCGACAAGTTTGCGTCTTATGCACACGTTCTTCAGAATTGTAAAGAACTCAAGGATCTTTATGTGAATAATCCGTGGAAGCTTCAACAGAAAAACGAAACGACAAAGAAAATATAAAAGTACTGTAAAGAAAAACAAACTTGCTATGTATGTAACCCACCGACGTTCGTTAGGTTGTTTCAGAGTGGCCTGTTTTATTTGTCTACCGAATAGTGAAAGAATCAGGGTAGGAAGGGTATCGCAATGTAAATTTTTTATAAATAGACACAATTTCTCCTTGATAACCTCCAAGAGAAGTAGCACCAAGACGAGGTTTCGGTTAAGCCAATCAACAACTCCCTTCGTTACTACCTATTAAGCGTAGCGAATCTTGCCAGTTCTTTTCTTGCATCACAGACTTCTAGAAGCTCCTAGCAATTTTGCCAAACCATGATAACACTGAAAAAAATAAGGTTATTTGTTGTAGGCGATGTAGTCACGTTCCTCCTGTTTTACCTTTTACCTTACCTCAAATACTTGATCGATGATCTAAATTGGATTGCGGTGATGTATTTTGCGTCATCTAATTAATTAAACAAATCTATCTTGCCCCGTAGCTCTTAATCGTAGACGAGACGAGATCATGGAGTCTTCCAGTCCGATTACAACACGCTGTTTGCTAAAAATAATTATTGATTGAATGCTAAAAATACTGTTGAAACCAAATTTTCCACATGTGTATTTTCACCACTTGAAACAAAAGTCGCATCTTCATTACGTCTAATTTTTCTAAATTTACTGTACCAAAAAGTAGTAGTAGTAATCATAAATGTTTTAAACTTTTCCGTTCCACTTGTAAATTGTATCAACATTCTTCTTCTTCTTTCGGTGCCTATCCGTATCCGGATGTTGGAGTCAACTTAGCTGAAGCCAAGCTGACATTACTAGGGAATATAATTAATGGGGTGGTTTCCGTATCAACATCAACATTACCGGAATATTTTTTAACAGAGAAATTGATTTTAATTACTTAATTAAGCAGATACACTTAAGTATAACCGCATTTAAACTGACATTAAATTACATAACCTCTGAAAGGTTTTAGAAATTACCAGTAGATCCACTTTGCTTGGGAAACTACAGTGTAAGCATCTGAAATCTTCTTTAATTTTATATTTAATATTTTTGTTTATAAATAATAATATGCCCATTAAGATTCTCATTTACCTAGTGATTAATACGGTTGACTGCTGATACTAATGCCCGGTTGCACCGCTTTTGGCTTAAGTAAAACTTAAGTATTCTTTAACAGCGCCAAATTTAATACAGGGTGGTCAACTAAGAATTCCAATTTAAAAGAGAAATAAAACAAAAACTTTCAAGTCAATTTTAATTTTTTTTTACAAATAATGTTCAGCTCTTTGAAATTCATTTTCGCTCTCCAAATGTCCACCGTTTTTCTGCTGGCACTCTTCGAGTCGAACCCCGAAATTTAGAAAACACGTCGCAAAGTTTCTGGACCGATGGCTTGAATTTCCTGGCGGATATTTTCCTTCAACGCAATTAGAGTGCGGGGATTGTTGCGGTAGACTACACTTTGAGGTATCCCCATAAGTAAAAGTCGCAAGGTGTCAAGTCCGGGCTTTGGGGGCCATGGAAGGTCTCCACGCCGAGAAATCAATTTTTCAGGAAAAAGCGCCTGAATAACAGGTAAAGACCGATTTGAAGTGTGACAAGTGGCCCCGTCTTGCTGAAACCAAGTGTCCGATTGTATCCATCAAAGTCTTGAAGGGCTGGTTCAAAAAATTGTTCAACATGTCCACATAACGATCAGACATCCCGTGTCTTCAAAAATCCAATGCCTTGTGCGTGTATTGCACACCAAACTGTGACCTTCAGACTATGCAATTGAGTTTCATGTTTCTGTTTGGGGTTTTCTGAAGACCAATACCGGCAATTCTGTTTGTTTACATAGCCGTTCAGATGAAAATGGGCAAATGAAATGAAAATTTTGATTTTGGTAGTAAGCGCGCACACAGAACGAACGCTCCTCACCCGTCCAGCGAACCATGGCGACTGAATTTCCATGAGCCCTCCTTCGTTTAAGACCAACTCCACTTCTCTATTCCTATTCAAAACAATTTTAGAGCGCTTGTAAATCGAAATTCTTAGTTGACCACCCTGTATTACAGAAATTTAAAACTTTTAATAAATTTTCCGTTTGCATCGCACTATTTAAGAAAAACTAAAGTTTCACAAAGTCGCACCCGCTAATAAAAACATTTGAATTATACAATATAAAAACAAATAATTAATTATTCTTAAAAATAAATTAATTATTCTTACGTCAAAATATACTAGAAAGTCGTTCGTAAAGACGCACAAAATGCGAGCGCTAAAAAAATCTTATATTTGAGCACAATACTTAAGTTGCATGCGGAACAAACTTGAAAAAAATTCTTAAACCTAAATTTTTTAGCTATCATATGCTGTTCGTGTTTACGAACAAATACGAGTATTTTTTGACGTAAGAATTACAAATTATTGATACAAAATAATTAATTTTTTGTTTTTATGTTGTGTAATTCAAACATTTTTATTAGCGGTACGACTTTGTGAAACTTCAACTTTCTAAAACAGTGCGATGCAAACGGGCAAATTAATTAAAAGTTTTTTAAATTTTTATAATATTAAATTTGACATGAGAGATTTTCTTAAATTTAAGTTTTTCTTAAATAGTGCGGTGCAACCGGGCATTTTAGATACCTAGTTCGAATCTGAATAGTGGCTGACTTTGTTGTAAACGTCTCAATAGTTTTAAGGGCACGTGAAGCCGGCGGACCTTCTGAATTGATGAATTATCATCAAATTGGAATATTGCCAATGTTGCTCTTTTATAATAATACAGCACCAAGTTTTAATTAAGAGAAATAACAATAAATTTGTAAATAATTTATTTTTAAACACCGTATCGTATTCATTTCGTTTTATTTATTTTGTTATTATATTATTTACAAATTATTTAATCTTGCTTATGCTAAAAAAACTACTCTTTCGCTTAGCTTGTGAATATAACCTAATATAGGTCTTAACTCGAAACCACTCGATAGGTTTGATTAATCATGCTACTGTGCTATATGACAATTATTAATAGTGTTCTGTCATTTTGATAGATTCTTCCGTCACTGTTCTGTCATTTTGTCAAGCGACAATTTGACCTTCATAACTTTTTTAGAATAAAATCTAAAAAGATCGGTTAAGGGGTTACACCACCTTGGTGCTCGGAAAAAACTGTTAAAAATATGAAATAATTTTTATTTTACACTTATACATAGTAGTTTTACAAAAAATTTTAAATAATAACAAATCAAAAAAAAATCAAAAAATGACGAAGATAGAAGATATGAAACCGAAACTCCTTTTTCAGATTGATGTACGAGATATCTCAAAATCTGATTGCCTAATTTTGCTAAAATTTTCAACATTTATTTTTTATAATATTATCAAAGCGTAGTATAGGAAAATTTTTTAAGTTTTTCGTAGAAATGGCATCTATTTGAAGAAAAAACTCTAAATTTCATCTTAATTTTTTAGTTTAAAAAATTTATAACTTACGAACGTAGCATCCAATTATTATTTTTAATAATAAAAATTATTTAGTTTTTTTTATCATTATCATCAACTGCACGCGTAAGACCGCGGTCCTTTACGTCACTCATAATTGATCTCGCCATCTCTTCTTGGGGCGACCCACGGATCTTTTTCCTCTGGGTTTGTATAGATACAGTTTTTTTATTTGGGGATTAAATAAAATTATTTTTAATTTTCTTTATTTGACTCCACATTTATATCACAATCTGTCCGAAGATAATAAGCAATATTGTTTGACATTAAGTAATTGGCATAGTAGAGAGCATGCCCATCGGCAAGCCTCCGTTGTCTATAATTATTATTTACAAATTATTTTTTATAATTTAACTAGGAGAGCTAAGCCGCTTTGACAGCACATTCCAGGTTAAAATTATTTGTATTTAAAAAAACGTGAGCGATTTTAACTGAGATTTTTATAAATATAGAGTAAATTTATAAATTAATTAAGAAGGCTACGGAGGGCGGAGGCAATTTTGTCATAATAAATACTTATATCTCAATTTGAAACATCTATTTCATCCCACGACGAAGTAGTTTCCAAATCATTAAAAACAATACAAAAATATGTAAAAATAGTTTTCACGTAGTCACGGACCCCTGAGTGAAGCCGTCAGATTCAAGTATTGCAGAGATAGCAGTTTTCACATACGGTAAGGATCCTAGGGCAATTCAGTAATTTAGAAATCGTCAATTGTAATTGAGATTTGTCAACTGATATTCTGAAGTTGTCAATTGTAATTCAGATTTGTCAATTGATATTCAAAAACTCGTAAAATGAAATACAGAAAGCGTCAAATGAAAATCAGAAACTCTAAAATGAAATTCAGATTTGTCAATTGTAATCCAAAAAGCATAATAATAAATAATTAAGATTTTTATAAATTACACCAGTAGTATAGCGCAAAGTATTCACCGGCCGACTAAAAGCGGGAGACCGCGGTTCAAGTCCTGGTCGCGTCGAATTTGGTGCTGTGATCAAAGGTCTAATATTAATCTTTGGACTGTGGGGAATGCAACGGAAAACCACCACATTAATTTTATTTCTAGCAAATTCAACTTGGCTTCGGCTAAGTTGATCGCCTACGCACTGTAAAGTGTACGGCACTCGAAGAAGAAGAAGATAAATTACACAGGATAAATTATATTTAAACTGAAATGTAAAGTAAAATTCAGATTTGTCAATTGTAATCCAAAAAGCATAATAATAAATAATTAAGATTTTTTATAAATTACACCAGCAGTATAGCGTATAGTATACACCGGCAGACTAGAAACGAGAGACCGCGGTTCAAGTCCTGGTCGCGTCTGATTTGCTGCTGTGATCAAAGGTCCAATATCAATCTTTGGACTGTGGGGAATGCAACGGAAAACCACCACATTAATTTTATTTCTAGTAAATTCAACTTAGCTTCGGCTAAGTTGATCGCCTACGCACTGCAAAGTGTATGGCACTTGAAAAGAAGAAGATAAATTACACAGGATAAATTATATTTAAACTTAAATGTAAAGTACTGTAAAGTGGGTCTTATCGAAATAAGGCTTTAATAAACAAAATGGAACTCGATTGACTGAAAATCTTAGGTTTTTATGTAGATAGTATACAGATACTTTGTGTTGGAGCGTTGTTTGAGATTTCCTATAAAAATATTTCCGAATTAAATTTGAAAATTATAACATTTAAATATTTTGAAAAAACAAGTGGCTTACAGTTCTGCTAATTTTGTGGCAGAATTGAGGCTTCCTGAATTTCATTTGATGATTTCTAAAATATCAACTGACAAATCTGAATTACAATTGACGACCTCCAAATATCAGTTGACAAATCTGAATTACAATTGTCGTCTTTTGAATATCAGTTGACAAATCTGAATTGCAATTGATGTTTTCTGATAATAGTTGGCCTTTTCTGAATTATTGCTGAAAAAGGTGTACTTAACCGTATACTAGAGATTAGCTAGAGATTAGTTAGAGGTAGCTTGATAACTCTATGCCGCCACCGCACTGCATTATTTAATGATCTTACGCCACTTCCTGCCATATTATTAAATACTAATTAATTAGTATTTATAGAGACGGTCTTGGCATAGTAGTTAGAAGGAGAAGTATAGAAAGAAAAATTTTCTATCTGTGACCGTCTCCCGTGCTTCGGAGGGCACGTAAAGCCGGCGGTCCCCATGAGTTGATGATTTCTCGCATCAACAATAAAAAGGGTTAGAGGCACATTTCCCAACCCGGACTAAACAGCCGTGGGGTCTTAATGCTTAAACCTTTTCCTTAGAAAAAGAGACTGATTTTCAGAAGTGGGCGGAAAAGGCTGACTAAGAAGAAAGAAGAAGAATTGATTAGTATATATTCATAGATTTGTCAATACCAAGTGATTTAAATGTCTCGTCACAATAGCAATAGCCAAACTTATACGCTGAAATTTACAATTCTCTTTTGATAAAAATAAAATGCATATACCGGAGGTCTGGCGGTAGTTCTCCTGAGGTGGTAGTTTAAAAATTTTGACATATACTGGAGGGTATTTCATACTCCCAGGCCCGACGATTTTCATCTTTCATTTACTCTTGTTAACAGATCTCCCAGCGCTATTTTTGAAGCCCCTTCAGGGCACGGGTAGAATTAACTAAAAATATAGGCTGAAGCCCATCTCCAATTTTTAAAGATGGAGAATTTTTGAATTAAAAGAAACAATAAAACGTGAGTAATTTCATTGGCTGTGGTTTTTGGTAGAAATAGCATAAACTAATATTTAATATTTAGACATAATATTCACTTACGAAATGTCGATGGATTTATTTTCGTGAATACTATAAAAGACGCTGTTATAATATTTTCCTCCTTTTCCAAGCCCACGGTTGTTCAGAAAGCCGACAATGTTAAATCAAGTGGTATTTCTATTTCTCACGAAATACAAAAGTCGTGAGTTTACTACTCCAGATGCCATTCAATGATAAATAAAAAATAAAATAAAATAATACTGTAATAATTTATGCTTGAAGTAATAGTAAACAAATGCTTTTTTGTATTTCCAGAATATGAAACACAACAAAGACACAAAAAAAGAAAATAAAATTGAAACCCAGGTTGAAGACTTGGGGTTACTCAGCGTTGAAGACAAACAAGCAACCCCCATCACTTGCAGTTGGCAATCCCTAAAAAAAACAAACCTACATGTTACTAATAAATTTGGAGTATTTCGGGATGTTGAGGGACAAGGATTAATAAAACTCTGTTAATCGGTCGATGTCTTGTTGAACTTTATTGTGTGTACTCCTTCAGGACTACAACATGTAATTATACTATAGTCTTTTGTAATTAAAAGGTAATCCTGTGTAATTGAAAGTTGTTCGTGCAAAAATGCTAGTGTAAAACAGCATTAATCCGTATGAGTCAATAAATTATAATTAAAATCAGAATAAATTAAACAATTAGAAATAATACACAAGTAATACAATAAAACAAACGATAACTTTGAAACGTGTTTGACATTGAAAGTAGAGCGATTCAAATATAAATCATTTTATTAGTAAAATATCGTTAATTTTAGATAAAATAATCATAAGATTGATAGTTAGGAATAAATGTTTTACTTGTTAAGAAATAAGTAATATAACTTGATCTGTGTTAATTTTTTAGCAATTTTGGTATGCCTTTGATGTTGAAGCATTCTGTTGGTTGGTTAGTTCTGTGATACAATTTTTTATAAAGAAAAACGATTATTATCCCTTTTTTTAAATTTTACTATACAAAATGTTGTTGTACGTGGCAGGAAAATTAGTCAGTCAGTTGAAGGTAAAGGTAATTGATTTTAAGTTTTTTTTAAATACAGGGTAGCTGTAATAGGTTGTTGATAGGGAAAGTTTTGTTATACGCCCAAGTTGTATGATATTGAACGGATTATATATCTTCATGTGTTTCATTGATTGGAATTGTAATGTCCGAGAGGAAGTAAATGTCTTGGGAGTGTATTCCTGCATTTTTCGTGAGATAATGTGCTTTACCTAGTACTTTGCGTAACCAATATTTCGTACATTTTCAATTTACAAATTTTCACTAAATTTTTTCATCGAATTTTCTTAGAATATTTTCAAATCTAATTAAATTAAAATAATATACCACACTGTGAGGTTTCCCTGCATCATACAAAATGCAATAATGCAGATCCTACAGGAGTCACTTGTGGCGAACCTGGCAAGCAAGGTATAGCTACTTCCAAAATTAGTTGTTTGGAACAGTGGATTATCATTACATCATCTATTCGGTGACGTTAGTATTTCAAAGTATGTGCATACAGTGAAATTTTCTTAATTTATAGCAAATTCCCTTCTAAAATGGTAAACTACCTACTTAAAGTGCTTTTACATAACTTTAACCATATATTTTTGGAATTATGCTTTGCAATCGTTTGCAAACTGTATAATTTATTATGTGTGTTTCTCTATATTCCAAGACATTATTGTGCATCTGCGGTTCTGCTTGACTAAAATGTTGATAGTAATTTCAAGAGAAGTTAGTTGAAAGCAATTTATTTTGTTATTAAGAATGCTTTAAATTACAACATCAGGTGCTATCCTAACTTTAATTATTAATGACTTTAAAATACAAGTTTCAGATTGCATAATTTTAATGTTTGTATTTAATAAATTCTACTTACAAATTTTAAAAAATTTAAAATACCTCCTAAACATGAAACGATAATAAAATTGTATCAAGTATTGTCTTTGATAAGGAAGCAGAATTGAATTTATTTTAAAATTAAACATGAAATTATATGTTATTCCTATTTTAAATGTTTTTATTTTTACAAATACATAATTTTAATTGTTCATGGCCGTTTATAGTACTAATTTTCTTTCACTTCAAAAATTATAAAAAAAAAATTGACAAAAATTGACCATTTTTAAAGTTACGTTTTGTGATTGTGTTAAAAATGTAAGTTTATTATTATTAGAAATTGATCAAACTTCAAGTTATTCAAAATAACATATTTATCTTCCAATTTTTTTTTTATTTATTCAAAATGAAATTGTAATTCTAAATTAGTATTTTTTAAAATCTATTAAACAAATTAACAAAAGTTTGTAATATTGCTAAAGTTTTAGATAGCAATAGTTAGGTAAAAATTCCACTGATGTACAACCAGCCAAGTTACACTTTTAACTTTTTAGAACTCCAATTGTCAACTTTTGATTAATAAATATTATTTAATTCTATAGCTATTATATTCCATAATCAAAAGTTTTTTTTCAGTTTAAGTAACCACAATGAGAGGGCTTATGAAAGAGGTTTATTTAATGTTGGTACATATGGTGACCCGTAATGAAAAAAATCCTAGAGAAACAGTTATTGTCCAATTTTTAGCATTATTGCCAAGACAACGTTGTCGGGTTAGAGCTCCTAATGGATTAACTATTTATATTTTAAAAATTCCGGCATATTTGTCGGAGATATATTTTAAACCTGGTGCATACTTGGAGGCTAAAATAAAAAATACTCAATTATCATCAGTTACAGATGAAGTAGTTGGTGAAGTCTCTTCTTTATTGGGGATATATCGCATTGCCGAACTGTCGATTAGGGGACTGTGGCCAAGTGCATTTTTAGAATCGGAATATATATTTCAGAAGATTCGTGAATATTTAAGAGTTTAACAATCTTATCCTGATTTTATTCCGACATTGATACGAGTGTGAAACTGCTGTTTGTGTAATAAACCACATATCGTTAGACTTAACAATCTTATAAATTCGTTTAGAGTGAAGATGAAAACAGGAAGGCGTCGCGATGGTGATCGATGCGTCTAAATCGACGACATTTATTGGTCAAATTACTAAGAGGCGGGATTATTGTTCCCCTCCGTTTTTCTGTGAATGTATAGACTATTATTATTATTTTGTTTTATATTACTGTTTACTTCCAACCAAATTAGGTTTTATATTACGGTATATTTAACTTTCTTGACAATATTACATTTATGTAATGAAAATGTATTCCTCTTATTGTAGTGTATTACTTATTAAAGTGTTTATTACTTACCCACGATATTTTTTTAATTCAATTAATTAATTATTAGTATTTTCTTCTTGTACATCAATTGGAGAAAAAGTAAAATCATTATAATATAACAGAATATCTAATTGAAGTAATTTAATGATTTCAATTTACAAACTTGTGTGAAGCTTCTAATGGGCCTTGGCAGAATATTAATCCTATCCATAAATTACTCAAGTAAACAGCGAGCAATTCCATTAGATGGTTTTGCAGTGGATCCCAGGTATATTCCATATCTAATTTCACAATTGGGTTCATAATTCAGGGCGCATTAGTAGCAATGTCATACGAATATATGGAAACTGTAATTATGTAAAATTATAGCATTGTTAGGTGTAATTTATAGGCAAAATAATGTGGCATCCTTTATATGTTACAATTATTCATCGTTAATTATTGTAGCATTAACAACACTGCTGAACTGTTGGTTTGCAAATGATGTGTTAATTTACTAATAGGAAATATCTGCCACCATCATCACTTATGACATACAAAATTCATTCTAATAATTGGCTGGATAATATTACATAAATGCATATTAAATAATGTGGTAATAAAAGGAAAAGCTGCAGTAAAGAATGCATAGAAAAAAAAGAAAATTGATCTGAGCTTTAAAGTGGACGACAAAGTTACTTATACGCTAAATATTTAAGAAACAATACATGGGCGACAAAAAAATAGAAAAAAGAATAAAATAGTAAATGAAAAAAAACAAAACTTAGGTACATTGCCACCAGATAGAGCTTTTCTTCTTAATAACTGTGCAAACTTTCTATCTGTTTGATCTGATATTATTCGATAGATTGGCAAATGTGATATTGTGATGGTATACCAAAACTGATGAAATCGATTATAAGGAAAACATACTAAGTTAACTAAATGTTTAAGTTTATTAGGCACATACGTACATATTTAATGTAGGTATTTAATAAATTTAAATGAATTGGAATGAGCAATTGGGTAGAAGGTTGGATTGCCAATCTTGCATTTTGTTTGCAATTGCAGAAATTAAAGTCAAAACATTTTAATAGATATTTTTATTGTATAATTTGTAATAATACATTTTTGCCAGTTAACTTACGATCCAACTCCTATTCTTACAAGTAATTTACATATTTAAAAACTCTTTTTTAACTAAATCACATCACATTATTAATTTAATTACAATCTACCGTTTATTTATATTACACAAATTTTTTTTTAATTATAATCTTAACTATTGCTTTTATATTTCGTTATTATACATTGATTTTTTATTGGCTGCTGATTGATAAAAATTAAATCTAATTTTGATTAATTTCATTAACTTAAAGTTCAGCTTTGTACAAAATTCATAAATAAACTACTTAAGTCACTTATGTAATGGTCATTAATAAATATAACATTTTATGTACATAATACAGGTTTCCCCAAAAAAAAAAGAAATTAATTTGGTAACATTTTGAATTATTCTCAAAATTAATATAATAGAAATCACAAGTTTACATTCAAATAACAAAATAATATAATTTTCAATCGGTGTAATTGTAATATTAAATTAAAATTTAAACATTAACTGATTAATAAGTCAATTTAAAAATTTTAATGTAACATAAAATAACAAAATAAAAGTTATGAAAATTTTTAGGTGGATATACAAATTAAAAACCCGAATTATAATAATATACGGTAAGTACTACGTATAACAATATAATAAATTAACTTAAGTATAAATAAAAATACTTAAATTTGCCTGCTTTACAACAATTGGAATCAGAACTGCATAATCTTTAATTGGAAATTGTTATAATAATTACAATTATTTTTGTACAGTTAAAACTTTTATACATACGTGATAGGTACACATCGTAATAAACATAAAACTTTAATTCAAAAACGCAAAACATTAATTGCTTTAATAATACGTCAATTGCACTACAACTTAACAACAAATTAATGACGAATTAAATGGAAAAATGATAATATAATTGATTTAAATTAAATTATGCTTGTTCTTTAGTTGAACTGTTAACATTATCGGTAGTATCTTTATTACGTTGAAAGGCTTGTAATGTAAGTGGGGGTAGTAACGGAAAATTTAACCCTCCCGTTAGTCCGGCAGCTTGTTGAAAATTTGCCACGTGTTGCAAACTTTGTAACAATGCAGCCGAGTGTTCTTGAGCTTTACGACGTAATTCAGCTACACTTGATGATCTTTGATCGTTGTCTGGAGATCCTGAAGGATCGGGAATTGATAAGGATGCCATACTAGTTAAAGGTTTTATTGGACAACAAGAACACAATCCAGGAAATCCTAAAACAAAAATTTTGATTAGAATATTGATTAACCACGTCAATTTAATTATCCTAATAATTATTTCATCCCACCAGCAACGTAACTCTTTATAACATCACGAAACTTATCATCGAATTTTAACATAGACAAATGCAAATCTCTTAATGCTGAAGGTTATAAATGATGCCATTAGTTTGAGTTAAAATTTTGTGCTTAATTTTATAAATTGCTTTAAATTATAAACACCATTTGTTTACATTTTATTATTTGTTCACGTTATCTTGTCATACTGTTGTGCTTGCAACGTACTTCTTAATTAAAGTCACTTCAAATTTAATTTTTTTCATTTTGTAAATTTTTACGTTAAATACGATATACATAAATTTTTTGGTAATGGCAATTCAACTGAGTAATTAATTTTTTTTTTAAATATCAATTTTCTAGTTCTCCCTTGTTATTGGGGTTACTCAAGAGTTACCTACTTGACACAATAGAAAAGACCTACTACGTCATATGACACTCAAGAGGGCGTTATAATGGAAAATGTGATTTTCTTGTCTTATTAAAATATCGTGGCTTTCAAAAACTAACGAAACTAAAATGCACGACATTTAAAGTAATTAGTGCAGGTAAACTTGGTTTGATAAAATTAAAAAGTCCTTATTAGTGTAAACGATTTTATAAAAGTTGAGTTTCAAATTTATCATCGCTTCAATCTACTTAAAGCTAATATTATCACCAATTTACTTTCACTTCGCACCTGTGATCAGTAAATATGATACGATGTTTCATAACTTTAAATTCAATAAGGGTTATAAGTTTTTATAGTAATTTTTTAATAATCAAATTTTTCCCAACTTCTTATTCAATTAACTTATTGGGGATTTTTCCAAAATGAAAAATCGCAAAAGTTTGAAACAATTACCTTTTAAAGCGGGAAACAGCGGTGGCGAAAATTGCGACGATATATGCGAGGCTAAATGAGATGGGAAAAAAATTGGTGGCGTATTTCTTGAAGTTGAATTTCCATCCAATACGGGTCTAAATCCAGCACTGCAACAAAAAAATAATTTGATTTTGTAATCTATACTATTTAATTATTTTATTCAAAAATATTAGTATAATATGAATTATAAATCATAATGTAACTTTAACACTAAATTATATCAAATTTAATTAATGTGTACATTGAGTCCGAAAATTTGCTTTGCTAATTCATTCATTAAAAATTTTATGCCTATATTTGGGTAGCGGCATATAATGATGAAGTGGATGTTTTAGAATTAAACGATTAGATATAAATTAGTATTATCGGCATTATATTGAGGATTATAAATTGATGGTTTTAAAAAATT
This sequence comes from Lycocerus yunnanus, assembly GCA_036346125.1. Taxonomy (NCBI): domain Eukaryota; kingdom Metazoa; phylum Arthropoda; class Insecta; order Coleoptera; family Cantharidae; genus Lycocerus; species Lycocerus yunnanus. Next base: position 4,114,172 of record JARFIX010000006.1, read on the forward strand.
TCTGATAACTTCGATCACGACGAAATAGATACTAACAATTTTGTCTTATTTACTTATTTTTTCTCGATTTTTCATTGTTTACATTCGTGCTCAAATCAAAAAAAGTAATCTGAGAGTTACTTCGCTTTGATTTTACGTAAGAAAAAGTGTTAGAAGGTATAGCCGATTTAATACATAAATTAAGACAGAATTTTTGACGCAAAATTAAACGGATGAGTTAAATTTTCCTTTGAAAAATATAAATTTTGAAACTTATGCTGTTTGGGTACTTATACCGCTTACATGAAATGGTGTATGGTTATGTATTATGTATGGAGTATCCAATTAGAATGTTAGTGTAGCAAATTAAGCTGTCTGTAGAATTTACTTAAATGCATAATTTGAACATAAAGATGTTTACCATACTCACTTCATACACAACTCAAACAAGATAGTTAAATTAACTACATTTTTGAAAAGGAAGTTCGTGGTTAAGTGTTTACTTGCTTTAGCAAATACAAATTTGTTATATTAGCAATACCAATTAATATAAATTATATTATATTATAAATACTTAATGATAAATTATATTATAATAATTATTTTAAGAAATCTGATTTAAAGCCGAACGAAAGGTTTATTAAATAATTTTAGAGAAATTGCAGTAGCGCAGGTTGTAGAGTAGCTTTTAAGTTGTTTAACTCATTATATTTTCTGTAAAAATATTGTTTAATATGAATTATGACGAAACAATTATGAAAGATAATAATAATTCAATACATATATGCATAATTTTTTTTGAAAAGAATGAAACTTTGAGCCACGGCGTATAAAAAGAGATTAAACTAATTAAAATATCCCTGGGTCATAACAAAATTCAAAATTATAAATCCTTGAACCGCTGGATCCAAGAGTCAACTGGTAGTTCGTCGACTGATAAACGTGAACCCCTAGGTTGGATGCCCGTACTGCCATCAAAGTGCACACCCCCAGGTATTACGATGCAATAATACACTTCCATATGTTTGTATAATAATGTAATTTTGTGAATTTTAAAATTCTATCAAATTCTACCCCACCTTAAAAGTCTTGTTTGAATGTGCCTGTTGCCTTATTTTATACTGTTAATGATGGCAATTCATCAACAAAAGAGAACCACCGGCTTTACATGCCTTCTGAGTTCAGGAATATTAACTATGGTCAATGATCTTTATTTTCAGTTTCCGTAGTTCCTCCATTACGCAAACCTGCTGGTAGTTGGGCAAGAAACAAAAAAAATAGATATTTTGCAGTACTTCTTGATGAATTATTTGAAACCTTCCAAAACCTCAAAGATAGATGTAGAAATTTGTAAAACACTAAAAATGCCTCTCCAAATGGAATCATCAATTAAATCGTTTAATATTAAATAAGTACTCTATATAAACAAAGTGTTGCAGGATAGCCCTAAAATAATTCCCAGATTATCCCAATTTACAAAACTGGAGAATCATCTGAAAACTTTACTTCCTTCAAGCCAATGAATCTTCTTCCAATAATATTGAAGATATTTGAAAAACTTCTATTAGGGCGTTTGTGTCCACATTTAGTAAAAAGAAATGTAATCCCCAAACACCAGTTTAAGTTCGAAAACATCTTGCTACCATCGAGCAAATTCGTCGAATAGTTAACAACATTAAATGGAACCTAGAAGAAAGGTACAGCCCCCGGGACTATTATATATAATAAAAGAGAAACTACCCCATTTATACTAACTTATAAAAAGTGAAAAATGTTTATTTCTGTATATCAATGAACATAATTACAGTAGCGATCTAAAGTAAGTTGGCAAACAGTTTTTTTTTAAAGTTCAATATTTTGCTTTAATTTTTCAAATATTTATTCCTTAAAAGGCTTTAAATTAAAAATATAAATATAATTTTCTAGAAAATTTATTAACGTGAAAAATTCAAAAACGAAAATTTCGAAATATTTCTATTTATCAAGTTATGACAAAACGCTCTTAAAACAAAAAATAAAGAAATACATATAGTAACAACTATGGATTAAAAACATTTAGTACTTTGTTGCAAACCCTTTTGCAGCGATAACAGCTTTACATCGTGATTGCATCGAGTCAACCAGCTTCTCTAAACGTTCTAATGGTATTTTGACCATTCTCTCTGCAATGCTTCCCATAATTTAGTGGTATTACTATAATTTTCACTTCTTATTCGACGTTCGAGCTCTTCCCACAAATGCTCTATGGGATTCAAATCTGGGGATTGACTGGGCCACTCTAAAAGCCGAATTTTAGCTTTGTCCATGTACTGCTTAACATGCTGTGAAGCATGTTTTGGGTCATTATCCTGCTGAAATATCCAGCCGCGCGGCATTTTCTCTTGCCATGTGGTAGCATATGATCCCTCAGTATGTCGGCATACATAAACCGATCCATAATGCCATCAATTCTGTGTAGAGATCCAATGCCATCACGAGAAAAGCAACCCCACACCATGACGTTCCCTCCACCATGTTTTATAGTAGGAACTTGATATCTAATATCATATCTTTTACCTTCTGGACGTCGAATATACTTAATACCATCCGAGGAAAACAAATTATACTTACTTTCGTCACTCCAAAGAATTTTGGACCAATCTTTTTTCCCAGTGTAAGTGATTTTAGCAAACTTCAGACGGGCTATCCGATTCTTTTTGATATAAGTGGTTTCTTACAAGGACGTCTGCCAAATAGTTTAGCTGCATATAGTCGACGTTTCACTGTCGAAACATGTATATTTTCTTCGCGATTTTCGTTAAAACTTTGAACAATTTGTGTAGCCGTTACACGAGGATTTTTATTGCTTCACGAACGATCATTTTATCTTCTCTTTTGGTTGTTTTCGTGGTCGCCCTGTTCTTGGGCGTGTCTCTACTGATCCATATTTATTATATTTGTGACACCAGAGACTTATTGTTTGATTTGGAATGTCAAATTCGCGTTCTGCTGCTCTCAATGAATTTCCATTTTTAACCATTTAAGAACCGTGTTTTTAAATCTTCTGAATACTCTTTCCTTCTGGGCATGTCGATGTATTATCAAGAAAGATATATTTCAATCAAATTAACTTTTATGAACGCTTATTATTGTTTTGATATTGTTTGGATGTTATGCCAATTTTCTTTTGAACCCTCCATAAAATTCAATTCGCTTATATACTTCTTTGTTTTATACCAACTGCAAGTTTTATACGTTAAACTACGTATTAATCTACATACTTTTAGAAAATATATGATAGTCCACTAAATGATTTCTTTTCTAATAATTTTTTGTAAAAACTGTTTGCCAACTTACTTTAGATCGCTACTGTATGTGTATCAGTGATTCAAATTGTAGCATGCTGATGGTTATTAACCTTATGCCATAAAGCGTCCTACTCACTTTATTTTATGATTACCTACCTATAATAAAAGTTAAAGTAATTCAATCATTATTTTAAATAATTGAATATTTAATAAGTTTCGGCGGATTGAAAGTAAAAGATAAAATGATAAAAGTATTTAAATTGTAAAAGAGATAAGAATACCATACATGACCATACTGAATATAATGAATTTGACATAAGATTTACTATCTCAATAGATAAAATGAGAAATAATATGTAAAAGTTTTGTTTGTTATAATATTGGAAAATAGTTGGAATATTATTTTTGCAAATGAAAGTACAGTGGAGCGCCCATTATACGAACGTTGATCAACCGTACAACCGCTTAACCAAACTGCTTAACAAACATCAATGGGTTAATGAAATTCCCATTGCTAATACTGCATAATTCTCAATATGCAGCATGCAGCATATTTTGTTATTATAAGAATGGTTTTTATTTTTAAAAAGGTAAATAAAAGTATACAGTTCGATTATCCAAATAAATCGGTTTTCCAAACACTCTACTGCATAGATACATAGATATAATTAAATGGAAATTTTGCATTCATTTTATTTCAAATATTACAGCATGACTGCAATTTTGTTATACTTATTAATAGTGTTTTATATTATTAAATACACTCAAACCTGTTTTTGTGCATAATAGGAATCTCTTCAAAAAATATTTAATTTTTTATTCATACGATGCATTATTTAATGAAATTTTATGATATATCGCACAAAAAAGGTATATCACACATAAACAAATTCTACACAATATAAAAACCGCATAAAAATAGGTTTGACTGTACATTATAGTACTTTTTAGAATAGAAATTTTGTTTTATTATATACTATATTTGAGATGCCTGACCAAGGAATTATGTTAGCTCATGATTTGCAGTCAAAAACTCTTAATTTTATCGATTTGGAATTAAAATATTATACACTAATATTTGATATAAACTCTAATGTAGGTTCAGAGGCAACAATTGCTCTGTTCAATATCTATGTATTCAAATTAAGTAATTTAGACAAAAGTTAAAAATTGAAATTTTAATATATTATCAAAAAACGACCAAATCTCATAAATTAAATAATATAATCTCTTTGGTACAGAACATGTTACTGGATTTACTATCCTTGGATACACAATACTTAGTAATTTTGCATAGAAAACTCTTTGCCAAAAAAAGATCTAAAACCGCTACGTCAGTTGTTGCTTTGTGCTAAAATTGGGATATATAAAAGCTTGTAAAATAAGAAGTCATTAAAACACCAAGTGTTTTAAAAAAAATGTTGTTTTTATTTAAACAAAAACTACTTTGTATGCGGTTGTTGATGGAACATAATATCAGCAAAATGACTCTTTGGCTTTAGCTCTTCTCGTAGATGGTTATCCTTTGAGAAAATTTTTGATCACGTTTTTACACATTTGCGGATCTATATCGCAAATAACAACTTTAATATTGTATTTTGGGCTCCCGAATCCTTAGCCCTTAGTTCAATAGACCTTATTTTCAACGTAGCTCCTAATAAAAAAATCTAGAGGTGCTATATCGCACGATCTAGGCGGCCAATCGAAGTTAGGTACATGTCGCTGGCCCCCAAATTGAATTTTTATTGAAATTGGTGTCAAACGTTTGAGCTTCGTTTGAGCCTCAATGAGCTTCCATTCCCGTCGTTTGAGCTTCAACGGTTGCGGAGATATTCGCGAAAACTTTTGGGGGGGGCTGTGGACACGTTAGCCCCCAAGTCGAATTTTTTAATAAAATTGGTGTCAAACGTTTGAGCTTCGTTTGAGCCTCAATGAGTTCGCTTCCGTCGTTTGAGCTTCAACGGTCGCAGAGATATTCGCGAAATCTTTGGGGGGGGCTGTGGACATGTTTTTTTTAGTTTTTCTCCTATTCAAAATTTTTGGTAAAATTTGATATCAATTGATAGAGCTTCGTTTGAGCTTCAATGAGCTCATATGTACATAATTGTAATTTCACTTGTTACATAGTTATAGGCATCTGAATGTTTACACCTCCGAGCAAGTTGCGTGTGAAAAGCTGTAATTTAAATTATGTAAACAATTTTTTATTGAGTTTGTAAACAAATGAATTGAACTGTAAAAGTATTTAAGTAATAAAATAAAGTTTATTAATAATAATAAAAGTAACAAATACGTTAGTTATTGAACAATTTCAAAAAAAGTTTTATATGCTAAAGTCGATTAATGTGCAACTCGATTGGTGAGGAATTTGATTGGCTGCTAATAATTTTAAGTTACTCCAAAAAAACATTTTTTACATTTTTAAAAATTTTAATATGTTCGGCCCTGCTATTAATTTTTATTAATATTGATACAGCAGATGTTGGTCTGCTGTAATGATTCCAATTTTTGGATATGGAAATCTAACAGAGACCAGCGCAACCTCGGAAAGCTTATTCAATCATTTAAAGAACAGAGTTTTTCATCATCAAACATTGCCAACACGAGTAGATGATTTCATAAAGACCCATATAACAGCAATTACTGGTTCAATGATTATTTTGAAATCAAAATATAATACGCAACGTAATCTTTTGGTTAAGCAGTTCAATGATTTAACATGCACTGATGAACTACCTTCAAATCCAAAAGTTTCAGAAGATATATCTTTGCATAGTAGTAGTAGTAATCAAGAGGGGCCTGAAGAATGTTTGCGGCAGAGTGCTTGCAAAGAAAATATCAAGCGAAGAAGATGAAATCGCGGACAAAATGATGACCCAATAATTAAAACTGCAGTAGAAAATTGGCGTGGCCTAGGTAAAACAGCAAAGGCAAGAAAAGGAAAACCCAATTATTTGGATAAAGATCCTACCGTTTTGAGCTGTAATATTGAAAGTAAGACAAAGTCTTCGGTAATAGGGTTACTACGAAATGGAAACTCCTTAGATTTAAAACCTATTCGATTGGAGAAAATGTATTATACAGTGATCAACACGAATATAGTGAAAAAGAATGTCCTACCTTAACAATTAATTTACAAACTAACGATATTACGTACCTCCAGAACGCATTAGATCTACTATTCAAAGAAATTGACATATCCAGTTGTTGTGAGCAGTGCCAAAACTTGGCCGAAAGAAGTAGAGTTTTGGTCAACAATTATTTTGAAATTTTGGGCCAATGGTAAAAATGATCCATCGTCTACCGAATTTAATATTCCTCTACATGAAATTCCCCATGAAATTCATTTATATGGGAACACATATTATCTTCGTGGATGTATTAGCTTTATACAATTGCATTTAAATGCCGATTCCTTACATATAGCATACAAAGTTTTATTTAAAATTTTCAATAACTAACGTATTTGTTACTTTTATTATTATTAATAAACTTTATTTTATTACTTAAATACTTTTACAGTTCAATTCATTTGTTTACAAACTCAATAAAAAATTGTTTACATAATTTAAATTACAGCTTTTCACACGCAACTTGCTCGGAGGTGTAAACATTCAGATGCCTATAACTATGTAACAAGTGAAATTACAATTATGTACATATGAGCTCATTGAAGCTCAAACGAAGCTCTATCAATTGATATCAAATTTTACCAAAAATTTTGAATAGGAGAAAAACCGTTGAAGCTCAAACGACGGGAAGCGAAGCTCATTGAGGCTCAAACGAAGCTCAAACGTTTGACACCAATTTTATTAAAAAATTCGACTTGGGGGGGGCTAACGTGTCCACAGCCCCCCCCAAAAGTTTTCGCGAATATCTCCGCGACCGTTGAAGCTCAAACGACGGAATGAAAACTCATTGAGGCTCAAACGAAGCTCAAACGTTTGACACCAATTTCAATAAAAATTCAATTTGGGGGCCAGCGACATGTACCTATCGAAGTTTCCAAACCGAGAATTTAACTTGATCAGGAAACTGTTTACGCAATAATGCGATTGTTTTACGCTTCTGTGGCAGGTAGCGCCATCCAGTTAGAAGCAAATGTCGTCTAAAGCATCGACTTTAGGCTAAAAAATAAATTTCACCAGTCTGATTTTCGACAAAATGCAGTCCAAGGACTCGGTCTGACCGAAAACCACACCAAACTGGAAACTTGTAAAACGAAAAAAATCGTTTCATTTTAACAAAATTCAATACACAATAATTACACATATCAGCGCCAAAATTTGAATTTGGAGAAATTTAGAATAGAAATTAGAGAAATCAGAAATTAGAAGTCGACTATTCAGTCCTATAAGTTTACTGTAAAAATCTCGTTATTTCGCTTCAACCACACGCACCCCGTTAGGACTAGCACCTTTTTTCCCTACAGGGTAATTAAAATTTTTAATCGCGCCCGGGATTCGAGGTCAACTTTTTCTGTTAAAATCAGCAATGTTAGATATCTTTGAAAACCATGATGCTCTATCTCATACGCACAAACAAAATAGGGATTGTATAATATCAGATTGTAAAACCTCATAAATCTTGGATAATAATAAATTCAAGGAGTTAACCGCTGGTGAAGTTTTTTGTACACATTTCATGAAGTACATGAAGTACTTCACGTGGAACATCCTCTAGTGCCTCTGCAACGGAAAATCTTCAATTTACTTCTGATAAAAAATAAACTACTCGATCCGGAGGGTCTGGGGAGCGTGGAACACCCTCCAGTGCCTCTGCAACGGGAGACCTTCAGTTTACTTCTGATAAAAATAAACTATTCAATCCGGGGGGTCTGGGGGGTGTGGAACACCCTCCAGTGCACAAATTTTGGAATGAAAAACATTCCAGAACATGCAGAACCCCCAGACCAAGTAGTTTACTTTCTATCAGAAGTAAACCGAAGATCTCCCGTTGCAGAGGCACTGGAGGGTGTTCCACACCCCCCAGACTCCCGGTTTAGATAATTTATTATTATTAAAAATGAATTAAATATTTAAACATATCTCAAGTTTATTAAAATTAGCTATGGTCAAGTAAATGTGTTTAATTCTTAATTTGACAATTAATTATAAATTCCGTACCCTTTGGGAGGCAGATCTCTGCAACAAAATAAAAAATAAACTACTTAATCCGGGGGGGGTCTAGAGGGTGTGGAACACCTTCTAGTGCCTCTGCAACGGAAAATTTTCAGTTTACTAATGATAAAAAATAAACTACTTGATCCGGGGGGTGTGGACCCTCCATTGCTCAAATTTTGGAATCCCGTGAATTACTGCTGAATTATATGAAGTACGAAGAAGTATGCAGAATTATCATGAATTACGTTAAGTGTGAAGTCAATTGTACACGATTTCCTCTAGCGGTTGACCCCTCGAATAAATTATATCAAAATAATTCTAATTTGTTGTTTCTAGTTTTATCGCGAATTATTTAATTTTAAACCTTTTTCAGAATTTTACATCAAACTATTTTTAACTGCAGGCAATGGGCAAAATAACAAAAAGAAAATCCATACATATTAAATGTTAAGAGTATTAAATTTTAATGCTATAAATATTTTAGTTGAGTTTAAAAATTATTTAAGTATTAAATTATTTAGATTAAGCCATTAAAAATATTTAGAAACACGCAGGATTTTATAAAAAAAAACTATAAAGAAAAATACAAATTTAATAAATAAAATAAAATTATTAATAGGTAATATATTTATATTTTGCACAGCGATAGCTGTAACTTTGCAAACTATTGATTAACACAACAAAAGAATAGACCGTTGTTTTCAATAATTTGATATGTTGGAACAAATAAACCCAATCCGAAAATTATAAAAACCGTGCAAAACTGGAAAGTCAAATAAAAATATTGAATTTATTCCAACTTGACCCCTGGGCCGCAAGTAAAATAAGGTTGAGAAATACTGGTCTATATCACCAGTAGATATTTGGGCTGTTCTCCACAAACTAGTCAATATAGTAAGATCTAAAAAATTTTGATTCAATTTTAATATGATAAAAATGAAAGATTAAAAATTTAATCGTAAGTACCTGTTTATAAAATAAAGATTACGTTGTTTTAATACACCGTTTATTAAATTTATAGATAAAAGGCTTAAATTTTGCTTGTAACACCTGAAGTAATTACATTAATGCTGTTGCTCATAAATAAGTAGATATCAAATTAGACTGAATGTGCAATTAATTAATCAGTTAATTACCAGACGAGCACGGATCAAAGCTTGGTTTGAGTCAACTAACTTCAACTTTAGTTACCACCTATATCTACTAAATTATTAATTTACACATTACTGTGTTGGATCTTTTATGAAATCATGAGAGTTTATTTCCAACAAATTATAAAATGAATTTTAAAAATTTTGACAAAAACAAATATTATGTAATTTAAAAATATCGGAATTAAAATTTTTTCTAAACTTCTATATTAACCCGCAATACTTTAACGTGTTATTAACAGATCAAACGGATAAATAGTATTCATGTTCAACGTGCTTCTATGGGCATCGATTCTATCATCAACGCCATATTGCAACTTTGGATGCACGAACTGAGTCGTTGTATCGAAATGATTTTGGCGCTACTTCATATATTAACAGATTCCGATCCAAACTCTTTCGCATAGCTGCTCCAAAGTCACCCATCCTTTTATTTCATCGTTGGACGCCATCCTATCATCTAAGGGTGAAGAAAGATGCACCTTTAGGTAAGCATCCAATTTCCTTTCATAAGAAGCCAGAATAAAAGCGTTTCGTTGTTTTAAAATTATAAGGAATTTAACGTTTATTCTGGGGCGCCACTTTCTAATAAATTTTCTACGTATTTTTAGACACTTGCACCCTTAGAACCACCACTATTCTTGCACAAATAAATTAAAATTTTTAGAACCTCACTTTTGAAGTGCGTAGGAGATTTTATTGGATGAAATAATCAAACGTAGGCATAATTTGTCATTACTAACACGAAAAAGATTCAATAAATTGGAATATAAAATGAGGTACTTGTTAATTTCGTTTTGATACAGTTAAGCTTTTAATTACATAGTTTAAAATAAATAATTTGAAATTTAATATTTTATAAATTCTAATATAATTTCAAAAAAGTTTGAGTTAAATTTAATTAACGAAAATTTAAATTATTACAGCTTAACAAAAAGCTTACTTGGAGAAGATGGCATCCTTTATAACTTCATTTTACGCTTGCGACCAAATTACCTTAATTCCTTGTTACAGTCTGCTTACACGACCTTAATAGAATCATAAACATGTAAAATTATCTTTCAGGATTATATTATATTCTCAGTCTTTTACCGTGTTTGGCAACAAAAGTTCGTTGTTAGAATATGGCCATTTACGACGAAGACGTTACCTAAATTAAAATCAAATTAATATTTTTTTAAATGAAAATATAAATTGATATTAAATATTTCAGCTTAGTAATTTACGATGCTCGTCATAAATTTGGTGAAGAATAAGAAAACCGAAAATTGGGATCGGCCCAAACGATTTTCATTAGCGGCCCAAAGGCGTATCAAAAATTGAATGAGAAATTATTATGTACTTTAAAAGCTGAATGGAGCCAATAAATAACGTTTCCCAAAAATATAAATAGATTGAAATCTTTAATAAAAAACTTATGTAACCTACGCATAAAATTCGTAAGCTCGAGATTACTGAAAAATTGCAAATAGTCGACCAAAGATATCTTGTAAAAAAATCCAATTTGCATTTCATAAAAAATTGGTTTGGTTAAATGCATTCATAAGATGTATATTACAGTATTATAATACGCCTTGCAATGTTTACTTATTTAAAGAGCTCTCCACATCATAAATATACCTATTATTTATTTAAATCGCGAAGGGTATTCTTCGGTAATGGGAAATTAAGGGGAGATTTTAAAATGCTAAAAATCGTCCCCTTTGTATTATGCATTTTAGATTTTCCGCTTACTTTGTATGGAGTAGGTTCTAAAAAATGAAGCTTATGAAATCAGACGGTACAGTTTTTTAAATTTTGACGTGTATTATTTTTTCGAGATAAGCCGATTTAGTTAAGGGCTTTTTGGTGGTTAAAACTGAGGGTCAGCAAGTTAATGTGGTTTTTTGCTATAAGTCGATAAATTTTTTAATGTAACACTGATTTGTTAAATAAAATTTTGCTGACAAAATGAAAAGCATAATGAAATTCTTAATTGTAGCCGTAATGTTCTAAATTGCCCTTAAACGCATTAAGCATTTATCATTGTCATTGGGTCATTTAGTCCGTCTATTTTTCACTAAGTAAAGGTCATCGCATAAGAAGGGAAAAACTTGAAAGGAAACTATCCTTCGTCGGGCTTTGAGAGGACATTCTCTCTTCCGTTTCCGCTAAAAATGCGCGTGTTGGTAGTTCCGGTAGCGCATGTTCTTACATCCTGTTGCCATTGACTTAACGGTAATCGGGCGTGCTTTGTTTGCAGTTTAACGTGGGGGTACATATGCTACAATGATTCGCACCCTTCAAGTGCACAGTGGTGGGTATTCGAAGAGAGTCTCATTTACCATCGGGGGTGTTTTTTATGTGTGAAGTGATTTTTTTGTTGGTAGCGGTTTTGGGGTGTTTAATTTTGCCATTATTGACCAAATGTTTTGTTATTTTATTATGCGAGTGCATTTTTAAATGGCACAATTGATAATTATTATATTAAGCAGACAAATTTCAAAATCAATAACTTTACAAAATTTATTAATCGAGTAACTTACTGGGTTATTAAAGTAGAGTTTAAGCGAATCCATTAATTATTATTTAATTAATCAATTTATATTAAAATGTATTTTTGCTCATTTTCATGGGAAATTTCCTGAGTTTACAAAAAAATAAATTAAATCAATAGAAATTGATTACGATCATCTGTAAATTAATATATCAATGTTTTTGACATAAGTAAATTTATCCAAAGTGACAAAGCGTGGCACATTTGCATTTTCATTTACTTCGTGTATAGAAAATAACACAATGTAAGCGTGTACCACCATAGGGGGTATTCATAAAATAAGCCAACCGCGAACATGGTAATTATTTTTTAATGGTACGCATACAAAAAGTAAATGTATGCGATTAAGGTTAAACAAGAGGATTTCCATTTCCAAACAATCAAAATTTTTAAATTCAAAGTTCATTTTTGTGATTACAGCAAATTTGGTAACACTGAGATTAAAATAGTTAACTTATGCATGCAGCATGTGTAAATTTTAATAAGTCTAAATTTTCTTTAATAATAACAAAGTACATAAATTAAGCCAATAGGTTAATTACACTACTTAAAAACTTCAATGATATCAACACAACAGAATGCGAATAAAGGCAAATAATAAATACATAAATTGACTTATTGTTCAAGGACTCTAATCTCTCTAATAATAATTAATTATGCAATTAATATTAATTTTTAAATTAATATAAATGGCGGAATTTACAAATATGTACCACTGTATTTAAAAAATATCCGTTGGGGGAATACCCACTGCAAAAAAACTGAAATTTGATTAAAACTTCTAAACTCACCTTCTGTATTTTTGGATATGGTGATAACCTCATTATAAAGAATTTTAATGGACTTAATTTGTTTCAACGCAATAATTGCATAAATATAATTTTGAAAAAGATCTTATCACAAAATTAACTTATGATATAAATAATATATCATTAAATAAAAATTAAATTAATTAAAGCAATGAAGAATAATGTTTGGCAATTCTATTTTTGTATATGCGATATTTGATTTAATTGAAAGCTTTTGATTACATCAGAGCACTTGCAAATATAATTTGCAAAATAGCACTCCTAACAGGTCAAGTGTCAATTTGCAATACTTTTTAACATAATTGTTTATATTACATACATCAAAAGCGTATACCGTACAAATTACAAAATTAATCTAATTTCGCTAAATTAGGGATAGGGTCAAATATTAAAAAGATGGAAAGTTTTTTGGGATACTAATAATATAGCGTCGGACTTACATATTTCACCATTTGTTATTAATAATATTTTTTACTCACCTACATAAATTGATCAAATTTATTATAGTATTGAATATAATTTAGATTGCAATTTTCAAATTGAAGTCGCAGTATGTGCAAACCAATTAATGGTTCTTCTAAGAAACAATTTAGAAATTTAATTAATTTCAGACTTGCAATTTAAAGATATTTTTAGAGCATTAAAATACAACCCAATTTAATTACGAGTTTATTAGTTACAAGATATTTGTTTGTTTTCCGCATAGAAACGATTAAATGTAATGTATTGCACTTTACAAACAAAATTTTAATTTATTTTAAGATAAATTGCCCAAACTCTCAGAGGTAGCAATTTTTCACATCACAACTATTAATGTTTAAGTGTAAATTATTCAGAACTTTTCAAATACTGTGAAATCGTCTACATAATAGATTAGAATTGGCCAGAATCCACGGGTTTTGAGTTACAGATTAAATTAAGTAAAGAAAGGGTCTGCGAAATTGAGGGGGGGGAGGGAGTAGAAATGTTTGCTGGACTATAGTGTTAGCCCGTTAAATTTTCTATTAATAGGTTTATTGAGGTGAAAACCAAACATCAAAAATTTCGAGTTAGAAGGTTTTAAAAATTTTAGTTGGTAAAATATTTGCGGTAATCACAAATCACACAAATAACAAATAAGTTATTTACTGAAAATGAAATTATTGGCAATGAAATACTACTGCTCACACTTTTTTTCGATATATTATTATTGGTTTTAGCATAATAAGTACAATTTTTTACCTTTAACCATTACATTTTAACATAGTCTAGCGCTTGAGAAAAGTAATACTTTTAGCCTTATCTTGCTTTTCTCTCATTGGCTTGCTAATATGTAATATTGTGGGTTTTACTTGCCCCAACCACTGAAAAAGCTAAGATAAGTATAACCTATAAATTTCTTAATATTTAAATATTAAAAGAAAATTGTTAAAGTAGAATACCTAATTTAATTTTTGGTTTTTCCACTCAAATAACACCAACTTCGATGGATGTAGACATGCGGGACTCGAAGGTTTACCTAGAAATTGCATGAAATTGCAGAAATTTTTGAAAAAATACTGTTTTTCTACAGTATACATTACCTTACGTATACATATTTTATATTAGGTGAGTAAACTATATTATTCTAATATAATAAGGTCATGGTTGTGCGGCCTGAAGGCCGCACTTGAGGAATAATTTTGAATTTGCTTATAACAAATCACATAATATGCACAGATTGATAGATAATTTTAGTCTTTTATAATATAATTCTTATTAATTTTAATTTAATTATCAGAAGCACGTTAGGGGTAGATACACAGACACATATTTATAGATACATACTTGCATCTGTAACAATATTGCATTACTATATTGGAAATCAATATTGCTTCATCAATTTTTTACTACATTGTCAGAATATTGTCGAAGGTTTAAATCGCTATATTGTAAATTAATATTGTGCGAATATTTTGTCCTATATTGTAACAATATTGCACCACTAATATATTGGTTCTATATTAAAATTCAATATTGCTTCAATATATTTGTTTAATGCATTGCCACAATATTGCTATTGTTTACATTGCTATATTGTAAATCAATATTGACTTTTTTGTTATTGTAAATCAACTTCACCAATATTGTATGTTACATTGTAACACTGTTGCACCACTAATACATAAATTGTATATTAAATACATAATAAATACATAATTTAGTATATTGTCAAATGTTTACATCACAATATTGGCGATATATTACATGAAATCAATATTGCACCAATACTTATTCCATTATAATTTGTTTTAAGTTGCCAAAAATTTGACCAATGAGAGGTGCGTTACTTAAAGGCACTGATCATTATTATAGTTAATAATTAATAATAATAATTAAATACTACCTTTCTCTCCTAAATTTATAAATATATTAACAGGCCCGGACTGGGCCGGCAGGCAAAGGAGCAAATGCCCGGTAGGTCGGTTCTTCTTTGAGGGCCAGAGGCCACACGCGGCTTCTTAAATGTTTGATCACGTGAAATCTTTATTAAGTTAATTAGTGTAAACATTATAGTATTAACTTGCATTATTATTCAAGTATTTTCATTATTCAAGTATAATTTTGATCTCCTTGAACTTAGCAATACAAAAATCATCATAAAATTACGATATCGTAAAGATTAACATTATTGTCCACTGAAAAGAATATTTAATTATTTTTTTTCAAATTACATATGTTCAACATCTTCCCCATATATCCATTTTCTACAGACATAGCTATTATAGCGCAAAATTCAACAAGATCAAAATTTAACTTGATTAACGTTCTAGAAATCTCATACAAGAAAGCAAAAATAAAATGAAGTGAAAAAAATTAACAACTTGTAAAATAATGTAGTATGTAGTAAATGTAAATCATGGGTGCCATCTGGAAAGTGGAGTAGTTGCCCAAAATCACTTTTTGGTAATTTTCCATCACTAATGGACATCTTACGAACCATTTAATAACAAAAAAGTCGTAAAATGGTCGCTGTGTCGAAATTTTGCGATTGAAATGTACTACAAACAGTGAAATGTAGTTATTTTCGTGCTTTTAATTTTGAGTTGCCCTTTTAATTACATAATATGACGCACAGAGATGATCAGAGCTGGGAAAATTAACTTGAGACTAACACAAGCGTCGCCCAGTGATTCAAGGCTTACTACCATGCTTTTCAAGATTTGCAAAACTCCACTTCAAAACTTCGTGAATTTTTCCTGCGCCAATGTAATTTTCCCATTAAAATGTATTAAAAGCAGTAAAGAAGATTGTTGTTTTTAAACTTTTAATGTTTGGGATCAAAAAGTCTCTTTCATTTTTTTTAAATATGTTCAGAAATTTGCTGCGCGCTTTATTGTATTGTATTATGTGGCATTGAAATGACTGGAACTTAGAAAATGTATCTGGAACTGGCGTAAATGTTGTAAAGTAGCTCAAAAGTTGTTGCAAAGCATTGTAAAAGTGGATTCGAAAAACTTTTTGTTTCGTGATTTTCTAAATTTTATATTTTTTACTTTGTTATTTAAAAAAGGTTTTGAAAATTGGAGCCGCTCAAAGAAGCTGCTCGGTAACTAAATTATTGCCAGTCAGGTCCTGTATATTAATTAATATTAAATTAAAATTATTAAAAATTAACAGGTTCACTCCTTAACGCACAGCTGCATGACATAATGTTATACGTTTACTTGCAGAATTGTCATACACACACATAATTAAATTTGTTTATTATTTTGCAAATATTTTAAATCCGGTTTGATATTGGATTGCTTTTATCTAATAATTTAGGTTTGTATAATATGTACATAACGGATCGTATTTCGTTTACTTTGCTTATTTTTTTACATAAAATATTTTAAAATAAAGTTAGTTATCATTTTTTCCAAAAAATAATTTTAATTTTTTTTACCCTAAATTAATAAAAATATTGTGCGTTAAGAGGTTAACTGAACAATTAAACGAGTTTTTCTTGTCACGCATATTGTGGATAGGAAGGGGAGTAGACATTTAAAGTTGCTCCGATGTTTGAACAAAATTTTGAAAATTATATATAGTAAAAAAATTAAAATCGATTAGTAGAAAATGTGATTGGGTTGATTTGCAAGTATGAAAAATTGTTTATGAAATGAAAAAGAAAATTAAGGTAATAAATACAAATAAAAATAAATTATTATTAATTAATCAATTTATATTAAATGTATTTTGCTCATTTTCATGGGAAATTTCCTGAGTTTCCAAAATAAATTAAATCAATAGAATTGATTACGATCATCTGTAAATTAATATATCAAAGTTTTGACATAAGTAAATTTATCCAAAGTGACAAAGCGTGGCACATTTGCATTTTCATTTACTTCGTGTATAGAAAATAACACAATGTAAGCGTGTACCACCATAGGGGGTATTCATAAAATAAGCCAACCGCGAACATGGTAATTATTTTTTAATGGTACGCATACAAAAAGTAAATGTATGCGATTAAGGTTAAACAAGAGGATTTCCATTTCCAAACAATCAAAATTTTTAAATTCAAAGTTCATTTTTGTGATTACAGCAAATTTGGTAACACTGAGATTAAAATAGTTAACTTATGCATGCAGCATGTGTAAATTTTAATAAGTCTAAATTTTCTTTAATAATAACAAAGTACATAAATTAAGCCAATAGGTTAATTACACTACTTAAAAACTTCAATGATATCAACACAACAGAATGCGAATAAAGGCAAATAATAAATACATAAATTGACTTATTGTTCAAGGACTCTAATCTCTCTAATAATAATTAATTATGCAATTAATATTAATTTTTAAATTAATATAAATGGCGGAATTTACAAATATGTACCACTGTATTTAAAAAAAAATCCGTTGGGGGAATACCCACTGCAAAAAAAACTGAAATTTGATTAAAACTTCCAAACTTACCTTCTGTATTTTTGGATATGGTGATAACCTTATTAGAAAGAATTTTAATGAACTTAATTTGTTTCAACGCAATAATTGCATAAATATAATTTTGAAAAAGATCTTATCACAAAATTAACTTATGATATAAATAATATATCATTAAATAAAAATTAAATTAATTAAAGCAATGAAGAATAATGTTTGGCAATTCTATTTTTGTATATGCGATATTTGATTTAATTGAAAGCTTTTGATTACATCAGAGCACTTGCAAATATAATTTGCAAAATAGCACTCCTAACAGGTCAAGTGTCAATTTGCAATACTTTTTAACATAATTGTTTATATTACATACATCAAAAGCGTATACCGTACAAATTACAAAATTAATCTAATTTCGCTAAATTAGGGATAGGGTCAAATATTAAAAAGATGGAAAGTTTTTTGGGATACTAATAACATAGCGTCGGACTTACATATTTCACCATTTGTTATTAATAATATTTTTTACTCACCTACATAAATTGATCAAATTTATTATAGTATTGAATATAATTTAGATTGCAATTTTCAAATTGAAGTCGCAGTATGTGCAAACCAATTAATGGTTCTTCTAAGAAACAATTTAGAAATTTAATTAATTTCAGACTTGCAATTTAAAGATATTTTTAGAGCATTAAAATACAACCCAATTTAATTACGAGTTTATTAGTTACAAGATATTTGTTTGTTTTCCGCATAGAAACGATTAAATGTAATGTATTGCACTTTACAAACAAAATTTTAATTTATTTTAAGATAAATTGCCCAAACTCTCAGAGGTAGCAATTTTTCACATCACAACTATTAATGTTTAAGTGTAAATTATTCAGAACTTTTCAAATACTGTGAAATCGTCTACATAATAGATTAGAATTGGCCAGAATCCACGGGTTTTGAGTTACAGATTAAATTAAGTAAAGAAAGGGTCTGCGAAATTGAGGGGGGGGAGGGAGTAGAAATGTTTGCTGGACTATAGTGTTAGCCCGTTAAATTTTTTATTAAAGTGAAAAAACCAAAAATTTCGAGTTAGAAGGTTTTAAAAATTTTAGTTGGTAAAATATTTGCGGTAATCACAAATCACACAAATAACAAATAAGTTATTTACTGAAAATGAAATTATTGGCAATGAAATACTACTGCTCACACTTTTTTTCGACATATTATTATTGGTTTTAGGATAATAAGTACAATTTTTGACTTTTAACCATTACATTTTTAACATAGTCTAGCGCTTGAGAAAAGTAATACTTTTTGCCTTATCTTGCTTTTCTCTCATTGGCTTGCTAATATGTAATATTGTGGGTTTTACTTGCCCCAACCACTGAAAAAGCTAAGATAAGTATAACCTATAAATTTCTTAATATTTAAATATTAAAAGAAAATTGTTAAAGTAGAATACCTAATTTAATTTTTGGTTTTTCCACTCAAATAACACCAACTTCGATGGATGTAGACATGCGGGACTCGAAGGTTTACCTAGAAATTGCATGAAATTGCAGAAATTTTTGAAAAAATACTGTTTTTCTACAGTATACATTACCTTACGTATACATATTTTATATTAGGTGAGTAAACTATATTATTCTAATATAATAAGGTCATGGTTGTGCGGCCTGAAGGCCGCACTTGAGGAATAATTTTGAATTTGCTTATAACAAATCACATAATATGCACAGATTGATAGATAATTTTAGTCTTTTATAATATAATTCTTATTAATTTTAATTTAATTATCAGAAGCACGTTAGGGGTAGATACACAGACACATATTTATAGATACATACTTGCATCTGTAACAATATTGCATTACTATATTGGAAATCAATATTGCTTCATCAATTTTTTACTACATTGTCAGAATATTGTCGAAGGTTTAAATCGCTATATTGTAAATTAATATTGTGCGAATATTTTGTCCTATATTGTAACAATATTGCACCACTAATATATTGGTTCTATATTAAAATTCAATATTGCTTCAATATATTTGTTTAATGCATTGCCACAATATTGCTATTGTTTACATTGCTATATTGTAAATCAATATTGACTTTTTTTTGTTATTGTAAATCAACTTCACCAATATTGTATGTTACATTGTAACACTGTTGCACCACTAATACATAAATTGTATATTAAATACATAATAAATACATAATTTAGTATATTGTCAAATGTTTACATCACAATATTGGCGATATATTACATGAAATCAATATTGCACCAATACTTATTCCATTATAATTTGTTTTAAGTTGCCAAAAATTTGACCAATGAGAGGTGCGTTACTTAAAGGCACTGATCATTATTATAGTTAATAATTAATAATAATAATTAAATACTAGCTTTCTCTCCCTAAATTTATAAATATATTAACAGGCCCGGACTGGGCCGGCAGGCAAAGGAGCAAATGCCCGGTAGGCCGGTTCTTCTTTGAGGGCCAGAGGCCACACGCGGCTTCTTAAATGTTTGATCACGTGAAATCTTTATTAAGTTAATTAGTGTGAACATTATAGTATTAACTTGCATCATTATTCAAGTATTTTCTTTATTCAAGCATAATTTTGATCTCCTTGAACTTAGCAATACAAAAAATCATCATAAAATTACGATATCGTAAAAGATTAACATTATTGTCCACTGAAAAGAATATTTAATTATTTTTTTTCAAATTACATATGTTCAACATCTTCCCCATATATCCATTTTCTACAGACATAGCTATTATAGCGCAAAATTCAACAAAATCAAAATTTAACTTGACTAACGTTCTAGAAATCTCATACAAGAAAGCAAAAATAAAATGGAGTGAAAAAAATTACCAACTTGTAAAATAATGTAGTATGTAGTAAATGTAAATCATGGGTGCCATCTGGAAAGTGGAGTAGTTGCCCAAAATCACTTTTTGGTAATTTTCCATCACTAATGGACATCTTACGAACCATTTAATAACAAAAAAGTCGTAAAATGGTCGCTGTGTCGAAATTTTGCGATTGAAATGTACTACAAACAGTGAAATGTAGTTATTTTCGTGCTTTTAATTTTTGAGTTGCCCTTTTAATTACATAATATGACGCACAGAGATGATCAGAGCTGGGAAAATTAACTTGAGACTAACACAAGCGTCGCCCAGTGATTCAAGGCTTACTACCATGCTTTTCAAGATTTGCAAAACTCCACTTCAAAACTTCGTGAATTTTTCCTGCGCCAATGTAATTTTCCCATTGAAATGTATTAAAAGCAGTAAAGAAGATTGTTGTTTTTAAACTTTTAATGTTTGGGATCAAAAAGTCTCTTTCATTTTTTTTAAATATGTTCAGAAATTTGCTGCGCGCTTTATTGTATTGTATTATGTGGCATTGAAATGACTGGAACTTAGAAAATGTAACTGGAACTGGCGTAAATGTTGTAAAGTAGCTCAAAAGTTGTTGCAAAGCATTGTAAAAGTGGATTCGAAAAACTTTTTGTTTCGTGATTTTCTAAATTTTATATTTTTACTTTGTTATAGTTATAAAAAGGTTTTGAAGATTGAGGCCGATCAAAGAAGCTGCTCGGTAACTAAATTATTGCCAGTTCGGAACTGTATATTAATCTGTAAAATTAATATTAAATTAAAATTATTAAAATTAATAGGTTTACTCTTAACGCACAGCTGCATGACATAATGTTATACGTTTACTTGCAGAATTGTCATACACACACATAATTAAATTTGTTTATTATTTTGCAAATATTTTAAATCCGGTTTGATATTGGATTGCTTTTATCTAATAATTTAGGTTTGTATAATATGTACATAACGGATCGTATTTCGTTTACTTTGCTTATTTTTTTACATAAAATATTTTAAAATAAAGTTAGTTATCATTTTTGCAAAAAATAATTTTTTTTACCCTAAATTAATAAAAATATTGTGCGTTAAGAGGTTAACTGAACAATTAAACAAGTTTTTCTTGTCACGCATATTGTGGATAGGAAGGGGAGTAGACATTTAAAGTTGCTCCGATGTTTGAACAAAATTTTGAAAATTATATATAGTAAAAAAATTAAAATCGATTAGTAGAAAATGTGATTGGGTTGATTTGCAAGTATGAAAAATTGTTTATGAAATGAAAAAAGAAAATTAATGTAATAAATTGAAATAAAAATAAATTATTATTATTGAAGAAGCAGTATTATTTAGCTATATAATTTAACAAATAGAAAGAGAAAATTATAATCAAAATTTAAGATTATATTTAAGTCGACCACATCAACATTATCGCTGTTGATAACAGAAGTTCTTTTAGAAATTGAAAACTAAAATTTGTGACCTATTGACGAAAAAATATTGAACCCGTGACTTTTGGCACAAGAAGCTAATATGTTAATCCCTGGGCCACAATAATATTTTCTAATATTATCACAATATTCTTTGCTAATATGAAAAATGTATTTTTGAAAATAGATTGTTTTGGAATAGAGAAACTTGAATGCTGGTGAAGCGCAAATTTTAAGTTTTACCTAGGGTGCACGAAACCCTTACGTCCATTACCATTGGGGCACTTAACATGAAGTGGATTTGAATAAAAATATTTTGAAATGCTTTAGTATTGGAACCATATACCAAATAACTTCTTGTCGAGGTATTTTGATAAATATGGGTGGGTAGTGAAGACATCGTTTTAAGAAAGACGAAAGTGAATACATTTAAAATTATGTGTAGGTAGCGACAATAAAAAAAATTTAATCAAGAAACATTCAAGTAAATTTATTTTCTTCATCTGTCACAGATATCAAATTTTGAAGTAATACGTTTAGAGAAAACATCATATAACAATTTTGGAAAAGCAAATATTAAAATCGATATAAGAGTAAATAAAAATGTTAAAAATAAGAGCTCACGAAAGCATCCCTTTACTTTTTAAACTGCATTTGTACAATGACAAAGCGTATCTATGAATGTTATAAATTCTATATTCTTTCTGTACCTTAACGTATCACATCTAAGAACACTGAAAGGGATCAAAGATCTGACAAGAAAAAATTTTAAATATTCATGAAACAGACATAAAGCGCCTAATATTATAAAACGAATTTTCCATTCGTTCAAACAAAAAGAAACTGGCTAACATCTCATTTCCATCTCTGAAAGAAGCTGAAACGACAGTGATATTTTCATTATACTAATTTTATTCTAAGTAAATTAGAGTTCTTAAGATCCTCTCTCCAAGTTACGTATAGCCGCCAGACGAAAATTAGCGTTTTGTAATTTATTTTATTTTGCATTTTAATCAAAAATTATTTAAAATTTTTTAATATCTCATAATTCACATTATTAAATTTAAATTTTTCATTTCAACTTTATTTTTTAAAATATCATTATTTCGCCATTACCGCTTATTAATTAAATCCATAAAATACAACAGATATAATAATTTCAAAGTTTAAATTAAAATGATAAAACGAATTTTGTAGAAGCTATTTATTATATCGTTTCTCTCGAAATTTGTTTCTCCATAGGTACCTACTCGAAATACTAAAATTATATTGTAGCATCAAAAGAAATTACGGCACTCATTTCTCTTTGGTGCTGTTATAAAAATTAAATCAAATTTTCTCCAATAAAGTTTCCCGGATACAAGTTAGCTCAACTCAAAAGTCGACCAGTTGAATACTCCATAATTTTGTAATAATAACGTCGACCTCAAAACGTTGCAATATAATTCTATTTTAACGTTAATTTAATATTATTTTTAAAAAAATTTTAAATACATTCATTACTTAGAAATTCAAATTAAAATTTCTTGTAGATATGAGATAATTTTAAACACTTTCTCGCTTAAATTTATAATAAAACCACCCCTGCTAGACGACTCTCACTCGACTTTCTTATTAAAAATTCTATTCCCGCAAAACAAACGTAATTTTTCCTTTTCAGAACAAAGAACTTATATGCATTCAGTAACTCTTTTTTATAAAAATTAAAAAAAAGTTACATATTTAGTGTCGTAATCATCTTTCTTCAATCGCGTGTAATTTTTTAATATAATATTAGTTTCTGTTGAATTTATTATCAGCTGAATTCAGGTTTAATGTTAAATGTTATTTAAAATTATTTAGATGATATACTATTTAATTAAAGGAAGTCATTACTTTTTGAGCTGACCATTTCTAAAACGTTGAGATGTGCTTAATATTTGACCTCAAAATAGACTAAGATACTCAACTTGAGTTTCCATCATTTTATTTATTTGTTAAAAAGTTGTGCTTGTGTGTTGGTCCTTGGTTTTAAATTTAAATTACTCGCCAAGTCTTTACTTCCAATGGGAGAATAAAGTATAATATTGTCAGTTATGTTTTTTTATTCATTCCTGCAAGGCATCCTGAGTGAACTAATTACTCTCGCTCACCATTTGGGTGGGATTTTACTGACATAGGCATGAAATGAATGTGTTTTTGCAATGAAGTAGAAATATCACTTGATATTGCATTTGAACTTCTTGGACAACCGTTGGATATGTAATAGGAAAAATATTTGCTGCAGCTTGACATTCTAATTGAAATTCAGAATCTTTCATTCAATTGGACAACATTTCTCTCGGAATTTTCTATCTCTCAGATAGGCAGGTTACCTATCAGATATAAGCTTCCTTCTCTTCTAAATACTTTTGCTCATTGCCGACTGAGCATTGCATGGTATATCTACGGGTTGAAGTACATACATATGTATAATAAATATAAAATTAATGGTAGGAAGAACTCTTTTTTAACGTCGGTTTTGAACGATTAATGATAGAAAAAGAATATTAAAAAAAATAATCGGGGTTCTTAAATCCATCACCACGAAGTCACTCATCCAGGCGATGACGTAGCACGGCTAATACCGTATTATTTTAATTGCACTATGTCGCTGATCGGGTTATTTCATATTTTCATAATAATAATTAATGAAAATTTAAAAATCGTATTCTTTTTACTTTAAAGTGCCTTATAAACGGCAAAAGATAATAAGAAGGTGAAGTTCTGTTACAGTGAACCCTCTAATAACGCGGTACTTTTATAATACGGTTTATGTTTAATTCGACATAATTAGATTAACCAATCCTCCTTCAACATAAATTTTTACACTTTATTCGATTGCAATAATTGAGGAATTCTCCTGTTTTTTTCCCGTTTGTATTATATACTTTTGAGTTTTACTTATCGCGGTTTCTATACAATGCGGTACTACTTAATCGCGTTATATGAGGGTTTACTATATTAACAAGGTAAAAATTCAATTTTTAAATATTTTGTTCGGAAAATATTTTATTTTGAGTGTCTTTTTATTTGAAAATAATGTAATGAAATCAGAAAGGCTATATCTTTTTTAGTATTTGTGAAAGTGTGCTGCATTTTGGTAAAATTTTGAGTCAGTTGAAGCCGATGAGATGAGTTTATTATGACAATTATTGTAGTTCCCAACATTGCTTTTTATTAAAGCCAGTAAATTTTTCGATTTTATAAATTTCAATTTTTGTGAATTATACACATACATATTGACTGCAAATGTCTTTGTGCTATAGAAACTCTAAAACTTGACGCAAATACTTTTATTTAACGTTTGTGTCTAAAAATAATAATGATTTTATGACTTAACATTGTAGTCTTTTCTGAAGAATTATAAAGAAATTAAGAAACGATAAAATAGTAACAAATTTTTAGCTTCCCGAAGTTGACGGTTTTAGAGAAGCTTATTAAGTATTAAGAAAACCCGCATACCATACAAAAAGACCCTAAAACCCACTAATTAAGTAAAAATAATTATATTTTATGAATAATTTAGATTGCATTAAGGAAAAAACCTTAGAATTTCAACATTGTAAATGGCCAACTGTGATCGTATAACAGGGTTGGCTCATCAAGAATTCATCGCTTCGTAGCTAAAAGTATGAAAGTCTGAATATTTTTAGCGGTTTACATGAAAAACGAAAAAGTTCAGTCGGCTATACTAACTTGGTTTTCTAAGCCGGTATATGGATCGTTTAAAAGATTTCTTTACGCAAAGTTGCATCCTTCTCCAGCTTTTGAAAAACGAGGACGAAGTAGGTAATTTTATAAAAGGAAAATTTTTATTTGAAAAATATAAGAACAAGGTATGAATTTATATTAGCAAATTTTTTTCTATTTCAAAAACAATAGACGTAATGGGTTTAATAATTTATCCAAGTTTGGCATTACATGTTTACTTTATATGTAAAAGTTTTACTTAAATTTGATTTAAGTTTATATTATATTTGTAAATATTTTACAGTTTGAATAAATTTAAAAGTTATTGTTTTAAATAATTGGTTAGCTTGGATGTGGATAAGAAAATAAAATGTTAAAGAAAAGTAAAATTTTGAGCTTTTTAAATAATTTATAATCTGCAAAACCCAAAATGTACTTTGCCAAATTTATTTTAAATTTATCCAAGTTGATGGGTGTCCTTATGCAATTTAAATTCGTCACACAGCCAGAAGATAAAGTAAACCAATAAAATTGAAAATAAAAATATGAAATATTTATGATTTAAAAGCATTTGGTCTACTACCTTCACTATGTGCACTAATGGAGTAAATATGAAATGC
The DNA here is from genome assembly GCA_036346125.1 of Lycocerus yunnanus. Classification (NCBI taxonomy): domain Eukaryota; kingdom Metazoa; phylum Arthropoda; class Insecta; order Coleoptera; family Cantharidae; genus Lycocerus; species Lycocerus yunnanus. The sequence continues at coordinate 4,140,597 of JARFIX010000006.1, forward strand.
TAATATTTGTGAAGTCAAAAATTATATTTTAAATTGAACTGTCCAATATGCGAGCTATGTTTGCCTTTCGGTATAAAAATGATTTAAAATTGCCAGAAGCTCTTGGAATATGCAAATCTTCTATAAAACTGTTATGTATACGCTTTTACATTTAATTTTATTTTTATTTACCAATATGACAAAAAATGAATACCATAAATAAATACATTAGCAATTTTGCAGAATATTTGATTTAGTTACTTCATTACTTGGGGTAACTACATTTTTTTTCTGAATAACCTAAAACTTTCCTCCTACACTTTCACTTCAAAACTAATCAGTTTCAATAACTGAGCGTTTTATTAAATTAATTTAAAAAATATTGATTGAATCTAACGTTCCACTCCCTAATTTTAAAATTTTAAATATTGCCCTCATCCTACAACCTGAAATATTAAATATATTTTTTAGGTATTTTAATATGTCGCGTGATGCAAAAAATATTTAGAATAAAAAATTTAACGGTAGTGGAAGTGTTCACGAATACAAAACCAAATTAAATAATTAATAGCTTACTTACTCTACTAATAAGAACAAAAATTGTGGAATTATGTGACACAAATATATGCTCAAATAACTGGATAATTAATAATTAACGCACTGTGACGTCATCAATTAGTTAACGGCATAATAAGCTTTAGCAGGCAGTATTTGTAATTGTGTTAGTATTGTAATTGATAGTAATTAGACAATGTAAGCTTAACGAGGCAAAATTTAATACAATCACAAGATTCCGATAATTTCGACAAAAATTACAGCATCGCAAATTTTGCGCACTTAATATTTTAGATTTAATGAGAATTGAATTAATTAATCTTGGATGTAAAGTAAAACGGTTCAAATTATTAATTTCTTACTTAATTAAATAAAATATTAATTTAATTAAGCACGACGTATTAATTTATTTATCAATTTATTAAATTTAATTCTCCCACATTTATATTATGTATAAATTTGTGTATATAAAAATTTAAGTCAATTAAAAAATATAACTAAAATTAGTGGTATAACAATAGAAACATAGGTCTAATAATCTAATAATTAACTTAAACACTTGTTAATTGACAACATCACGCACATAAAATTAACTGATCCATCAACAAGAACGACAAAATTAAAAATAATCGTTAAAATCTCCAATCTAACGAAGCATGATGTCATGTGTATTCATTAATTAGTTTGTCGGATACTTTGTGCACATAAAAATTTTAAACGATTACTAATAATTTAAATTGTTTTATAATTGCAATTACAATGGCGTTATAATTGCCTAATGTCTTAAAAGATTTTGGTTTGTATTGTGGCGTAGGTGTTTTATTTACCAAGTAATCCTACCGCAACAATTAAATTTTAATTATCTCCTACTATGCTACTAACCTTTCAGCGAAAGCAAACATGTGATGTGGAAAGGGTGGTGGTATCGGTTTTGTAGGTTCGGAAGATGCTGACGGTGTGGGACTACGAGGTGAAGATGTTCCCGAAGGAATTGCTTCTGGTGCACTTCGGACTTGCTCTGGGGAATCTCTGCCGCTACCACGACTTGAGCATTCTCGTATCATTTCATCATCTTGACCACCTGTTTCCGACGAACTTCCTGTTGTAACTTCATCATTCTGCAAAAAATCGAAAACGAATTTACATATACTACTCACCGTGTGCTTAAAAAATGTGCATCACATACCTTTTCTTCTTTTCCATCGCCATCTTTTTTAACTATGCCTTGCTCTTCCCTTTTTCTTTGTTCCTCTTTAAGTCTTTCTGCTTTTCTCCATTTAGCTCTACGATTTTGGAACCACACCTGAAATTTTTAAATAAAAAGCTGTTTGTAATTTTGTTGAAAATTACATCAGGTGGTATGAAACTTGAAAGACCAACCCGACGTTGTGATGAGTGTAATTTGTGTCCGCAGAGACTCATTAGTAAGCTCTAATTGACGGTACAATTTAATACACACGATGATAACAACAATTCCGTGTTTCAACTCTATCTCAAGTATTCTCAACGTTTCAACAAGTTTCTTTTTAGCATCCGTTTTGTAAAGTATTGATTATGTTTTTTAATAAATTAACAAAATTTAAATTAAAAACAAATCTAATAAACTCAATAAAGAATGACAGTAACAAACAGTAAATTGGATTTAGATACAACCCCCAATTACTATTAAAATATCAGGTTACCTAAAATCGAATCAACTCTACTACAACTTGCCGCAAATACATTTCTCATGTCAATCGAACGTCATTTTACATCAGTAGCTTATAGTAAATGTAAAAGGGGAGTCAAAATTGATAGACTTGGCAGGCAAGTTTGACTTAAATTTATCGGTTCAATAGTCAGATATTTACGACCAACATCAAAAATTTGTTTTTTAAAGAAAAAATTGTTTTCTTGATATTTATTTGTAAAATTTAAACATTTTTAAATAAAGTTGGAAATATTAATAAATTTTGTGTGTGTATTTGAAATATTGAACAACTATCGCAGTTTTAGGGTTGCGCAGGGCGTTTCGTTAGGGGTGCTACGTTATTACGATTGCTTATAAGCGTGCAGGGTGCATTGAAACCTAACACCGCCTTCCGAGCGGTGAATATAAAACAGTTTTGCATTTTGACCTTTTCAAGTTGGCAAAATTGTGGATTGCCGCTTTGATTGCAAATAACAATTATTAAAAAAATATTTTTTGTCTAACTTCAAGTTAATTAACGAAATTAGGTTATGTTAAATCGTTTCGTTAACATAACCTAAAAGTTTTAACCAATAATGATGAAGTTGCATCGAAAGGAAGTTGCAGCTAGAGGTGAAGAACACTCACGCAATGCTGTCGTTTGAGAATCAAATTTTTAGTGGAAATATAACGAGACCCAAAAATCCTGTAAAATGCATGGTAACAAAGCGTAAACCCTGGAGTATAAAAATATAAAATAGCGAACAATAGAAGACATTGCTCAATAACTGACTGTAATATGACACTGGACAAGTTGGGTCCAACCTGCACTCAAGGGAACTTTTACTAGCCACTAGATGCTGTTTGCAATGCTTGTACACGCGTCACTTCACTCCTTATTTCTATCTCTTGGGTTTCTGCTTTTTGACCACGAATTACATTTATTTTTATAACTTAAAAACCCGACGTGTTGTGTTGGTTTTCATTTTCATTCAAAGAGCTATTAAAAATGAAAATGTAATAAAAATTTTAAGTGCTAAAATGTAATACACAAAACGTATAGTGATAATTTGTTAGATTTGCATATTATTATTATTAAAATTGTACTCTTGTGTATTAATTTAGTTAATAAACTAATTGCAAATTCCTTTTATAAAATAAGCACATCAAAGGATTGAGCTTCACAGCTTTGATCGTAATTTCAGTAATACAATTGCAAATCACTATGCATTACATTACTAATTAGCAAAAGTGCTGATGTATAATGCATAGTAATTACATCTACTAACTATTAAATGCAAGTACGAACATAAATAATAAATATCGCAATCGTCATTCCTATGGGAGTACTTTTATATTGCAACATTAATTTGAATAACTCCTTTCATTTTTAAAATGACACAATTTTAACATTTCCACTGTCGCAACAATAAATATTTAAGAAAATTAAATAATAAACTAATTAAAATAAATTTTAACGAGCCATGTGTTTGCTTTCATATAATTCGAAGTATTAAGTGTTCTGGTAAAGTAAAATACAATTAGTCGGCATACGCTAGCATTGTTTCATTATGACAAAGGCACAATATTTAGTTAAAATAATAAAACAAAGGAAGCATGTCCCAATTAGACAAACAATACTACAAATTATAAAGTATCCCTAACATCGCCCCTAGCTTGTCAGTTACTCAAGAGTTCTTGTTACTTTGGATCACCATCTCTTCATTTTCGAGTGCTATTGATACTCCTAGATTATCTTATGCTGTTTTAATTGAAGCAATTAATTTTGCATGAATTAAAATTTTTAAACGAAGGGTGGTTTTATAAATGAAAATATACTTTTTCGAAATTTACGACTACCACCTCTGAAACTTAAATGTCTTTAATCTTTAATTAAACTAACCAATGAAAATCTTAAGTTTTATTTCTAGGCGGAGCTAAAATAAAACTGTAAAATTTAATTGGTCAATTTAATACTTTGAGATAAATGTTATGTAAACTCTGTTCATAACAATTATGGCAAACTAAACATTTTGTTAAAAATCAAACATTAAATTTTGAAATGTAATATTTGTTTTTGTAACCATGAAACCACAATATTTGCTGATAATAATCTCTTAATTCAACAATGTTACTGTTAAAAGCAAACACCCTTTACTCTCAACATGTTTATATATTAGCTTTGCGTTTTAATGTATCAATTTTAATAGTGCTCGATTATTTAGCTTGTATCCTGCTAACAGAATACAATCAAACCACACTGACGTATGGAACATGAATATGAAAATAGTGATCAAACATGTGTGTAGTTTTAAAGGACCTGAAGCACAATACAACCACACAATAACATATTGGAGTATATTCATTTTGTTTGCGAGCAATTCACAGAGGGAGGGCTCAATTTGCAACCCTATTATTACATAAAACTAATTGCTTTTTGTTTTGCTTACTTTAAAAAAATCATTAAGCAAAGTATTATGTGCATTTAGGATTAAAAAAATAAATGGAAGAAAAAAGTTCAAAATTGCAACCAAATTTCATTTTTGAATTTTGAATAATCATTCGCTAATTAAATAACCACCCTTATTTTGAAAAGCTTGTTAATCGCTTGTTAGTCACAAATAAAGCAATATCAGTGGTGGCAAATAGCTTTCTATTGTCAATCATAGAATTGTGCGCTTAGGGTGTCGTCTAATTGGGATTTATTTCAATTTTCGATATACACTTCACGCTCCTTTTATAAAACACCAATTAGATGCAGTGGCAGATTTACCGACAGTCGTTTTATGAACGCGCAATGAAATATTTACAGAAAGCCTACGTCGTTTTTTGTTATAGTGCAGAGAATTCGAAATACAAACTGTTTTCATCTCGTGGTTTTCACGCCACTTTGTTGGAAAATTGTAATCTGTGATCAAACTGAAAAACCTCATGTCACAGATGAACTGAAATGGACGCAAAAGTCAAGCATCGGCATACGATGGAAAGAACTGGAAGAAGGATATCATAATATGTTTAGAAATACATGTGAAAGGTTCGAAAAAAATAAAAACCTTGAAAACAGACTAGGTTATCATTTATTGCTATCAAGATGTGTGCCATCATAAATATTTTTTAAATATTTCATATTTAGTTCATGATGAGATTTCGTCGTTTATTTGTAGAAAATTGTGTGCTTTTAAATTTAAATCTGATGATAATCTATTGTTTGAACTGCAGGAAAAACCATTTTTGGTAGACTAATTGAAGGCTAAAATCCTCTAATTGGAAATCCCCTGAATTCCAGCTAAAGTTTTTTTTTAGAGAGATTTATAAAATATCATGTGTGAATTTTTTGTGTTTACAATCTCCATTTACTTACAAATTTAAAAATTAAATTAATATAGTAAGGCAAATAATACAAATGCAACAATGAAATATGTAGGTGCAAAGTTGATAAATTTGGCAACGGTAAGTTTTTAAGGAAATTAAATTTTCTATTAATTGTAGATACAATATAATTGCATTCACTCTGGGTACTACCTATGAAATAGTATTCCATACTTTTCAGGATTTTTTTGTTGGTACCATTGTTTATTTTTCCCTGTCTAAACGAAAAGAGATTTTCGCAAAAAGCAAGAAAACTTATAAATATTAATAATATTTAAAATAAAAAAATAAAAATTTTTCTGGTGATTGTATGGACAAAATATAATCTATACATTATGTATTTCAAAAAATGTATCCCCGACGTCATTATAATCAAAAGTTATCAATTGTTTTCTTTATTTAATCCTTTTTTGCACCCCTTAAACTTCCCTTAAACTAGACTAATATACATTTGTTTTAAATAAATAAATTGTTCATTTTCTACGTGTATGAATGTTATACATCAACTGCAGAATAAATTGGCACTATTAGATCGTTTCCATTATTTTTTTAAAGTAACAAATGATTAATTTTACGGTTAGGAGAAAGGTTTGAAACTTTCCGTGCTTTACACTAAAAAAATTTATGACGTAAGTTTAAAATTAAATCGAAACATTGCATGAACTCATTTTGACGCAAAAATACATCTTTAATTTATAATTTATTGATGGTGGTTTTTCCAAAACAGCGGTTTTTTGCATTTTAACAATAACTAAAAGGCGGCATATCAAATGTTTATTTGATTTATCTATTGTTTATTTATTTTGAAAAGCAGATTTCAAAAAAAAAATGAAAAACGTATACAAAATTGTAGTCAATCAGTAAAAATTCGTAAAAATGTGCAAAAATTGGACACAGACATCGAATCAAATTCTTTGAAAAAGTTGAAATTTTGAATTCTAAAGTTAAATTTTAAGTCAAAATTTGAATTCTAACAAAATTTACAAATATCAAATTTGCGACCTTAATTAACGTTCTTCGGAAAAAATTAAGAATCTGAAAGGATGTACTACACATTCGATCAAAGGTAACAAGTACCTCACAAGTAACTTATCTCAAGAATCAAGCGAGATAGAAAAATTCGTCTATCGCAGTTTGTGCAGGCATCGGCCCTAACACTAAAACGGAATTACTGGATACTCACTAATTTACTAAGTTAAACAACTATTTGTGCGTCTATCCGCTGATACATCAAAAACAAGACGACCAATTCAAACAAACAATTCTTTCGCATCATGACCTCAAGTCCCAAAGGTCTTAACAGCAAAAGCTCTTATATCACAGTAGTCTTTCTTCTTCTTCTTCTTCGAGTGCCATACACTTTACAGTGCAAAGGTAATCAACTCAGCCAAAGCCAAGCTGACTTTACTAGAGAATACAATTAATGGGGTGGTTTCCCGTTGCCTTCCCACAGTCCAAAGATTGATATCGAACTTTTGATCACAGCAGCTTATCCGACGCGACCAGGACTATACGTATACTATAGATGTATACTTTACGCTTTACTGCTGGCCTTTCCTAGTCCTACGCTAAGGCTTACTCTTGTTGCCAAGATACCAAGTCATCCCGTCTGTTTTTTTACATCATCTCATGAAAACTCCACGGGCTATAGGATCTGGGAATGTTTGCAGTAGCAAGAGATCGTCCTTCTACAGTCCATCATTCTTGACGGGTATAATTCTAGTTTTATATTAATAATTTAGTTTTATAAATATATAAATATTAAAGTAAAACCTCGCTTGATTAACTGGGATCATAGGCAATCCGGCCAATTAAAAAACTGAATAATCCGGATAATATGGGTAATAAGCAAAAAAACTCCTTAACTAAGCAGACTTACTGTTTAGTACGATAAAAAACTGCTTTGTAACAAAATAACATAATATCGTTTAAAAGACGAATATTTGGAGTACTTATAGTTACGTTATTGCCATCATAATTAAAAATTATTATCTAATGTGTTCTAATGGAACAAAAATCTAATAGATTATACGGAGATCCGGATAAACGAGGTTTTACTGTACATTAAATTTGAAATAATGATATGAAAAGCTTTATAACAAATCCGATCTGACATAGTGCGCCGACCTGTATGTTTGGACTAAAAAAAACTGATTTCAATTTGAAATCTTGAAAATTTTGCTATTTAGATACTAGATAACCAGCAGTATAGCACGAGGCATAGCTCGCGGTTCAAACCCTGATCGCGTTAGATACACTGTTGTGATCAAAAGTCCAATATCAATCTGCGGACTATGGGGAAGGCAACGGGAAACCACCGCATGAGTTAGACTCCCTGGTAAATTCATCTTGGCTTTGGCCGGGTTGAGTCTCCAACGTCCAGGGGATCGGATATGGTACATGAATATGAAGAAGATACTACATAAAACCACCAAGTTTTAAAAATTCTTTTGCTAAACATTTGCATTGAGCAATTCTAAACCAAACATTGTGTTTAGATTTTTTAGTTTATTCAATTCGGCCAGGAATCTAGAAGAGTAGTACACTTTACTATACTTTTATAACTGTACCCACTATTCACCCAAAGATTCAGCATAAATGTATCTTCTTATAATATAAAATCTTAGCGAAGGTAAGTGAAACGAAGACAAATAAGACCGCTGAGTGGCCGCCACTGAACCGATTTTTGCCGCAAAAGACTTAAAAATTTCGCGAGACGAAACCGAGCCTTGTGCTCTCGAAAAATGAAGCTGAGACCGCAAAAGTGGCGGTCGTTGACAATTTAAAGGCATTTTTCAAGGGTGCTTTCTGGCATTTAAGCACAGCAGAATTGCTGTTTTACCATTTACTTCTCTAAAATGGTAAGTATTACTTATCACATTGAAAGAAAGCGAGTAACCGTACACAAATGTTCGGTCGTACAAAAAGTAGTATTACTTTAATTTTAAGTATAAAATTACGATCAAAATAATATTAGAATTGGTCCAGAAAACAAAAATTGCAAACAAGGAAAAATCTTAAAGAAAAAAATAGCATTTTCCAAAGGAGCTAACGAAAATTTAAAAAACGGTAACTTTTTAAAAGCAACAATTTGTGTAAATAAAGAAAGAATAAAATAGCATTTAGCACTAAAGCAAAAAAGTTAAACTTTAATTTAATTTTGGCTTATTCATCTTTTCCGTTTTTTTAAGCAATTTACTCCCTTACTTACAAGATATAGCACAAGACTTGCGCAGCTGCGGATCTATAATGTTTTTGGACCAACAATGATATTAAATGTTCCAAATTACTTTAATATTATGATAGTTTTGTTAAAACTTGCAGAAAGTTCCTAATATAGACCCAGTTGAACAAATCTAAGAAAAGTAGAGACGTGAAACCGGAAAAAAATAAGAATAGAAAAATAAGAAAATGGAAAATATCAAATAAGAACGGCCCAAAATCTGCTCTTAAAGAAAAATAGGCTAATAATTCGCCTTTACTTTAATATTACAAGCTAAATGAAAAAGTGAAGTTTTTTATACTTATTTATTTAATTAGTCTATGATATAATTGTACAACTCATTAACATCTCAGTTAATAAATATATTTTGTTCATAATTTACATTTTAAAATCAAGTATTCAGGTTCATCTGAAGAGTTCCGAATAGAACGAAATACATTTGATCAATTATATCATAGACTAAAAAAATCAGTAAGTGTGAAAAAAATTCAAATTCAATTAAAACTTTCACCTGTAATATTATCAAATTTATAGTTAAAACCAATAACTTCTTAATTTTTTGAATGTATGGTACATATTATTTGTTTTTTTTTTATTGATTTTTTGTTTTAAAATTGTATGGAATTAGAAGAAGCAATATCAATTTTAAAGTTGAACTTTATAGGTGTACGAGTACATTTCGTGGTCACTTTAGTTAAAAATTTCTAGTTCCGTTTTAAAAACTCAATTTCATGTGATTTTAGGTATACCTCTTTAATATTAGATTTCGGTGTTATTTAATTCTGAATCATAATTACTAAATTTTTCCGATTAATAATGTACGCTAAAATGTTCTGCTATTTATTTTATTTATTTTGATGTCGTGTCAACTTTAATAAAACGCTTAGAAAATTTATTTTGCAAATTTGGTATAAATACAGATATTACTTAAACTTTGTTAAACATAAAACGAACGTTAATCTGGCCACTTATAACTTATAAAAGCATGTTCGTACTCGTAATACACTTTTAATATAAATTTACTTTACCAAGCTTTTCCGCCAGATCAAATTCGTTTTAATCACACACTTTCCTTACTTGCAGTTCCATGAAGCTTCTTAAAGTAATTCATTAAATCCATCAAATTGTGTCACTATTTATTGAGCTTCGTAGCTTTGAAGTAATAAAATTTAGAGACATTGCTTAGATTTAATTTAAAAACGAAGCAAAGTAGTTATGTAAAAATAAAATAGAAAAACATCACCGTGTGCGGTATAATGAGAGGCAAGAGAGCAAAAGTATAAAAGGAATTATTAAAATTGTCTCGTAAGTTTTGTTTTTGTAATAAAACTACCATATTTGGGGATTAAAGAAGGAGATCCCAACAAGGGTAGACTGGTCATACTATGCAAAATCCTGATAGTTTCAAATACGCCAGTCCTCATTAGGTGATTTTCTTAAAAAGTAATATTTAGAAGGTATTTTAGAAGAAATTTAGAAACTTTAATTTCTTTCTATTTTTTAATTTTCTCAAATTATACAAGTTTGGTTTGAACTGCTTGAACTGAACTCAACTCAACCCAAAAACTTGAAAAATGGATACATTTATGATTTTACTATTAATGTACCAAAATCAATCGAATACAATTTGTAACTGTTGCTCATTAAAATCGAAAATCACATTTTTACATAAACGTAGTGCCACACCTGACACAAGCGAAGGATTAAATTTTTAACGCCATGCACGTATTATTTTTGGGTTCCTTGCAGCATAAATTAAACATAAATTAATATAGGGTTTTGGATTAAAAAATGTTAGTTGTAAATATCATTTTATTATCATCAAAAATTAAATTTTGGGAAAAAATATTCACGTTTTGGTACCAAACAGACATAATATTTACCCATTTGCACATTGTACAGCACTTTAATTTTGGAATTTGGATAGTATTAATAATATTTAATATTATCATCAACTAAGGTTAATGATCAGCAATATTTCAAAGAAGAGACACCTCCTTTTGGGGAGAAATAGCTTTCTTCGTGATTAATTTTTCTTCCGTTCTTTTCAGATTATGGGTGTGAAGCAAGGTTACTAGCGACTCCTATTTGGATGGGTGACCACTTAGTATTGGATTTAAGAACACTACATATCGCTGCTCTTCTCTAAGAGCGAGACAAATAAATGCATAGTTGATGGTGGTCGTTGTTTATTGATTTTGCATTTTCTTGCATTTTTCAAATGCTTCTGGGGTTCCAGTTCCCATAAATATCCTTTTTATTATGCTGCCTTTGGAATCTCCCCCCCTTCGATTAAACTAGTAAGCTATTCATCTTTTAATTAGTGATGGGCTTGATTGGATTAATAAGATTGATTTTAATGCTATATTCCAGTTTGTGAAAATTTCCGTTTCGAGCACTTCTTTAATTAAAATTTAAACTAATCTAAAAACAAATTATGTAGTATTGGTTATCTTGGGTAACTACTTCAACCCAGAAATTATCACATTAGTTCTAAACTTCAAACTGTTAAGGTCTTAAATTTAATTACGATTTTTAAACTAAATATAATAATAATCAGCTGAAAAATTGTAATAATTATAGTAAATAATGTACAGATGATTGATATTAATATTGCAAATCGGATTAGTAATCATTTCGTGTCGAATTATTTGTGCCATGATTTGAATTCCACGTTTCATAGACCTTTGTTTACTTTTGGTTAATAACAGTAAATTTCTCGGTATTTGGTCCTGCGGATTTACCTCGATTGCATACATATCGACTTTTAAAATTCAAATGGGAAGTTTAAAAATGTACCACAAGCAAAAATTATATATTTCTCATCGGCAAAACATTATAAAATGCATTTTGACTAGATCTACCATAACTCATTGGCATTATTGAATTTTTAGTGATCTTCTCGTAGGTACTAAGTACTAGTACTAAAGATATAAGTACTGTTTGTATTGTTACATTTTAATGTTTACTTTTATGGTTTGGTCTTATCAAAAACTCATCAGTTAAACTTATATTCATTTAGGGACAGTTTAACTGATGAGTTCTTGATAAGACCAAACCACTTTGCGCAACGGGGTCTTAGACTAAAATGTAAGGTGGAAAATTTTCAAATTTCACTAAGCTTGTATATTTTAAAACAATTTATTCAACATACATATAATTTCACAAGTAAATAAACTATTTACATATTTTACGTCTATTATTGTACTGTTTGATTTGTTGATTATACTTTTATTAACCTAAATTTGTGTCTTCTTATTGCATCCACACCCTTTCATGTATAAAAGTATCTAAATTTAACGCTTTTTTTATTTATATTTAAATAAATATGATCTTTAGAGCCAAAAGCAATAAGCTTTTTATTGCCTGCTACCGAGACGAAAATGCAGGATAAAAATATTGTTTAAATACTGCTGATATACACAATGCAAAACAGTTTTTTTCATTTATCTCAGAATGCTTCCGGATGAACTTAAGCCCCTTCTATCATGAAGCGATTCATTTTAATCCTTTACTTTTTGTGCATTAGAGGCTTACTACTTAACTAATTAGTTCATAAATGTTATAAATAATACCCAAGCAGAAAGAATTCCCACAGGTGCGCCGAAAGAAAAACTAAAAAAAAATGGTCAAAAAACGAAAAACCAGTAGCTTGACGGTAATTTTGCTTGCGCCAATCGATTTGATATTTGGTATAGTTTTTATATTTTTTTAAAAATTAATACCAAAACCTCCTCTCCCCCTAAGGAAGTACGATTTTAATTTCTAGCGTTCAATCTCAATGATTTTAAATTTTAATATTTTCTCGAGTTGATACCAAATAGGTGAAATCTGCGCTAAACGATAGATCAGGCGTAGGTTATAGAGTTAGTTTTTTATATTTTTTTAAAAGTGATACCAAAAAGATAACTCCTCCTCCTAACAGAGTACAATTTTAATACCTCGCGTTCTATCCCAATGATTTTAAATTTTATTATTTTCTCGAGTTGATACCAAATAGGTAAAATCTACGCAAAAAACTAGATCGAACCGTAGGTTACAGTTAGTTTTTTTAAAGTGGTAATAAAATTTCTTGCGTATTCACTGTAATTAATTACCCTCTAATCTTCAGGGATTACAACTAAGCTTAAGTTAAACTGCTCACACCAACCGCTGGCGTAGTTTTTTTCCTAACTACCCACCAAAAACGGGTGGAAAAAACCTCCCGCTGCGTTGGTAGGTTTTTTAAATATATCTTAAAAAAGTTAAAAATAAACTGTACACCGTAGTATTAAAAAAATTCTTCCCACTCTAAAAATTAATAAATAACGAAAGAAACAAAAACACTTCAAATTAAATTTATTATAATCTGAATTTTAGTTTAACATTATTTGTTTTTAAATTAATGTTAATCAAATGAATGATTTTCAATGAATAAAAGAGAGATGAAAAGAGCTTTCAAATTTTCCTATCATTCAAAATTCAATTTTATAAATGAAAAATTATATTTATTAATGTAGATAGGACTAAATAGATTGTTATTGAAATTATAATAAAGAAACTTTCATAAATTGAATTTGAATTGATTAATGATATGTAAGTTTTAAAACTAAATTTAACAAATAATAACCAAGGCAGAAATCATCAGTTTCAATAAAAAGTAAAGACCCTTTCAGCAAACTTAATGCGGTTGGAATCGCGAAGCGAACTCAGTTACACGTGGCTTACTTCAAATCAAGCTTTATCCTCTGTTATTGGAAACGTGTCAACTTCAATAAACGCAAGCCTAACTTTCAAAATCCTATTCTTTTAGTAAATATCTTGAATGTCAGTAGACAAAAATTGTTATATTAACAATTCAATTATTTTGGGTAAGCTTGAGAAAATGTGGTTACTTATAAATAATTTTATTAAACGTAAAAGTTAAAAGCTATCTAAGTGAATATGACAGGTGCCAATAGTATAAAATACACATTTCCAAAAAGGTATTAACGAGAAAGTAGATTTTATCTACTTATTTTCATTTTTTATACTCTGTCATATTAAGGTTGGAAAATTTAAATTAGCTTACCTGCACTCGAGCTTCCGTTAAATTAATTTTCATAGCCAAGTCTTCTCTAGTAAAAACGTCCGGATAATGCGTTTGTGCAAATGCATTTTCCAACTCTTCCAACTGGAAGCACAAATAAAAATAAATTTCTGACAGAGAACAATAATATATTATTATTATGTTTTTTACCTGTTGTAAAGTAAATGTTGTTCTATTGCGTCTTTGTTTCCTTCTAACAAACGTGTCATCGTGAATGGCGGGATGATAAGAGTAGCTCGTATCTGTAAATGAAAAGGAAAAATTATGTAGAAGATTTTAAAAAATAAAATGTAATAACAAAATTTTAAGAGAACTTTTATTCAAACTAATTAATTCGCTTGCTGAAAATTTTACCAAGAGAAAATTAAATTATATTTCTCATTTCATCAGTAAAGCAAAGCAACAACTTTTTGCAGAAATTTGCAGCATCTCTAAACTTTAATTTCGGTTATGCTAATTACATTAGCTCTACTCTGAGGATATATTAATTAAAATCTCATGTTTAATTCAGTGAAATTGTATATTTAATCTTATAATCTGCTCTGTTTCCCCGCGAATTAAAACTGTACAAACATAGCTTATTTCAAATTCATCAAATATTTACGTTATTATTGATTTAATATTAAAATCAGTTTTATATTCGCTACGAAATCTACTTCTCAGTAAGGGAATTTAATAATTTTACATTTCCGAAAGTGAAAATTTTAATGAATTGTTGGCAGTATTGTTTTTGAAAACACAAAAACGTAATTCTGCGTCGAGTTATTGATATGAAAAAAGTAAAGTATCACGAAGAATGAAAACAAAACTTCAAAAGACGTTTCGGTTTATTAGATCAAAAGTGGTCATAGGTCAAAGTTACGAAGTTGAGAAAACGAGATAACTGTATGTAACTTAAAACTTGATTATCATTATTAAGTTTAGCACCAGGTCGAGTGTTGAAGACGTTACCCTTATATAGGTATAAATTCAAAAGAAAAGTTATAAAATTTTTATCGAATTGTGCCGTTGCATAAAATAATAATTTTCACATTTGTCATTGTCGGCACCGTAATTTCTAATGTCCTATAATCAGTCGGTGATATTGAATGTAATCAAACACAATTTGGCGTGGTTATGATAATTCACCAGTGCAAATTTCACAATGCATTGTTTGTGCAGTGTTGACAGTTAAGATACGATTAGGCGCTATTTCAATCGAAGCCAATCCCCGTCAACTCTAATTATTCTATGATTTCACATTCCATTTGGAATAAAACAGAGTTGGTGCTTTAAATCGCATAATCCCCTTTTTGGTAGTATTTACAACATATATGAATGTGTAAAAATCCAGCCTTCTGTTCGATTACGCACCAGTCTGTCACTTTCGTATAAAACAAATTAGGGGGATTAACCACCCTCAGTACATTATGGGGCAATAAGGGTTATAATAATAAGAGGGTTTTAAGAGTGCTTAAATATAGAGACGAAATTTTCTTTTTATTACGATATAATCTTCAATAAACAATAAAACAAGTTTGTCATGTTTATTAAAAAATCCATATAATTTAATTAAGGAACACGAGTTTGTCACCTCAAAACAAACTCGTGCTAAGGTAGAGCAAGAAAGGGCAAAGGATCACATTATCTTTGCACTATGTAATAAGCCGTGTATAACTTATCCTTTTGTATACACCACGTCTGTTATTAAGAATATGCCGATATTATTATTATTTATTGGCGCTCGCTGCAACAAAAATGCAGTTTTGCATTCAAAATTTTATAATTTATTAACACGTTTCATGCGTAATAGCTGTCTTTTCGGTTCAACAAATTCAATGATTAAACTGATTTAAAAACTTACTGCATTATTTTATTTCGTTATTTATTTGATAAGTAAATTGAGCCAATAATATAAAATAAAATTACGGAAGTTGGGTTTTATTGCATAAGAATTTTTATTTAAATATATTTTTTTTTGCCTAACTTATTTCCCTCCGTACCCCATTATTAAGTGAATTTTTTTTTGGTCAAAATTATAAATTTGATTTTTGTGTAAACCATCCTTTCTGCCTTAAATTAAATTTTTTCATGAAGAAATAAAAACATGAAAATATTGTAATTAAGTTTTTGATATTCCCAGAATATATTCTGATAATTCAATTAAAACATCAGATATTTAAAAATTTTATTTAACTTTGTTTTAAAGTTTACATTATAAATTAAATTATCATTAATGCAAGAATTTCTACTGTAACAAATCTTGTCAAATATACCATTTGACACATAATAAAATTATAACTTCACCTTCCTACGTACAAACCGACACTCTTTGTTGCTATGCAAAATGTTGCAAAACTTTACAAGTTTTTTTCTTTCCAATAAAACAATAATCAAATCAGTCAAGTTACCTTTACTGACATAAAGAAAGATAAATTGAGATGTGGTATGACTACTAGATTTGTTTATTGCATGCCGAAAATTAAGTTCTCCTGTAAAATTATATTTTTTATCTATAATCCATTCCATTTCTGTAATTGCTGTCGATGTCAAAAGTTCAAGAAAGATACCATCTAGGGATAACTAAAATATTAAAGTGTTTTAGTTATAAAATAGTTTCAAGTTTTAATTCTTGACAAATGTCGCTTATGTAAGACGATGCACAAATATTACTAGTATAATATGTTATTATTAGCCCGAATTAAAATTAATGAAATAATTGAATTACTATTTTTAGGTAAAATTTTACTCCCACTTTTTTGACAAATTTTTATAGTCTAAAGTTCCCAAAAGCAATTTTAACTATTTTTGGAAAATGTCTATTTGAAAAGAATAAAATAACATTTTCTGCATTCTTTTAGTGTATTAAATTATGAATCAATTTTGTTCATCCCAGTTTAACCTAAATTTAGTTATAAAATTATCGTGTATAATACAGGGTAGTTTATTATACTGAAATACTTCTGAATTTCAGTTCTTAATAGTTTCCTCACTAAAATTTTAATTTATCAAACAAAATTATTTTTATTACTTCCGCAGTAGTTTTAAAAAATTATAACATAGAGAAATTAATACAGAAAGCCTGATTCGTTACTATTGAAGAGAAAAGAACTACGTAAATTTGTTATTAGAGCTTCTGTAAAACTGGGACATAATATATAATGTATGGTTTAGTTTAACCCTCGGTATTAAAACTAATGGTATAAGTTATAGTATAAGCATGGCAGTTAACAACAAATTGAAATATGGCATTACATGCATATTTAAATTTAAATTTTTTCTGAAAATGCTACGTGGAAAATCGAATTACCAAGTTCTACCTAACAGATATGAAAGTATACACAGAATGAATGAAAAACAGTTATCTACTTTGAAACTTCACTGTTAGTAGTAATAAATAATTTAAAAAAATATATTTAAACTTTTATACACCCTCAACCAACAGATTAAACTAATTATATAATAAAAGGCCAGCCACGTTATACTATTTTTCCATTAAAAATATTAAAATTGTCTAAAATTATTTGACATTATTTTTCGCACTTACTATGTAAATTGAATTTTTTAAATTCTAAGATGCGATTCAAATTCATTTTCTAGATACTATTAGCAAAGCTCTCACACCCCCCCCCCCAAAGTAAATTATTAAAACAAATTATTTTAGGGAAAAAAATTATATACCCCTAATACAATCATATTAATCAATATTAATTAAAAAAATAGATTGGGTAACTTTTAAATAAGTACATATTAAATTATAATATAATTTTACATATTCTAAATAACGCATTGGTCTGATCAAATTTATTTGTTTTTTATAGGTTAGGAAGAAAATTGTTTTTGAAAAATATTTTATAGGTATTATACTACTTCAATTAAAAATTCAAAATAGAAAAATATTAAATATTTTATATATTATGAAATAGAAACATATTTTATAAAATAATTAAAAATAGTAAAAACCTGAAATCTAAAGTAACATAACAATAATTAATTAAATTCCAAACTGGTTTCCCCTTGCTAAATGTTTTCACCCTTTATTTTACTATATAGCATGGTTAATGGAGTGTTATATTATTCCAGAAATTTATTGGAAGTTCAGTGAAAGCAGACGCACTGTTAAGATTTATTTGATTAATCAAAAATTGAAACATTAAATAATGTGCACTCTTAAATAAAAATTTTATATGTTCATATGATACATAATATTAAGTATATAAGGATTCTAAGTCAAATGACATGCTTCAACCCTTCGGATTAGTTTAAGACATTTTTTAGGCTTGTTTTGGGCTAATTTGAAGCTTTTTTTACTTTTATCGCTTTTTTAACCGATAAAATCGAAATTTTTAAATTTATTTTTTATTTATTTTATTACTTCATTTTTTTATATTAAAAATAGAAGATAATCTGTGCCCACTCTATTTTTTTGGATAAAAATACGTAGTTTGATTCTCTGATTTCACACAAACAATTTCGTGAATTTAAAACGGGACGGAACGTCTTCTATGAATAAATTTAAAAAACTTTATTTTATCGGTTAAAAAGGGCGACAAAAATTTCAAAAAAATTGAGGCTTCAAATTAACCCAAAAGAAAATCCCTTAAGCAAATCCAAAGGTGTCAGGCAGATGACCACATCATTTGACTCAGAATGTCCCATTATGTAGTATGTAAATGAATGTGCTATATTTTAGGCACTGCTCTTCTGGTCTAGTCCGTTCCAATGGTTGCTCTATAGTCTTCCAGAAAAACCAAAATTTAATTACAATTATAAGTATATTTAATCTTCTTCTTTGCTTCACGGTGTAGGCATTGTTGCCTGTTCTG
The DNA here is from genome assembly GCA_036346125.1 of Lycocerus yunnanus. Classification (NCBI taxonomy): domain Eukaryota; kingdom Metazoa; phylum Arthropoda; class Insecta; order Coleoptera; family Cantharidae; genus Lycocerus; species Lycocerus yunnanus. Next base: position 4,159,265 of record JARFIX010000006.1, read on the forward strand.
TTACCCATCGATTTAATCTTATTAAATATAATACATTATGTGGGATTAAAAATATGTTTTCACTGAAAATATTATGAAAAATGTATGATTATTCAAATACCCTGAATCTGTACATAACAGATAAACTTGAGGAGTCTCTTGAAAATATGTATTGAGTATTGAGATGGAGATATGCATTATTGAGAAAGAAACAGAAATGGCAAGAATCCAGCAGTAACTTTTTACTTAGTTACTGTTTTACTGTCAATGGTAAAAATATCTTCTCGTAGGAGAATTAATAGATTTGTTAGCAACAAAATTTAAGATGTCCAAATTCCATTCCAGAACCGAAAAGATACACACAAAAATCGAGTTAATTGAACAACAGAAACACTCAGTTAGGAACCATATTCAAGTAATATCAAAGTACCAAAATCATGTTAACAGGTCAAAAATTACGAAAAAACTTAATTTAACTGCAAAATGACAATTTCTCGACTATAATATAGAGTTTTGCACATGTCATGATGTGAAGAATAATGTATTGCCGCCGTTAAGGAGAGTGCATGACGTAAAATATTTTTTACAGAATTTAATATCTTGTTTAAACTCCCTAAATTTAATATATGGAAAACCTGCGATAAAACTAATAAAGCGCGTTTGACCTGTAATAGGCTATGTTAATTCCAAAATTGACTAAAGGACCTGCTTCTTATTGGACAAAAGTATGGCTTTACAATTTGGAAGTTCACGACTGTACAGTTGGACAAGGCTAAATACATTTGTGAACAGAAGAAAAGGCTAAACAAAAAGTAGGCAAAGGAATGGTTTATTGTAATAAAATTTCTCAGCACCAAATACAAAGTACGTAGTTGATCTGATTCTCTAATATGCACCACAAATTTAGTCTTCTCAGAGGTTAGTAGCCCAATTGGAAAGAGATTTCCTGGTAGACCACGGTAGCGTCTAAAAGATAAGATAGTTCGAGATCTGGATCAGATCGAAAAAGGAGACGGCTAAGAGGAGACAGCGAAAAAAAGAGATGAATGGAGACATTATAGAGGCGACTCAAGCGCTAAAAGTGCTATTTGGCCTTCGGAAGTAGTAGTATTAGTAGAAGATGATAGTATACAATCATAAAGGAAGCTAATATGCAGCGAGATGATTTTTTTTTAATCTGAATGCCATATTGCGCAATATACTATAACAAAAGTTTTTTAGGAGTATCTTCTTTTCACTCTAAAGCTGATATAAAAATCTTTTAACGTGGAATGCAAAGAAGTTAGTGCGAAAAACAAAGGACATTCTATTTTGGTATCAACAACAAACTTCTAAAAGTTTCAAAGAATTTAGTAAACGTTGTTTTTGCTCAAATTTATACCTCCGGTGGTTCAACAATTTTACATTACATTGAAACCAACTGTTGACGATGAAAAGGCCTCAACAGAGCTTCTCAATTAGTTTCATGCGCGTTTTGGTATCAATAAAATTTTTTTACTGACTTCTGTTGTGGTACTAAATCAGAATGACATCACGATTTTGTAAAAATACAATAGGTAATGTAACATGCCACAATTTTTTCAAAAATAAATATTTTTGTTCTTAATAATTTTTTTGCACTAAGAAACCGCTAAATTAAACCTGGAGATGGTTCTAACAATAAAAATGATAGAAAAACTACAGAATTTTGAGATTTTTAATTCATTTTCTTGAAAGGAGCAAATTTTTGATAGACCGATTTTTCTTTAAGAGCCAGAAGCCACACGCGGCTTCTCAAATGTTTGGTCATACGAAATCTTTATTAAATTAATCAGTGAGAACATTAGAGCATTAACTTACTGTATCATTATTCTATTTTTTTACCAACTACATTTTTGCTGATTTATTCTTCATTTCAGAGTGAATATTTTGGTTTAAATTTGTTCTCCTTGAACTTAGCATTACAAAAATTATCATTATTGTCCGCTGAAAAGAATATTTTGTCAATTTTTATCAAATCATGTTAAAGATCTTATCAATATGTGGATTTTTAGATAGGATAAAATAAAGTAAAAAAAATTAACAAGTTGTAATTTTGATCATTTTCTATCATTGATGGATATTTTACGAACCTTTTAATGCATCATCTTGCAAAGTATCAATCAGATTGTGATCAGAATAGTAAATTAGGATTTAGCCCAATAATTAACTTAATTCTATATCGGTTTGATTTAAATAGGGCCAAATTTGTAAGATATCCATCAATGATGATGTTTGCCCCAATGATTACTTCGGCGGCGCCCAAGAATACAACCTCTCGGGAATAATGTATTCTATATTATAGAACCAGGAAAACATACGTGTATCTAGCAAGAACGAGATAATACCGTTGCAGAGTCGCTCAAAAGTAGCTGCAAAATCCTTCAAGAGAGGATTGAATGCCTTCTGCGCCAACAAAATTTTCCTATTGAAATTAATTAGAAGCAGTAAAATGTGGTTCTTTTCGTGGTTTTAATTTCTGGGTTCAAAAAGTTTTGATGGCCTATTTTATTACATAATATGACGCATTAGGAGGAATAAAGCTGGGAAAATTAGTTTATGACTTGGGATTTTTTCCAAATGGATTCGAAAAACTTCACTTCAAAGCTTTGTAGATTTCTCCTGCGCCAATGAAGTTTTCTCATTGAAATGAATTAGAAGCAGTAAAATGTGGTTATTTTAATTTTTGGGCTCAAAAAGTTTCGGTTACCGTTTTTATTACATAATATAACACATTGTGATAAATACAGCTGGGAAAATTAACTTGGAACTAACACCAACGTCGCACAATGGTTTAAAGGTTCAAGTTTTCTAAGAGTGAATCCTAAAAATTTCTCTTTAAAGCTTCGTTAAATTTTCCTCCGCCAATGTAATTTTTTCAATAAAATGTATTAGAAATGTATTAAGTAGTAAAAAGTTGTTGTTTTAAAACTTTTAATGTTTAGGGTGACAAAGTCAGTTTAGTTTTTTCTAAAAGATGTTCAGAAATTTGCTGCGCGTCTTATTACATAGTATGTCGCATTGGAATGCTTGAAACTGAGAAAATGGAACTGGCGTAAATGTTGTAAAGTAGCTCAAAAGTTGTTAGAAAACCTTGTAAAAATGAATTCAAAAAACTTTTTGTTCCATAATTTTTTAAATTTTATACTTGGTTATAGAAAATGCCTTGAAGAATGAGGCCGCTCAAAGGAGTTGCCCGGCAACTAAATTATTGCCAGTCCGGGTCTAAGCTCTGCTAACAACCAAACTTAAACAAACAAATCTACAAAATAGTTTTCTAAAAAAAGATAGGCAATTTCTTTCTAATAACGCTAACTTTTGTAAGAGCCCGCAATGAAAAATTTACCCCTACATATTGTATTGTATTTTATTGTATTGTATTTTATTGGCTATAGAAAGCAAAACACGCATATATAAAACTTGGGTAAGGCCGATTCTAACGTATGGCATAGAGTCCCGAGCGGACACAACCAAGACAAAAGCACCTTGAGAGCCGCCGAGATGAAGACACTACGGCCGATAGCGGGGAAAACACTGAGAGACAGAATACGAAACATAGAAATAAGGCACCAATGTGGAGTGGAAGAAATAGTCAGATGAGGCAGACAAAGAAGACGATACTGGAGTGAGCACGTCACTGGAATGAACCCAACAAGACTACCGCGCATCGCCCGGGAAGGAAAACCAGAAGGTAATCGTCAACCGGGTAGACCGCCTAAGAGATGGAGAGACAGCTGGCAGTCCATTTCACAGGAAAAACAACAAAATTCGGTTTAAAAACAAATCAACAGATCTTATAAGAGAATAAGAAGAAGAAGAAGTATTTTATTGTATTGCACTTTATTGTATTGTATTTTATTGTATTGTATTTTATTGTATTGTATTTTATTGTATTGTATTTTAAGAAAATTCCCATTGTAACATGTTTTTTTTTTTTTAATTTCGGCTGTTCATCGCTGTATGTTTTTTTGTTTTACGTTTTTTTATGTACATCAACAACTAGACTATTAGCACCTTCATTGGTATATGGTTTTATGGTATTTTTGTGGATTTTAGTAATTTGGGAAGATGTTATGTAGCTCAACCACATTAGCTAATCAATGTTTGCAAAAGAGCTGAGCTAAGAAATTCTGTGATGTTCGTTATTTAAATCCGAAACTTTCGCGCCGTAACCCAACCAACGATCACACCAACCCACTGATGTTGTGGAATAACGCTGTATTATTTATGGTAAGTAACCAGCGCTAATTGAGATCAAAATTGTAGCAAAATAAACTCGTAAATTTTAAATATTTGTTTAACGTTACAGATTAGAGCAGCAGAATAGTACCTATTAACGTAGAAACGTATTCAATATCCATTAAATATTGATATTCAAACCTCAAATCTAAAAGATCAAATTCAAGTGGACTTGTGTGACCTTTAAGTAGATCCTACTATTTCATCTAATACATAAATTAGAATATAATTGTTCATTTGAAATTAGTTACTGATACAAATAAAAGTTGCTGGCAACATTTCTTATTAGTGTTTACAATTAGTACACCGAGGTTCAAATTCGGAAAAATAAAATTTAATTTCTAGGGAATATCACTCTTTCTGCTCAATTATCGTAAGTCAACGGCCGCGAGAGCTACGATATGGTTACTGCAGGGAGGATAATGTAGCGGTCCTAAAATTGATTATATAATATGTATCTGCGAGTATTTAATTTTTGATTATGAAATATAGAAAATATATTCCAGAAATTCATATTTCCTAATAATTGTAATGTGATATGTTTTGAAAAATAAACTTGATTAGTACCGAAAATACGAATTATCGAGATTGGCGCCAGGTAAATTAGCAATCTTATTACCTAGTATGTAATAAAAATAGAGTTAATCTAATTGTATGTAATCTATTGTAATTAATTTTCAACTTACATGGATGAGTCGGTGCAAAAGGGTAATCCAATTGTGGTAATCTTGGTTGTGGAGTGGCACTCGAATGCAAAGTAGGGGGGCAGTGGTAGCAAAACATGCCCCTTCCACCCCCTCCTGCTATCTGTAACAACAAATACATTTTTTTTAATTTGTAAAGTTCAAAAATTGTAGAATAAAAGTTTTTACCTTAAATTAATGATTACAATTAATTTTACATGTAAACTTTATTAGACTGGTAGAGTCAGTGAAACAATCCCATAATGTAAAACCTATTAAATTACGAAACAACCAAAATTTGATAAGGGTAAGTTAAAGTTTACTCTAAGTTGTATGATGAATTTTGAAGGCGCCACGGCAGCTGTGTTATGGAATAAGATTAAGTAAAGTAACATGGAGTATATTAGACAATGTATAATTGCATGTATGACGACTGTCTCGCTTGTGATGTCACGTATCTACTTAATGTAGTTAACTTAATCAGAATTAATTTGCTGTTAATTTAACCGATGCGACCGACAGCGTGGGCTTTATTTAATTCAAAACTCGTTCATTCCGTATATTTCAAAACGAATTATACAAACTGCTTTTCTGATTTTGACAGTATAATGTATAATGTTTTCCATTTATCAAAACATTAACACACTTTCCATAATGGATCGTATCGATATCTCATTCGTAAAATTTCTTTTAATCCAAAATTGGTTTTTCAGTATTAGCAAAAAATTTCCAAAAGGGTTTCTGGATGCAGAGTGGAAAGTTGAGTTAAACTACTTGTATGTTAGCTTAATTGAATTATTCGTTCTTAATAATCTTAATTGGACGCAATTACCATAAATCCATTAATGTTTAGTCAACTGATGTAATTGTATCAAGTAAATTTAAATTTTCATAATATGACTAATTTGAAAAACCTATAAGTCATCTTTAATGGCCGATCGTAATACGGGTAAGGGTTATGTTTAAATTTATAAATTAGATGTTAGTGGAGTTATATGTCTTTATCTAAGACCCATCACTTTGACGTAATAATTTAACTGTTGTTTTTTATCAATAGAATAATCAAATCACAGTAATTGATAGGACTTATTTAGACGCAATTGTTAACACGATTCGTTACAGATTACATTTTATGAGACAGTTTAAATTATTACCGACAGCTCATACACTACAAAATTTATTCGATTAACTTGGTTATTCAATTACTTAATGGTAATTAAAATATTAATTTTATTATTTTAATTTCACTGTCTGTCTGGTCAGAATTAATTTTTATTATTCGTTTGAACTCTCGCTATGCGTTTTATTGAAAGTCCTTTTATTCACGATGAAAAGAACACACGATTCCCATATTTTAAAAAAGTAAGATACTAAATAATAATTAAAATATAGGTGGCGGTTAATACACGCGAGCGGTATAAAATATTATTATTTTAAAAATACAAATACAAATTACCCACTTAATTTAAAATTTAATTAAACATACCGATAGTCAATAATATTAATCGAAAATTATTTTAATTATTATACGGTATTTCAAACCTCCTTCGTAGTGTTTTTCTTTTCTAAAAACTAATTACATGGTTATCTTGATGGCAAAATTTATTGTAAAAGAAATTTTCCGATCTTTTGCTCGAGTATCGCTGACCTTATCAATTTGCTAATAAAAAATATGTCATCTTGATTGTTTCGCGATTTTTATTAGTGTCATAGCTGAAGTGGGCGATGTGCAAACTTTATTGCATTAAGACCTGATTTACGAACTACTTTATTAACAATTGATTGTTTAGTATTTTGTTAACGTTCTTATTAGTCTCTTTATTGTAATAAATTTGTTTATTAATTTATGCAGCTGATGATGAATTTCATGTCAATACGGTTTGAATTTAACATACATACAATCGTGGCACGTCGTTTATCTCTTCCTTTAGATTTTATTCCTTTTTTGTTATTACGAATTCCGTCACTGCATAATAGTACCTATACATAATGTAAAGAATTTATATTAAATTAACATTTTGGATTTATACCTAATTCATCGACAATTATTGTCGAAACCATTACCTACTTATTTTATTAATAATTTTCGATTTCTTCTTTTTATGCTGCAATCGCAGGTCCTCACACTAACAGTGCGAATTGTAGTACCAACAAAAGCACATCCTGTGTTATATCGTCCCCATCTCCCTAATCACATTTATCTTGAGAGAATAAATCTTTATGGAATACGAAGAGAATTAAATCTAGATGCAGAATTCAGATTAAAGCACTTCAGTCTACTGGCATAATCTTCAATACATTATTTTACTCGAGACTTATTTGTTTTGTCAATAGCATTGTAAATTCTAATTTTTGTCCTGCCAACAAATCAGTTATTATACAAAATTATGCTTTCCAGATTTGTGCTCGCATAAAGTTGCGTCTTTTAAACAAAATTATAACAACGCAAACGAGCAATTTACGATATGCATTTAGGCGATACAACACTTTTTAATTTTGGTCAATGACTTTGTTTGGGTTAGTCTCTGCTGTCCAATTATTACAATTACACTTGTGGATGTGACACTATACTTAATAAACACATCCTGCAATGTGAAAATTAAACTATGCAGGTCCAATATACCTATTTTAGAAAAAGTTCACGAATTGGAATACAAATGAGGTATTTCAGCAAACAAATGTTTTCAAATCTTAAATTTTGACCCGAAAAATTATCATAATGTAAATTGTTTACTGTTTAAACAGAATGCAAAATTATACATTAGTGAATAATATGAATTTCAAACCAGATTTGTTACAGAAAAAGAAAATTTTTCCATGACCTTCGCAAATGCATTGCAGTGGATATTCGAGACGTTCAGTTACTGCATTTGGCTGCCAATGCCGCGTGAGGTACAAACTTATATCAACCTTAACATATCCCGTGGTTCAGAGTCCTCGTTAAACTAATTATTGCAAGTTCCCTACACCACATACATAAGGGAAAGTAAAAAAAAATCAATGATAGTTTTAAAAATTTAGTTTTTGAATTTTTTTTTTGAATAAGTAATGAAGGCATTAATAAGGTTAGGTAGACAAAACTTTTGAATTATCTTATTTACTACGTTGATAACAAGATATAATTCTCATTTCTACAATTTTGTGCGTATTTGTAATTAACATACAAATTCAAAATTAATTGAGTTTAAATTATGGAAAAGGCCCGCAGCTCGTTCCACGATGATAACCGGGAGCAAACTCAGCTCTCATCAGTCTACAGTAGTAAGTTGATCATAGGGGCTCCGTAATTCTATTAGACTGGATATCCCTTACTGTGGGCCCCTCTCCAGTTAGCGAATTAGGCCCTAATCATACGTATGCAATGCAATTTGTATGTACTCAACTCGCTTTGCTTATAGGGCGATATAATATGCTAATAATGTCTAATTCAGACAACGCGTATTACATTCTGCAATTGATATTAATGGCATATTTGGGGTAGATGAAACACTCATCGGTTGATAAGCTCCCTTTGTTCTTCTACTTGAACACCTGATGCTTAGGTTATTTAATTGTGTTAGGTGAACTAATTCAAATTTATCGAGGTTTCATCGGAACGTTAAGATAATATAAAAGATGCCGTAACTTTTAACGAAATTATAACCGCGTTCTTTGAAACGTCTTTCAAATTGCAAAAGAATATAATATTGTAAAAGAATACGAAATTGAAATTTGACATCTGTAGATTGGAAAATAAAATAATAGAGCATGCAAATCACTTGTCATTCAACGTAAATTCGATAATAGAGCGGGATCGCGTTCAATTTCAGATCAAGGATGTTACGAACAAGGGGACTAAGTTTATATTAGGACCCTATTAGTTCATTTTCAGGATGAATTGAATTATTAACATCACCTACCTAATAATTTTAGATGATATAATTATCCGTACTACTAGTATTAGTAAACCAAATGGCATAGATCATATTAGAATATATTTCGTATTATTCAATTTTACACAAAATACTAATACTTAATTGGATTAAAAAGCCTGATGTGAGTGCTGGCACTCCTGCGTGAACTGAATGACTTGAACTACTTTTTAATTTTTACATTTCAGTATCTTAATCGTTGTTCTTCGACACACTATATTTTGAGAATCTACTGGACAAATAGTACACCTCGGTGGTTTGTCATTGCCTTCCGAGAGGAGACTGTCAGAATTTAAGTTCGCTACAAGCCGAACCGGGTACGCGGCCGACCGTCTTATGACAGCTTTCCGAAATACTTTGAAACTTAAACCAACTTAACCAAAGCGACAGTAAACTAAAATAATACTTATCTCCCTCCCCCCCAGAACATTTAGGCCCTTTAAAGGGCCTTTATAAAAATGGAAGGGCTACTTTATTACTTACCCATTAAAGTTATTATAATATAAATTATAATTATTTTGACAATTAACCCGTACCTATTTAAGCCTTTTCTCATAGATATTTAAAAATTTAGTTTTTAAGGATATATAAGGCGTCCTCGCCATCGACTATATTACTCATCTTCTTCTTCTTCATCTTCTTCTTCTTCATCGTTGCTTCTTGTCAGAAGCGTCGTGACCCAACTTAGCCGAACCAAGATGAATTATCGTGGGAATATAATTCATGGGGTGGTTTCCCGTTGCCTTCCCCATAGTCCACAGATTGATATTGGATTTTTTTGTTTGCAGCAATGTAAGTGAGGATAATATTTCATACAGCATTTTCCTGAGATAAAATCGACACTTCACAGGTCAATTGGCGTAACCCTCAAAATTTCGAAAATCGAGTTATGCATATATTTGGGTTCCAAATGTCGTAACGCACCTTTTCTATCATTTTTTTAACCGGAATTATGAATTTAATGCGTTAAAATCATTGGAAAACACTCTTTGGTCGTAAGTGTTTGCCTACTTTTAGAGTCAGGTCAAATGGCGTAACCATCGTAAAGTCGTATAAAATGCCAAAAACTGTTCATCAAAATTTACTGAAGCGTTTATAAATTTTTAATAATTACTGCAGTATGAAGAATTTCGAAGAACAAAAGAATTTTTAGCTGCATGTGTTAAAAGAATGGAAATTTTTCTTTTGGCTACCCTTGACATTAGTCAAAATTAATAAGTTATTTAGATTATAATAAAACCGTCGTGAATTCTCCTAAAGCGGAAAGTCGTGGTAAGAAGCAACCTCCAAATAAGACTCAATTTTGATTCACACAGCTATGGAGATTTTTATTAAAGATAATTTGTAGAATTGTCTTTCTTGCTTCACTTTTAATAAATGCGGTTAGAAAACCTTTACTTTATGTTAAAATTATAAAAACAAACTAACATTTAACTGCAAGTCAATGGGCTTAACCTACAAGTTTAAAGCAGCAACATTAAAAATGAGTACAGGTCAATAGGCGTAACCATCAATTTTGTTTAAATATTGCTTAATATCTGTGAAACCCAGTGTAGTATCATTTCAGAATCATTTGAAATTGACGTAAACCAAACTTATTGACTAACATTGAAATTTTCATCCATAATAATGCATCTTTGAATAATTTATACAGTTTTTACTGCCTCCTGAAAAAAATGTAAAATGAGGGTTACGCCAATTGACCTATGAAGTGTCGAAATGTTGAACTAAATTTTTGTTTAAATCCAAGCCCTCTTTGGTGTTGGTTTTTTTAAATAATTTTGTTAATTTCTTGATAGTTTTGATGCTATAAGCTAGCCAAAAGAAAAAATTTAAAAAATGGCTACCCTGAAAGGGTTTAGATTCAGGAAAATACTTTGGCTCAAATTTTTGTTCCTATTTTGCTATTCTACCTAATATATAATATCAATAGAAAAATTAGTTTAAGGTGATTTTGTTCAATATTGTATTTTGCTCTTAAATGAATAGAAATTTTTTTTCTTTTTTTTTCAAGTTGTCGATGACTTATTTAAAAGTTTATCCAAAAATATCAACTATTTTAGAAAGTTTATTTTTGCTTGATTTTGTATCAATTAATTAATTATCATATATAATTTCCCAAGTGCATAGAATATTATCGATCATTTTGTTCGATTACATATTTTCGACAACAATCGGCCCGAGTCGCAGACGAGGGCCGATTGCAATCGAAAATATGTAAGAGAACAAATGATAGGATAATATTCTATGCAAGAGGGAAATTCCGAGGACTATCTCCCGATAAAATGTTAAATAGTTATTATAATTCTTCATAAATGTCTTTTAATCTATAATTTGTTATTGATTATATAATTATAAAATGTTTATCGATTGTAAAATAAAATGTTTTAAAACTATTTATTTTATTAGAATTCATTGTATTTTTAAATTAAGGAATAGAACTTTATAATAGTGCGTCATGATTATAAAAAAATTATCGAAAATGATCGGTAATTCATTCATCTTACTCGTGATTGGTAGATTTCACTAGGCACCTTAAATGCTCGCTAAATTGAAATCTGATTGGAGTACATTTTTGAAATTAGATCTCGTGATTGGTCGACAGGCTAGTTATGACATCAGAGGGAGATAGTCCATATTATTGTATCTCTCTTTTACTGATAGAATCACTTACAATTTTATCATCTCTATTCATCCTCTTCTTAATGATAAAACAACAGCGATCCTTGTAGTTTGCCATAAATTTTCTGATTTTCTGGTATTTGAACCAATGTCAAAAACGAATTGTTCATTATAAACATTTTTGCTTTGTCAAACACGGAAGTTCCTTTCTTCCTTTTACAAGAAGACAGTTTCGGCCTGATGGCTGGGTTCGTTGACTGCTAAGCCTAACCAATTACATTTTTTTAACAAATAATACAGTAAGAGAAGCACAAATATTACTTGTGTTAATGTTTTTCCAAAGTTATGTAACTTAACAGTTATTTCTCACTTCTTCTTCTTCATGTGCCATATCCGGTCTCCCGGACGTTGACGATTCAACTTGGCCGAAGCCAAGATGAATTTACCTGGGAGTATAATTCATGGGGTGGTTTCCCGTTGCCTTCCCCATAGTCCGCAGATCGATATTGGACTTTTTGATCGCAGCAGTATATCTAATGCGAACAAGGTTCGAACCACGAGCTTACGCTTCGTAGTCGACTCGTGTATGCTTCACGCTAAACTGCTGGTCTCTCTACTAATTTAAAATAACTAAAATGTTTGCCTTTGAGAATGAAGGAAATATCGCTGAGGGAATGAAAGATCTTTGATGTTCGAGTAGAATTTCCAATACTGCAGGACAAAAAATATTATCTGGATTTTCTTTAAGCTAGAGTATTTCAAAGTTTTTTCCCTGGCCTATTATTTTACACGAGTCGTTTCTATCTTGGAATACAATAGTATTATTCTTTCTGGTCACCATACATGAAGAAGTCGTCCCATGTATATTATCAAAATACATACATCTATCCACTTTTGAATGGAAAGGTTTTGGTACTTACACCCAAAGATTGTCATCCGATTTAGGTAATTATACCAGGAATTAAACTTGATAGTTTTATCTCAGCAGTGTGGCGCTCTTTGATCTTAATCATATTCTGCTTGACAGAAGAATCGTGACCTTATATGCCATTATTTTAAATTACTTCGATGGTTTGTCATTGCTTTTCAAACAAAGACTTTTTATTGGTTTTCCGCCTTAGTAAGCGCCAAGTCATATCCAAATAGATTATTTTGTAATTGTAGATTTAATATTAAATCAAAATTTAAGAATTAAGAAACTGAGTAAACAATTAGAAACAAATTATTTTCGCAATCGCTGCAGCTAAAATAAGTTATTCTTTTTAAAACGAAAGAATTTGTTAGTTAATGAAATGTAATTTTCTGCAGTATTTGGGCATTGCTTGTGTTACATTTATTCTAACAAAATTCAAATTGACAGTTTTTAGTTACAGGCTATACTACATTATAATATATGCCTATGTACTTATACATATATAATCGGACCTACAATTTAACTTTGAATCCAAACCAGGGCTGAAATGAAATGGTTATAGAGAAAGAAGAACAAAACGAAATTGTTATACTGTTACTGTACATCCATTACCAATTTAGTGTTGAAAATATGAATTTAAAAAATGGACTCCAAACCAATCCTTTTGGCATGGTAAATATTTTAACATCTACTAAACCAAATTATACGTATGTGTCTACAGTATATATTGGTCAAACTAACCAAACTCTAACATAAGAGAATCAGGGAGCATGCTTAAAAAATTGATTTTAAGCAATTCACCGGAAACTTCTGATGTTGTCAGATAGCTATCTATTAGATAAATTTATAAAATAACCAATCAAACTTTAATTAAAAACACATTCTATAATCTGATTGGCGATAGTTAATTTATCTAATAGATATGTACTTTGAAGATATGTATCTCAAAGTGAAAAAAGTCGATGGACACACACAACGTTCATATCAAAAATGCGACAGGAAAACAGACATCGGCGGCTTGAGCAACATCTACAACTATTAAAACGACTTTTTAAAAGTATTGTGATTAGGTTAAAACTCAAATTAGGTTGTTCTTTAATGCACCACCATGCATCAAGATCTACGATTAGGAAAATTACAATACGAGTAATTCTTAAATTTTCATTTAATATCTTCATCTAACATTAATAATTTATATTTAATAATTATGCTGGGGCTGCTAAATATACCAATTTTTTATTTAGTGACAGAGTTTTTTCGATATTATTTGGTTTATCAGATCTCAATAAATTCCATAATAGAGAATTTTAATCCATATGCAACTTTAATGTATTAACTAAAGATTAGAAGCAAATAAAAATTTAATGATGTAAATAATTGCAATAGGGTGACCATATTTCAATACAAGCCCGATTCGTCATTGTGATTATTATCCTTAATAAAAAAAATTTAATTAAAACTATTAACCTGTTAACGGCTACTAAATGTAAAAAATTCTCATTTATTTTGGTACAATAGACTGAAATTTTGCACTCATAAAACTAATTCTAATTATCTACTTTATTTTATAGGCTCACAGCACTAGTAATGGCTTCGGTACACTACGGGGGGCTACTGGTAGTGCAATAGATAATCAGATCTCGGAGAAGTTAAAGTAGAAAAAAGAAAATTTAAAAAAACTGTAAAGACTGAGGCTATAGACTCTTGGAATCCACATTTTTTCAAACTTCTACACCTAAATAATATTTTTGGAGAAAAAAGACCCAATACGGGCAATCTGCCTCACGAATGCAAATCCTCTAAGGTTCAAGTAATTGCCTTGTTTATATACTCTTCGGATGTATGCATATTTATATAGTATCATCCCTTCTCTAGTTCATAACTTTTCTCAGTCCCAGTATGAAGGACCTTCAATTCAACTTTGTATCAAAAATTTTAAAATATAACAGGCTTTTTAACTCAAGCTGTATAGTTTTACGATAACTTAACATAATATACGCTTTAGGCAGTTAAACCCCATGGTTACCTACACCAGCTTGGGTTTAGAATTAAGCTGTTGCATCGGTATTAGTTTTTAATTTTGCTACATAGTATTCGAAATTGGTAATTTCATCTCGGTATAGGCTAGATCTGTACAACCGAAGTTTTTTAAAATAAAAAATTTCAAGTGTAGATTTAATTCGACCGAACCACAACCTAAACTAATATCAAATAAGTATGTGAAATAAAGGACCTAAAGAGAGCGTTGCGACGCCTCAAGTTTGAAATGGTAAGAAGTGTAGTTGAGTAATCTCTTATTTAAAAATCCTTTTATTTGCATTCACACCCTTCGGGGTATCTAATTGTTTTCTTTTTTTGATCTCGTCTTCTTACCAATTGAAAATCTAGGCAGACTTATGTATGTACCTAGGTATAAACACGAAACCATAATTTGTTTCTCCATCGACTGTCGGTATCTACTAAAGTTAAAACCGAGCTAACAATGCTGTTAGTACTTTGGTTTTGCAGTACCCAAGAAATAGGATGTGTAAATTTTATTAAAATGGGCTTAGAAAAGTAATATTATTTGCATTTGTTGTGAAACAATTATGAAACACAGATATAATTTAAAAATTTAGGCAGAAAACTCTAAAATTAATGTATAACACAGCAAAATACTGTTTTATACGCCACAAATCTGAACTACTCTTTCAATTTTCTTGATGTGTCTATGCCTACTTCTACATAGTCGGGAAAAGTTGTATTGGTTATGTAAAATAGGGCTAAATAAATATTTTGTCATTGTTAAATATGTAGGTATACAAAGTGAGAGTAACTTGTAATTAAGTTTACTATTTACAGGTAAGTAGTTCAGGCGTTGAAAGACACGGTTACATTTTAAAATCGGTAAAACTATTGGAAAATATTGCATTACTAACTAGTTTTCCAAAATTTTAATCGCATAAGGTTTTATTCGATCGGAATGATTTATTATACCTAAACTGTAATTAAAATATTTACTACGGAAGTAGACTGTATTATTATAGATATTATAATAAAAGGGTACCATAAAAATTAAAATTAAATTTATTTACCTTGTGAGTATCGCCGAATATCGTGATGCCGGAGTGGGGGTGAATTACCCCCTAAATAATTTCACTTAATGTGTATTCTGAACACTTTAATTGACACAGGTTAGCTTTTTGTGTAAAGATTAAGTAATTTGTAAAATTACACTCGATTTTCACTAAATAAACAACAAGAAAACACTAAAGTTTTACAAAGTTTTTGAAGCACAGATACCAAAGATTGTTGCAATTGCT
Source organism: Lycocerus yunnanus (assembly GCA_036346125.1). NCBI lineage: Eukaryota > Metazoa > Arthropoda > Insecta > Coleoptera > Cantharidae > Lycocerus > Lycocerus yunnanus. Next base: position 4,174,932 of record JARFIX010000006.1, read on the forward strand.
TACTCTATCTATACTATGCAAGTTTATAATACTTTTAATAATTTATTTATTTGTGGTAAGTACTAATCGTATCAATATTATATTTGCATATAAAAAAGATTTTCTAAGTACTTGGATCACTATTACACGCTATTTTTCATAATAGCATGTAAAATTTGTTTTAAAATTAATATATTTGTAGTAATGCATTTATAAAAAATTGCATGCGACATTAATAAAATTTTATCGGATATAAGCAGAGCTTTACAACGTGAAAGCTCACGCCGTCGCACCGGACCGTTATCGGAGGAATAATCGCGGATGGCGTGCTTTACAAGATGACAGATGAACAAGAGATATACTAAGGTTGCTAGGGGAGGTCCAGATCTAACACGGGAACACGCAAGCGTAATAATATCCCGGAGTCTGGAGGCGGGATTACAATTCAATGATACATGTACTAGTAAAAGATATCCTACATGCATATAACTTTCACAAGCGAGATGAAAATCAGCATTTTGTCATGTTTCTTTTCCGGGACCCCGGAGTTTTCTTAATAGTGGGGATACCGATACAGTTTATGGCTAAACACTAAACACTTTTTTATGGTCAGATTAAAGTGAGAGGGGTTTAATGGATTTGTTTTCTTGTAAGGAAGATGGATGATGCGAGCTTTGTAGGAAGATATTTATTTGCTGCCGCTTTCAGATCCTGAAGCTGGACGATTTTCCTGTTTCTTTTTCATCTATTTATTTATACATAATTTCCTTTGGGTAGTCTTTATTTTATATACAATTAAAATACAATTTTAAATAGACTGCTTTTTCATTTATTACCTACTACAACAAACATTATTATGTTCTTATTTCTAAGAGTTATTATATTTTATTACTCAAATTAAACTTTTAATAGCATTTTTAATAAAATTCGAAAGACGTGGGTACTTAATTATACTTTTAATTTTTAATATTATACTATTGAAACTTTATTCATTTTCAAGTGTTAATGACTTCAAAATAAAAATTGTTAAATTTTTTAAATTTAAATACTTAGAATTGTTTTAATGTAAGCTTAATTTTACAGATTTAAAGCCTAAATATTTACATTTTAATTAAAAATAATTTTTTAAATTTACATTCTTAAACAATCATTTCCTCATTTGAAAAATAAAGGATCGCCGTTATGCTGTAATTAAATTATTTTTAATTTATACTTTATAGGGATTTTTGGATTACCAGAATTTAATCTTCAACTTAATTAAAAATTTTGTTTGAAAATTTTGTGGTTCTACGTCTTTGTATTACGTTTGTTATTCCACTCTAACGTATTAGATTCGTTTATAGAAATTGTTAAAATTATTATGATTTACGTAAAGTTTTAAATAAATTATTACTCATAGGTACCTACTACTTAAACTCTAAAAATCTCTTTTAAAAATAATTTAAATTGTTTTCCTTTAAATTTTTTAAAAATTTAAATATTTTATTAGTAGTTAAGTATTCCTTATCAGCTCACAATGAATACAAATAAATTTTATATTTATAATGAAACTACACGTAACATACAAAATTTATTAGAAAATGTCTTATGTAATATTATTATCTTAGCAAAGTCTACAAAAATACTGCATCATGAATCTGATTAGGGACCACCGGAGTCTGGACTGCTCCTTGTAATTGTGTTATCTTGTAATTTCGTGGTTAACTGTGTTAGCTAACTCAAGCTGTCTAAGGAACCGGATCTTCCTTTTACGACCTTTTGGCACGAACACCTTACAATTTCATCACATCAACTTTACCAAATTTTCCTTTCTTTTTATACTAGCATCTCTCATAAACGCATCTTCCTCAAACAAAAGAATTTTCATATACTCATACAGATTTTTTCATTCCATTGTAAACTAGGTGAATACTCAAATTAGCGTTAAAACAATTTATTTAAAATTAACTAGTTATTAATAAACATTTATTGTTGTTTTATAAGATAATATAAAAAATGTTACAAAAGTTCTAAACAATTTTGTCGCCAATGGTTGCCCTCAAAAGTTCCATCGTTGTCACTCGCTAGGGAGTCACTGAAGCTCGAGTATTATTAAGTTAGCTTTAAAAGAGCTTTGATTTTAAATTCTACTTCATTGAAAATCATAGCAAGCGATACTTTTCTTTAACGTTTCTTGATGAAAATTGATTTAAACATTTGAGATACTACTTGCGTTACGTTAGACATGCAATTTTTGTAAATTAATACTTTGATTATAATATTAGCAATTAATAACTGTTGTACTTAATCAACTAGAAATACTTAATTAATTTCAAACGTCACACTATTAATAGTTGCGTGAAATGTCGGTTGAGTTTTACAGTACGAAATTTCAGAATAAATTCTCGAAATTTTCAGTGATTAGGTACTTCAAACCCAAAACTCTTCGATAATTCAGTGCAGTTATACATTGGGTTTGATCCACTTCATTTCGAAAAGTACAGACATATTTAAATTAAAGTTTTTACTTCGACCAGGCTCTTCTAATACTTGACAATAGTAGTCAACTATGCATTTAAAGAAAATTGTAAAATATGTTAACATAATAAAAATGGTAGTAAGATTGATTAAGAGATTTTCATCAGTAGAAGTTATTTTTTCCAATTCCATATATTTAATCTCTTGTATTTAAAAAAACACAACCAACTAAAATCAATGCCGGAGAAAATACAATTAAGGTTTTCATTTTCCATATTACCATTGAATACAAGCTTATATTATGAAAAAAAACAATATCTAGTTTACTGTTGGTAATACACAGGTTCTATCTTAACTTTAGAAAACTTGTAGAGATGGAAGATAATATATTAATTTTTTGAAAAAGGATATCTTTTATACGTTTGAAGAATTGCCCCAAATATGTAATACATGGTTCTCACCATTCCAGAATTAGCAAATTATTTTTACTAATTTAATGCCAAATATCTTTTGATTTTTTTATTTTTATTTTAAATTAACAAAATATTGTAAAATATAAATTTTCTATCACATTTCGTAAAATATTTGGGTGCAGTGCCTATATTTCAGCAGGAATATTTGTAGAATAAAATACATTCATTGCAGGTAATCTCTACATCTGCTTAAATCTATTGAGATGACTATCAGTGAATAAAGATCAGCATTTCAATCTTTTTTACTTTTAAATTATTTGCTGAAACCGCAAATTTACTTCTTACATTATTTTGTTAATATTTTCTTTTTAAAGCAAATTATGTTGGTTATTACTGGAAAGTTTTATTCTTGCCCGAAATTTTACCAATCTCTTCTTAATAATAAAACTCGGGTCAGTAACAAATTGGTATTTTGTTTAGTCAGCCCTGATGATGCTGCTAGTGTTATCCATGGGTTGAAATCTAGTGCAATTGGTATCGATGGTATCTCATCTAGAATATTGGAACCTAACTACATATATGCAATACTTTCTAAATAGAAGATATACACAAGACATCTAAGCTCGAAGAATCTTTTGAGTACTGAGCATTTCAAATCTTCAACGGGTTTTCCGATCTCTTTCAAAATGCCAAAATTAACTACTGAGCTACTTAAAACAACAATAATACTATTTTTTCTCACTACATTTATAAAAATATTTTTGCTTGCTTTAATGAGTTCTATATACTATTAAATTTTCATTTTAAGATACCAAAATGATGATAAAACCAAAAAAAATTTGTGTATCTCGCAGGATGGTATAATTTCAACTCACTAAAGGTGGCACAGAAAGTTATCTTCAAGGCTAGCTCAGGCACTTAAATTATAATTACAAAACAATTATTATTCACTTAAATCCAATAAATGCAACGGCTTGGGAACCGACTTGGCAGTACGGTGCCCAAACCAGCATTCAGAAGTCGACGGTCGGATCCAACATAGTAGCTATAGTAGGGCCGTGAATCCATACAGGTAACCTATAGAGACGAATAAATAAAACAACAAACTAATAGTCTAAATTTATTCTTCCAAAAAAAGAAAGACGTGTGTACTTATCAAGATATGAGACATACAAACCCAAAACATAGCAAGTTAAAATGAAACTAGGCTGACAGCCTGAAGTTCACAAAATCAAACAATCAATGTCGCTTTCCACCAAAGATGGAAAAGCGGCCAAACCAAAATTATAGTTTGAATCTTTGAATTCCCTAATAGGGAAATACAAACAATAATTAAAACTCGTTACAATGCAATAAAACACTGCCTGTAGACTACAATAACATTAGGCCTAAAGATGACTGCAAATGCCTACAGGATTTTATCACTGAATAACACGTATTACACATTCTTAAAGCTTTAAAACTCACCTAGCTCCGCACAAGAAAATCGTATTCATCTTCTCAAAAATGTCCTTTGTCATTGGGAATCTTTCTAACATCGGTATATTCCTAGTTCAATGTTAACAAACTCCGGCGTTGCATAAGTGAAAAATTCTAAAACTAAAAAACGAACAAAAATCTCATTAAACACTTCATAAATACCTGTAATCGATCTTATTAATCAAAATCATTGAACGCAGGGCAATTCGTAAATTGCAATACGCGGCCTTAAACATTTATTAAACAAAAATATGGCGACGGTCACATCCGGTGTCGATCAATCCAAGATGAAAACCCTCCGGAAGTGGATAATGGACATACTGCGGGTATCCAAACAAAGAACGGTAGCTTCCACCAAGGAGTCATCTATTCCATGAAAAAACAGATCCTCCCTAACATTCCAGATGAAGTTAACTTTATTTATATATAAAAACAAAGTTTACAAATTGCCAATCTAAACAAAGATGTGACAATTTGGCCACATATTTTGGGTGCTAACAATTAATTATATTTACAAAATCAAGATAAATAATGTTCCGGAATATTAACATGGGTTATGACAAGGGCCATGACATTCTGAACTATGAACCATGAACTATTGCTGGTGTTCTATGTTGTCTTTCTTATACAAGAAAGGAAGAATACAAGAAAGACAACATCGTTGTCTTTGTGCGCTGGTTGGGGTTGCTAATTGCCATCTATGACTTGGTTATGTGCTGTTTATTTTGAATCCTGGTGAAAATTCTTCGTGGGTTCCAGGGTGTTTATTTATTGAATTTTTTTTGGTATACCTAGTGCGGTCCTGACTATCTCTTATCCATAAAAAAATAAAAAAATGCGATCAACTTCCACCATCTGGATCCGTCGACCAACCAAGAAAACAAAACGAAAACGAGAACGCCACACGTGGCGTTATAACTCCCTGGTTAAAATTATCCAAATCAAAAAGAATAAGCAACTCCAAACTTAAGAAGCCACCCCATTGAAATTCTAATCAGTATCCAAAAATTATAGTCGGGCCAATTAAATAATTAATTCCATCGGAATTAAAACTCTAATTATATTTAAGGTGTTACACTAGCGAAACGTACCGCCCGACTCCCCAGTCAAAACTTGCCTCGACCTTGCTGATAACATTTCAATATTTATGAATAATTTTTAATACATTTTAAGATAAATGTAAATTGACATTTATACGAAGCGTTCCTGATAAGAATGGTAACAACTTGTCACTGGAAAACTCTTGGAACAATATCCACGATAGAGAGGCATCAATTTTCAAGACAGTATAGTACAAATTTAATTTATAAAACTGTCTCGTTAAGTCAGAATGACGATGCTAAAAGTTTTATAAAATTAAGTAATTTTGTGCGTTTCATCAATAAATAGGTATCTGAATTGGGCAGAATAATTGTAAAATTACTCAGTGATAAAAAATATTAAATATCTATAAAATCTATATCCAACTGATGGATAAAGAATCTCGTAGTACACAGTGCACAATAAGCTTACAATGTACTACATATATTCTCTATCAGCTCAATACTGATATTGAAAGTGTGATAGTGATAACCCAAGATAGACTGTCACTCAATTCCAAGTAGCAAAGCTTTTCAATAATGCATACCTCAAAGCTATGACTCCGTGAAATGCAATAGGCTCTTTAAAAAAGTGGAATACATCCGTTTAATCCAGATGTTTTTAACGACTCGGAATTTGCTGCTGCTTTAACAACAGATAGAGAGTTAAAAATTACACATAATGAATCACAACCCATAAATTCAAATGTCGAAGAACAACCCCAAAGTTAAATTGAGAATCGCATTGTAAATAAAACCCAGCATGCTAGCAGTAGTACTCCCATTAAAACAATCTTACAGATTTCCCAAGAAAATGCAAGTGACCAAATTGCAAGTACGTCTAAACATTGTATAAGTAGACAGTAAACTGAAGAATTATTCTCTCTCCAAAGACAACAATAAAATTAACTCGAAGGGAAAAAAACGTGGAAAGACTGGTGTTATCAACAGCACCTGAATATAGATAACATTAAGAAAACCAATTAAGAAGCATTAGAAAAGAGAGAAGAAAAACATCAAAAGGAGCCAGAAGAACAATTTATGCACTAACAAAAGAAGATACTGATGAGGAAGTTGTGTATGAACAGAACGATAATGATAAATCAGATGCAGCATGTCCGCATACTGCAACGACCTCTATTCACGTTTTCGTGCTAATCAATTTTGGCTAAAATGAATAGAAGAGGCAACAAAGACTTTTTATGTTTAAATGTTTTTTTATTATAAACAAAATATATTTCTTTAATGCCAGTTTTTTTACTATTAACTGTGTTTTAATTGAAAAATTCTAAGTAATTTTGTTTATAAAAATCAACTTTGTACAATTTTATGAATGAATCATTTGATAACATTGCACCGTCCTGGAGGGTTTCCAATCCTCCAAGACTTTCCACTAAATTGCGAACGGCAGCTCAGATGGTGTCGTAGAGCGAGTCGTGGATTACTCAAAAAAGAATAATGTAGGGCGCCAGAAGTTTTAGGTAAACGCAAATTATCAAATTGACTAGTCTTTCATAAACGTAAAAACAACAAAAGTTTACTAAAGAAATTTTTACAGTCAAATTCATTAACAATTCGAAGATAAACTGTGCTGCAAGTTTAACATGTAAATAATTACAAAAATGGATTATTTACCCACGCGTATATAGCTATATACCTGTTCACAAAATGTGGTATGTAAACTCAAAAAAAATGGGCTCAAAGTTTTGTTTCTTCTTGAACTTGAACAAATCTGACTGGTGGATCTTATCGGTGATTGATAATTTAATTTTTGATCAGTGTACGACGCTTCGGTGTGTGATCGGCGTAGAATTCGGCGTCGCATAAAAATTAAGAAAATATTTGTCTGACCTTATCGTACGTGTTGGTGATATTCTACAAGTTGATATAGCTTCCAAATACATCCAAAATCGGATTGAAACCAAACTGTGTAGCCAACTTGAAACGGAAGTGAATTCCAAAGTGAAGCGGAAGTGAATTCCAATTGAATCACGATTGAAGTCAAATTGAAAGCAGGTTGAACTCAAATTGAAAGCAGGTTGAACTCAAATTGAAAGCAGGTTGAAGTCCTAGTGAAGCCTAAAATGTTGCTTGGATTTAGAGAGACGAATTTAACAGAAAAAGTATAATTACCAGATGGTCGGCTTCTATTTAATAAAAATTTAGTTCGTTTCTGAACATTTGCTGTGTTTCGAACTAATATAATAAATAATCAAAATTCTCTCTCTAAACCATATCGAAGGCATATCGCTTTAGCAACAAATTATTGCTGCGCTATATTCAAAATTAATGTCTATGCGCCGAAACACAAATAATCAGCGCATTACAGGGTGTTGTCCAAAAATATATCTTATTAATAAAAAAAAAACGTTACAACATATGCCTATGATGGTCTCTTGATTTTTTTATATTTTAATGTTTTATTCGAAACTAGAAGAAAATAATAAAGTTTAGGTGATAGTTAAGAATCCCAGATCTAGATTGTTACCATTTTTAAAGGGGTTTATGAAAGATGGGGATCTAATTAGCAGGTAAAAAAATAAAATTTGCGGTCAGGTTACAAATTTTAGAAAAATACGACTTTAAAAATTAATTTGGTATGGGAAATTAATTTAGAAGTTAAAATAGGTTGTGGGGACAGTAAAGATACCAGAATCTCGGTTTTTACAAAGAGTTTTAACGTAGTTGGGTTTGTCAAAACCCACATTCCGCGCTTCTGCTCCACTCCGGTTTTGACTAGCGCTTTACTTGTTAAAACATACCCAAAACGGTCCAACTCGACAAAGTGTGGATTATTTTATCATTTATACTTCATTATAAAACATACGTGATTGTAGTTGGAGGTAATTTGCATTCAATTTGTAATTATTTTTGTTATAATATTATTAATTATCATTCCTGCATTGAGAGAAAAGAAAAAGGATTCTGAGACAAGTTCCAATTTATGTACCAACTGAAGTAGCGATGATTATTAAATCGGCAAAGAAAACAGGATCTCAATATCATGTTAAAAAAATGGAAACCAACAATTTTCTTGATTGGAAGAAAGTTTCAGATAAAATGGCTAAAAACTTTACTATAAATACTGAAGGAGGCAAATGTATGTATGTAGAATAATGTAAAAATGATACAAGTTAAAAAGTTGTCCTGAAGAATATTATTATACGTCTTCGTACAACCAAGAGATCTTTAACACGATTAACATCAGATACAAAGTGAGAGGTAGAAAGGCAGAGGTAGAAATAGAATTGGAGCCAGCTAATAAAGAGCCAGCTAATAAACAGCAGCAAATAAAAAAAGAGATCTGGTTTCTCTTTTTTCTTCAATATCAATGCAATACCCCAAAGACATCACCCCTTTTACGAAAATCTGCTCAGCTCAACTGTTGGTATCATTAACGAAGAAGAATTAATGATAGATGGGAGTTATAATAATATTTAATAATATTTTTGTACTTTTTTATTGAAACGCAATAAACAATAACTTTTTTTCTATTTAAAGACCTTGAAATCCGAAATTATAAATTTTAAATAGAAAGCATTATTACAATTCATTTAACATGATTGTATCTAGACTGCACACAATCTATTTGCTAGAGCATCAACATTTAGCCAATATTATATTATTGCGATTGCACAATATGAAAAATTAAAAAAATTAAAAGCAATCTATTAAAATGATATTTTTAGAACATAGTACATGGTACATATACTATATTTTTATGTGCGTAATATATATAGTTAGTATGTGAGATATAATTTTATTTTATTAATAATTGATTTATTAATTTTTGAAATTATAAGTTTTAATAATAAGTTTAATAATTTTCAAGAGATTCAATAAATCGAACCATGGTGTTGATTAATAATGCCTGAAACTACAACACTAAAACAAAATTTACAAATTTAAAAAATCAATTAAAAGTTCACTTACCTTAAAAATTATTAAACGTTTTATTAAAACTCCTAATTTTATTATAAAATATAGGTTTCGTTGTAAATTTCGCAAAACATGCTGTAGGTTTGAATGAAAAACACAAAATATAAAATCTATCGATACATCCCATGTCTGCTTTCAATTCATCTGTCAATATAACGACAAACGAGCTTTATTTGATATTTGTATTTTTATATTTTCCCGTTACGCCAACTTTTATTGAGCATTATTGACTATCTTATGCCATCAGTCGATGAATTTTTTAACATTATTTTTAAATAATTTACAACTTTTTCAAATTTGAAAGTTTCTAAAATAAAAAATCTAAAACTTCAATTTAGGATTTTTTTATATTTCAATAATAAAATTTAAAATAAAACTAAAAAGAAAATCGTGAAGTGTAGAGCAACGCTGGGAAGATTAACTTAATCACGATCGCTTAACTTGCTTAACTGAAGCGCCGATAACAAATAAAAATAACTTCAATAAAGAGCTAACACAATTACTTCTTTTAGCTATTTTTCACTTATTTAGACCTGACAAGACTTTTAATTATATTAGAGCATTTACATTGGTTAAACGGTTTTGTTTAATTCATTTATTATACTTATTTTCCATCAACAAGCAAAATCTAAACTTTAAATTGTACCTGTATAAATAAAGTTATAATAAATAAAAATTTCGTATATCTAAAATAAATTTTGTAATGCAAACATAGCTGTAATTATTTATTAACTATAATGTATGTATAATAAGAAATGTAGAATAATATAAGAAGGAATACATTAAATATCAATAAGAATCACATACATATCAATATGTTCGATACGTGAAAATAAATTTACGATTCTTTACGCCATGCCATCCAAACCATTTTATTTTGTCAATGCATTTGAAATGAAAAGATATATATGAGTTATTTTAGCCTTAAGGGTTTTTGTGTGTTTTATCTATAGATTTCAAAATAACTTCTGTATTTATTTTGATTTATAGAATTTTCAATATTTCTACTTTATCTACCGTATTATAAAATTTACAAATAAATAGCTTTTTATTGAAACTACAATTTTATTCAGTAGTTTTATGAACGCCAAGAAGAGTGATGCTAAATTAAATTAAGGTATTAAAACAGTGCCTTCTCATGAGCATAAAATTAGTTGTATATTTTTTAAATAAAATTAAAAAGTTTGATTCGTTCCAGTGAATTAATTTAAAACGACAGAAACTCCATTGTACCTACATATTTAATTTAATTATAGTGGTAGTATTTGAATCCATTAAGTACCATTATAATGATAGTACCGAATAGTTTACTTAGGTACTTAAAATACATAGAGATATTATGATAACAAATTACAACTATTTGGTACACTTCTAATGTCCGGTTTCACAAACATTTAAACTACGATTTCGGCTTAAATTTAGCTTAAATATTATAGGCTTAAATAATTTAATCGCAGTTTAAACGTTTGTGAAACGGGCATAAATTGTTAAATTTTTTAATTCTCTAGTTATAATTTTCTAATTTAAGGGCATGGACTTTTCCCGCAGTTCATTAGAAAATACTACTCACATTAAAAACGACTTGGCGGATTAACTTAATATTTTGAGAGCGTATATTATAAAATACACTAGAGAACACTATAAGCTATTTTATATTTTAAAAATACCTAAAATTCTAAATAAAAAAACTAGGTCTTTCTATTTAAAATATACTATACTTTTGTTTATTTTTATTTTGCTTGCTTAGGATCTAGTTTGTGAGCCTTTTTAACGCAGAGTTTCAGGCAGTTAATTCTATTAACCACAGTTATAGTATTATACTATACTGATATAAATAATAGTATATTATACACAAGGTAGTGAAGCATAGTGTTATAACCCTAGCGCCAGATTAAATCCCAAGGTGCGTAGCACCGCGGATTTAAGCGCGCGGGTTATAACACGCTTCACTACCGTGGTTTATATACAATTTTTTTCCCCTACTAGGATTGTTTACCTTATAATAATAATTGTTAATGAATAAAGTAAATCGTTTTAATTATTTATTTCAAATTATAAAACAAATGATAGTTTTTTGTTTTGATGTTGACACTTGCTTGAAAATGTTTAATTAATTTTGACATAAAGGTTACATTAAATATTTTGATATTTGTAAGTTTTTGCGAGTATATAGTTGACGAAAACTATTTTGTCAATAAGTGTACTATTTGTAACGATAATTGATTGTAATAATTATTAATAATCGATTTATAAAGTTTCTAGTCATAATTAGCTGTCATAATTAATTCGTTTTCTCATTTCGCCTAATTGCTAAACGTCACAAAATTCCAATTTAATCAACATTTTAAATATCAAATTAATCTTATTTATAGACCGATTTTAATTATTTAAACACTATTGATAGAATTTCTTGGTTATGCTAATTCGTTTTACACATAAATTTTCTTTCAAAATGGCCCGAAGTTTCCGGACTACGCATTTATGTTCATTATTAACTACTAGTGAATAATAAAATATTATTCACCTCAGGTGACAGAAGGCGTGGTTCACAGTTCGATAACTTACGTTGAAATGATAGTGTTTATGGCTAGTAGTGGAAAAAGATAATTTATTCGCTTGCAGGAGGTCATATAACATTTATTATATGACATATATAACATTTATTATATGATTATAAAACATTTCTTTTTTAACAGTGTAGTAGCATAGTTGTATAATTTAAAAATAATAAGCGGCGATCTAAGGTTTGTTTGCCAAAATGCAAATCGAGATGATCAACTGCAGCAAAAATTCTAAATTGGCCTGTTAAATAAAGAAGCCAGTTCGGAGTATGAAAAAATCATTTAACTGCCTTAAAATAACGGAACAAATTATAAATCTTATTGAATACAAAGTCTGATGGAATCCTCTTTTGCTTCCAGAAATTTTATTTTGCTAAAAATTTTAACTGAAACATTTCTAAAAAAATCGAGTTTTCCGAAACGTCCTGTACAATTTGGCTTGAATGTTTGGATTTGCTGAAAAAAAATTTTTTTTTTTATTTATACTTTACTAGGGGCTCCATGCCACTTACCGCTTCGCGGGCCAATTTCGTTGAGCCGCTCACGTTTTGCCCGCTTGTAATAATTGTATATAAATGAAAAATCCTTCAAGTTATAAAACTTCTTTCCTTACGACATTTGTTGAATCATAAATCAACCATATTCAGCAAACATCACCTACTACTGACTTTCACCGCAGATGTCGCCATCCATGCCACCTTTTGAAATTTCTTTATTAATTAAACAAAAAATAAAGAAGCAAAATACCAATATAGAAAAAGCGAAGTGTTGTTCACCGGTGTCAAGTGCTGTGATTAAGTCTTGTACAGGATCGTCTTTGGTACAATTTCGGTTTTTTGTGAGGTTGATCCAACGGCAACGCTTGAGTGTTAGATCTTGTTTTGGTTATCCTGATTGGTTCTAACGTGTCATGCTTGCATTGCGTCTTTCTGGCGTATGGGAAGATTTACTTTTCGTGCAAATGTACGTTTCTTCCATACCATTTCTTTTATATATGCATTTAATGAATCGGCTCATCGGATAATACATCGGATAATCGGATAATACATCGGATAATCGGTTGACATAAGATTACATAATGATTAAGAGATCGGTATGATATCGCTACCTCTAACATAAATATGATCAGTTGCCGCAAACCTGGTTTATATTATCTTCCGTTGTATGCCTTTATAAAACGCGTTTTTATATATTATACATAATATAAAATCTGCGCGTTGTATCTGCGCGTTGCATTTTAGAGTTGCATAAAACCTTACCTTTTTATATTATAGGGTAGATTATACATAATATAAAATCTGCGCGTTGTATCTGCGCGTTGCATTTTACGTTGCATAAAACCCTTACCTTTTATATTATAGGGTAGATTAAATTTGAACTTTACTACAAATTGATATAATTTGGCCAATCGGAACCAACACAGCCTTTTCGTTGAAATTGTTAAATTTTATATCACCGTTTTCTAAATACATCAGCTACTTATTTATTTATTTACTTCATCAAACGACTAAGGGTCAACTACATGATGTAACAATTACAATAATTATAAAGCAAACAACCTACTGCTAACATGGACGAGCTGAAAAAACTCACTTCAGAGAAAAAGCTACACCATACTAACAAAAAACAACAAAACTGTACATAGTTCAAATTAATTTGATAACGAAACATTACTTGACATGAATTATTGTAAAAAAACATATGATTGCGTTCATTAGCATTGCGAGCAATTCTACTGACTTCCAAGAACATTAAGTACAGCCTTGAGAAAGGCTCAATTATAAAAGATGGCTGTACCTATTCCTCAGAGACCTTGGAGAAACATAAAAGTTTATTTTTGACAGAAGTTTTAGGCATTCCACAGAACCACACACAATGCCAACCATGAACCTTCTATCTGCAAGCGTGGTAACACTGAGCCTTTACAATAAGCTCTCATAGCGATATCGCGGTGCGAAATACGCAACTTAAAGGCTACGTATCTAAGAAATCTCTTCTGTATCTTCTCCAATCTATCGATTTCGGATTGGTAGTAAGGAGACCCGACGCAAGAGGGATAGTCTAAACGAGACCTAGCAAATGAAATATACAACCATTTTAGAGAAAAAAGGTCGTCAAAGTCGCTTGTATTTCTCTTTATAAAACCAAGAGCTTTCAGTGCACCGTTGCATACAACCGCTATATGTTCAGTGAAGAATAATTTAGTGTCTATCGTGCACCCAAATTCCGAATGCTAGATACCGACTTCAACAAAATGCCATTTATTGAATAGGTGCTAGGGTGCCGCAATGATGGCGGCAGAAACGAATGTGCTTGCATTTTTCTATATTTAAACTGAGCCTCTTTACCATGCACCATACCCTCAGCCTATCAAGATCCGACTGCATATTAAGAACAGAGATGTTGCAGACTCTGATATAGATTTTCATATCATCGCAATACCACGCAATTGCATCGAATGGGAAGGCCGTTTTCATTTTTATTACTACATAATTCCAAAATACTTATTTAAATTTGTTTTAATTTTAATAATTGGAACATGTTTCTCTATTATAACAAATAGAGTCTTATAAAATTGCAAACGGAATCGGACAAACTAAAGGAATCCGCAAGCAGTACCTCCCAATTTAAACTAGAAAGATCAACGTTTACAGCTTCAAGATCGGAAGATTCATAGTTGAAAACGATTTTGCAGCCCTGCAGAGTTGCAGCAGATTTCCTTGTCTCAATACTAATCATTAATGCAGGACGGTAAAGGTCGCAAGGCATTAATTACTCTGATGCGGCCAACACCATATCATTTAAAACGTTTGAGAAAATTAGGCCAAGCATCAAACCGCGCCCGTTCAATGTTTTATTCAGTTGGTAAAAATTCAAAAAGCAAAAGTTTCAGCCATAATATCGCTGGCTAAGTGAGAGCCAGTGACGTGCAACATTAGCGTCATTATACCGCACAACGCCAGGATGATTAAAATCACCAAAATAAAGACATGACATTTGTCATTGTTGAAAGCATCACACACAAACTCAGCTAAATCCGCAAATGATCTGTAATTTAGTGAAGTACAATGAGACCCAGTGACCCACAACTGCTCATATAAATAGTCAATGCAAGAAGTGGCAGTTTTCGCCGCTTGAAGCCCGTTTTATCGCAATCAGAACACCTCCGCCGCGCACCGTGTCTGTGGCAGTAGCGTCCCGATCAGTTCTAAATATTTGATAGCCGCAACCGACATCACAAAGCTCACTATTAGTAATTTCGTTTGTGATGTGAAGCATTTCGTCCATTCAAGTAGTGTCTTTCGAGCAGCGAGCTCTGTTATATCGTTTCGAATTATCGTTAAGCAACTCTTTTAAAGAATTTACGTACCGTCAAGCTCATTTTTGTCAGCATCGAAGCTTCTTGTAGAAACTACTGCCGTCACTACAATGCAAATACTTCGAACTACTTCGAATTCTACCAGCTGAGTTATCGCATCTTTATTGTATCAAGTGTCAAGGTCATGTGAGTACATTATTTTGTTTGGTTATCTAAAAGTGCCAACATTACATGTGAATTTGAGGGAATTACTCACGAGTTTTATTTTACTAAAGATTTTGTTAAGCCTTCTGCTGTATTATTTATCGTCACCGTTTTAATCATTGTTTATAAAATTTATCATTGACAAATATCAAAACTTTTGTTAGTCAAATTTAATCTTAGTATTTCCGTTTTAAAATTAAAGACCTTCAGTCAGCTTTTTCGTAGCGCTAACTTCAACATTAGTTTGATAGATTTAAGATAATGAGTGTCAACAGGTCACTCATGTACCGTTTTTCGTAATCATTATACCTTTCCTTTTATAACTATGTTTTTATGTGCTTAATTTTAATTACAGATTTTGTAAAACTCAGTTGGATAAGATCTTCGAAATAGTAAGTTTATTCACGCACGGCTTCGGAAGAGACTACTAACATTTCGTAACCTATACCGTTTTGGCATTAGTAGTGGCACCTCTATAACCCTATATTGTAGACCAAGACGATTTCAACTGTTCCGGCGCATACATACGTACGTTATGTACGATGATGTACTTTACAAACAGCGATGTACGTTTTGAAAAACCAAACAATTAGCTAGAACTGTCATACTCTAATTAACAAATACGCAATATCTCGTGCATTTAACATAAATTGCTGAATGTGACCTTGTTGCAGTACCAATGATTTTTTAGCTTCATTGCTCACAGAATTATTTTTCCGTAAGTAAAAGAAACTTCGATATATCAAAGCTTTCCTTAATCTTCACCATCTTCTTAAGCTTTGAGTAGATACATCAAAGAGATGACGGTTTATAAAGCTTTGGCTAAGCAAAACAAAAATTATTAATAAATACAAAATTAAGTGGTTAAACATATCCTTACCATTTTAAATAAATACTCCATAATGAGTTTTCATCACAACCGTTAACATGTTTTGCACATCGCCACTCACAAAACTTGTCAACTCCTTCGCGTACAAATCTTTTGACTTTATTGGAATCACTCTACTCTGCGCGATTTCAAATTTGTCCACAATTTCTTTTGAATAACCTTGTTCGGTTTTATCCGTCCCCGTGCTTCGGAAGGCACGTAAAGCTGGTGGTCCTCCTATGTTAATGAATTGCCATCATTAGCAATAATATAGGGTAAAAGGCACATCTGAAGCCAGTCTAGCAAACTACTTATTATGCAACTCTTATTATAGATACATTTTGCGTCTTCTACATACGCATCAAAGCAAAATTAATTATTAAATTCATTATTTATGTATCAATGTTAACACTTAAGTAAACATTCGGTTTGTTGGGCAGTTGTTTCATTTGTCTGTAAGCAAAATGGTTATTTTTGTTTGTCACAAGAAATTCAGCAAAAGTATAGGTACGTACAGTAGTGTGCGTACAAATGCTAAACATTTTTATGAATCGTTGAACATTAGTGGTGCAATCTAATGTGAACAAATGAGAATATGTAACACAGAAGGGGGGGGGAGGGGTCAAAGATCGATCAATTCGATGTGTTGATGAGTATGATTTTTCTTATTAATTTTTTTACCTGTGCTAATATTATTCTCATATTATTTTTTATTTTCGGGAAGGGAAAGAACACAGATATACTATGTATGTACATATTGCACTGGATTTTAAATATAGAAAATTAATTGTTTTCTTAATAAAACTTAAAATTAAACGAAATAAGGTTCTGGACGTGTAGAAACTTGTATGGAATTTATTGCAAAGGGAAGCCTTGACAAATTTTGATTTTTTGATAAAAAGAAAAGATAATTTATTATTTTGATAATAAAACATTATAAATTCAATTCAAATCAGTAAATTAAAAAATTTTGCACTAGAAAATAATGACAGATTTTTTAATCCGTTAAAACGAAGATTACTCAAAAGAAAAATCAATAGAGGGCATGAAAATACACTTTTTAATTCTAATTATAATTAATTCAAACTGATTGACAAAATAACGATGAGCTTTAGGCAATATTAATATTACTTTTGTATTACGACGTTATTAGTATACAAAAACATATGGAGGACACCGAAAAATTGCAAACTTATTTGCGCTTACACTCGGATGTAGTCTTGGTGTGACGTGGAACAAAACTATATTCTCACACTAGAATCAACAATACCACGCGCTCAAGAGTTTGGCAATCAGTTTGGATTTAAATTAAAGCATTACCATGAATGCATTACTTTGTTTTAATATATTATTCTTTTATTAGTTGAAGAAAAATAATAAAATGGCGAAAATCAGAACTATTTAATTAGTCTATTTAGTTGGAATTCTCGACATGAGTCGAAAAAATGAGAAAAAAAATTAATACCAAGTCTTAATATCATATTAAATATTTAAAATAATATATTTTGACTTTAAAAGCTAAATCTAGTAGATACAGCTTAAAATATTTCATAATGTAAATTATAATATAAAATTAACTAAAAAAAATTAACAAAAACACATCTCTCGGGAAATACCATTAGCTTCACTCTCAAAATTTTTGTTTTTCATTAACATTATTTACAGTTTAATAATAAATATTATTTCGCTTATTCTTTAGCATCTCAAACATTCTTTTCTCGAGTATACTCATGACAAATTTTGGTAACGTTTCTGGTGCAATTTTTCTGCAACTGCTCTTAATTGCATCTTCATCTCTTTTTTTCACCTTAAATCATACAAGTTATATATAGTCATCTCTCATCCGTCATATAGTCATTTCTCTATTACTAAGCTCCGTTGTTTTTTGTTTTATTTACTTTTATTTACTTCAACCATACGTTGCTACTACTTAACAAATTGATCTGTGCGGTTGGCTTATAAAATGATATTTGTATCGACTTTACGTAATTTAAATTATTAATTTAATATAAACTAATTTGATTAATATATAAATTAAATTAATATAATTAATATAGTCCAGCCGGACCATGTGCCTCCCAACGTATATATTACCCTGAAATCCGTGTTACTCTACCAAACATGCCCAAACTTACTACACTTAGGTTCTATAAATTAACCCACATTAGTGTGAGCAGAAGCAATTTTAGTGGCTCTGGTGGTACCTTCGATGTTTCATCTTGAAACCTCGAACAACTCTACGAATCTTTGGATTGATCCTCGGTTCTTTTGGCAGTAACACTTAAAGAAAAACGCTATTTATAAATTTTCTTTTCCAAGAATAATGCAATTTCAATAATAAAAATGTTTTGAAATTATATAGTAGATATATTATTATTTAACCTCTGAAGTTAAAATTAAATTAAAATTTTGAAAATTATAATTTTAAATTATAATTTTTTTAAATTTATAGTTTTAAATTATAATTTTTAAAATAAACAATAAAACGAAATTATTCTTAACAATCGTTAGCTTTCAGCAATGGCTGCTCACTAAATAATAATAAGTCTTTAATTTAGCAACAGTTATATGATAATGTTCCACAATTTAACAAATTAACTTTTCTAAAATTGAACTCTAAAATTGAAATAAATTTAAATACAAAATTTATAATAATATTAGGGGTGCGTATTAATTTTTTTTAAACTAAGGTAAATTAATTTCAGTGACTGTATTGTAATGATGATTTTTATTTAAAAAAACGGTATTTCTATAATTAACATGAAGTACTAACAATGCAATTAAAAATGGTAAATTTATATTTTTTCTTTTTGTGAATTTTGTGCCCTCCTATTGAAAAATCACGAGCCGCTACTGAGGCCTTGAGTATGAGCCGCGAGTAAAATGTTCTCGTGATGTCCAAATATTGCAACTAAAGTCAAAATAAAATTGAATTTCTTATGAAGTCTACGAAATCAATGTAAAACAAATGCTCGATTATATTTTAATTTAAACTATTACATTTTATTTATTATACTAATTAAGTAATTATAATATAATCATAATTCCAGCATACATAAAATCAATTCTTTTTAATTATTGTTTGATAGATACTAACGCTGTCCTATAAGAACACACTAGCTGAATATGTTTTGTATCGTCCCTTTGGCGCAGAGGATAGCGCGTTGGACTTCTAATCCAAAGGTCGCGGGTTCGATCCCCGCAAGGGATGGCATACTTTTTTTTTTTTTTAATAATTTTATTAAATAGTTTAAATAAAGAAGTTTTACTGGTGAACTGTATTATGTTGTTTTAAAGCTTTTAAAAGATATTTATTTTTGTTTTGTATTTATATTAAAAAGTAATACTTTTTCGATTGCTTATTTTCTAATAAAATTTTGCATACAATGTGCAATATGTATATTATGATGTATACTATGTTCTTTAAAAATGCTTATTTAATCTTTAATAGTGCAGTTTAAAATTTGAATTTGTGTAAAAAGTATGAAAAAATATTAGAAACTTAAAATAGCTTTACGATGTAAAACTGAAAAAAACGGTTATTTACCGTAAACAATGTTTTCTACGGCACTGCGATTACTTTGTTTCTGAAGTTTTGTTTAAATAACTTGCGAATTAGATTTGATTACGCTGACGTTCTTGTGTCACGTAATTAATCGAACCAAATTCATCATTACTTTGTATCGGTTGTAGTTAGCTATACGAAATGAGAGACGAGTTTTGGTCAGGAAATTTACTACGTCTGATTGAATTTAAACTGTCAAATGCTGAAAACATTGTGGAAATCGATTTTTCAATACGTGTAGTTTTTTAATGAAACAGGAGGTATTCAAATTAGATAAATCTTATAACACAGTCAAACCTGTTTTTATGCGGTGATTTCTGTGCAGTTCTTATATGTATTTGGAATTGTTTAGATGCGATTTTTTTATTCTTTTTATGCGATATATCATAAAATTCCGTCAAATACAAAATATGAATACAAAATGAAATATTTTTTGAAGGATTCCTTTTATGCGGTTCCTATCTCTCGTACAAAAAAGGTTTGAGTATATTAAAAATATAACAAAATTAATCCTAAATAAATTATTTGTTTTAAAAATATGTTAATTTTTTGTGTCAAAACTGAAAGTTTAATAAATAATGATAAAAATTTAATGATAAAATTTAATGATATGAATGAAAAATTGAAAAAATTTAAAAAATTGAAAAAATTTGAAAAATTGATATTAAAATGATATTTAATGATATTAAATTTTTTTTTTTTTATTTCTTCCTAGTATTTTACAATCTGTAATTCAAATTACAATAAGTAAAAGATTTGATATATGAGGATGACATAGGAGGAGTTTGCCTGTGCAAGCTCCATTTACAATTTTATCATTCAAGATGTTACGTTAGGACCTTATAGGAATTTCCAGGTGCTCAATCTTATCCAGTTTGGAAGCGATGGGGTAGGTCCAGTGGGTCATGACGTTTTAGCCTTTTAGTTCGGTGGGTAGTCAGTAGATCCGCTGCAAGAGCGTTTGTATGGTTCCTGATTCGATCGTGGTATCTAATGCTGGACATCTTGATGCACTCCTCAATGGTGGGAATTTGAAGGTCGCGATGAATTACATGATTAGGCACATACCATGGGGCGTCAGTAACGGTTCTTAGAAACTTCGATTGGAATCGTTGGATTTTAAGGATGTTTGAGTTACTTGCAGCTCCCCAGAGCTGTATGCCATACGTCCAAATTGGCTTTATGATGGTTTTATAGACGAGGATGCTTGACGATTTCATCCAGTAGTGTTTACGAAGAGTATGACCCAATTGAAGTCTCTTGCTCCAGATATGTTTGCTCCAAGTCAAACCCCTGTCCATATGCATGCCCAGGTATCTGACTTCGTCTTTTTGTTGTAGAAGATTTCCATTGAGCCTGACCGGAGGGCAGGTGGCTCTCTATTTGTGAAAGTTAGGTGGACCGATTTTTGGTCGTTTGCCTTGATGCGCCATTTTTTCATCCAATTCTCAAATTTATTAAGGTGTGTTTGTAGGTATAGAGATGCAATTGTTGGATCGGTATGAGAAGCCAAGATTGCGGTGTCGTCGGCAAACGTCGCTACGGTTGTATTGCTAGTTATTGGCAGGTCCGCTGTGAATATCAAGTACAGGGTCGGGCCAAGTACGCTGCCTTGAGGAACTCCTGAGGTAATTGGTAAGAGCGGTGAAAAGTCTTCCTGAAATTTCACAAAGAAATGTCTATTACTAAGGTATGATTTAAGTACCTGGTAGTAGGTGTGCGGTAGATATGATTTTATTTTGAAGAGCAATCCAGTATGCCACACCTTATCGAAGGCCTGGGTTATGTCGAGGAATGCCGCCGAACAATATCTTTTGGACTCCAGGTCATGTCTGACTTTGGTGACGATTCTGTGGACCTGCTCTATAGTGGAGTGCTGCTGCCGGAATCCAAACTGGTAGTTGGGAATTATTTTCCTTTCTTCGATGATTGGCATTAATCTTCTCAGTAGCAATTTTTCGAAAACCTTAGACAATATAGGAAGCAAGCTAATAGGCCTATATGAAGCGAGTTCCGTCAGTGGCTTTCCCGGTTTTGGAATTAATATTATTTGAGCGGTCTTCCATTGTACAGGAAAATATCCCAGTCGCAAGATTGAATTATAAATCATTGTAATATATCGGACGCTATTGCCCGGTAATTCTTTTAGGACTTTTGCGGTTACTAAGTCGAAGCCTGGAGATTTCTTTGCGTCTAGTTCGTTCCTGATGTAGGATGATACTTCGCTTTTCGTGAACTTTTTTATTGGGAGTTCCATCTGGAATGGAGCTTCCAGGAATTCTTTAATTTTGACGTCTTCGTGGGGAGCTTCTGTTGGGTAGGGTTTAAAAACCTCAGCTAAGTGCGCAGCGAAGGTATTTGCTTTTTCGAGGTTGCTTCTAGCCCATTCTTGAGTGGGAGTCTTGATAGGTGGAACTGCCAGCTGGGGTGATTTAATTTTTGGTAGCTTTCCACAAAGAATAATCGGTCGCCTTGGTTGCTGTCAATTCAGTTAGATAGCTTTGGATTTCTTCGTTCTTGTAGTCGTTTAGTAGTTTTTGAGCTCCTAACTGATCTATTGAAGTTTGTCCTATCGCTAGGTGCTCGCGTGACTTGCCATTTCTTTCTAAGTTCCCGTTTTTCTCGTATTTTGTTTTGGATGCGCTTTGGACAATGGTTATCTACTTTTCGATTTAGGTATTCTGGAGTAGCTTTCCAGGCCGCTTCTTGGATATTTTGAATTAGGTTTTGCACTGCTTCATCCAGCTCGTATTCTGTTTTCATAGAGACATGTTGCGGGAGCTGTGTGCGTAATGTTTCTTTAAACATAGCCCAGTTGGTTTGGTTATTGTGCAGAGTTGCAGGTTTAGGTTGTACAGCAATTTGGCTCGAGAGGGTCGCTATGATCGGGGAATGATCCGACGAGAGTTCATAACAGGATTCTATAGTGAGGTAATTTTGTGATACACCTTTAACTACACAGAAGTCCAGCACGTCGGGTAGTTTTTCCCTATCCGTGGGCCAATAGGTAGGCTGACCTGTGGAGCAATGGTTCAAATTTTCGTTTTCATAGCTTGGAAGAGCTGGCGACCTCGCGGGTTAGTTAATCGTGATCCCCAGTAAGTGTGCTTAGCATTGAAATCACCACCCGCTATGAAACGACTACCAAGCGCGTTGAAGTAGTTCGTGTATTGATCTTGGCTGATGTTGTGGCCAGGGGGACAATAAACAGCTGAAATGGTGATTTGTCCGTAGAGTTCTTCAACAACAACACTTGTACCCTGAAGGTGCGCATGGGTATGTTTAAGTACTTCATAGTGTTTGATGCCTTTCTAATAATAATTGCCGTACCGCCTCTGGCTCTACCACTGGGATGTTGGGTGTCATATATTTTGTATTTTGGTACCTTAAAGAAATTTTTATTTGTGAAGTGTGTTTCGGATATCAACATTATATCAATGTTGTGATTGGCTAGGAATATTTTTACCTCTTGGGTATGATTTGCTAGTCCATTGGCATTCCAGACTGCAATTTTCAACTGTACTGGCATTACGGCATTCTGCTGAGCATTGTTGTGAGGAGGTTTAGTAATGTTTCCATTTTCTCCATCATCTTGCTCATCATATTCTCTAAATTTGAGTTTGGTTGGGATGGTTGTGGGTATGGTGAATTTATTTGAGGGGTTGGGGAGACAAATTGGGGCTGCTGTGTACCTCCTGTTATGTGTGCATAAGAGTTTCTAAAGGAAGCTACCGGTGGATTTGTGTTGTTGTACCTCTCTGGATTTGAGGCTGGTGGATGAGTTCTTTCTCTTAGTGGTGGGTAGGTTTTCTTCTGGAGGTTTTGTATACTATACAACCCTTGTAGTTAGCCGGGTGATTACCCTCGCATAGTATACATTGTACCCCACTGTCGTGTTCCTTTCTCGAGCAGATATTAAATTTAATGATAAAAATTAATGATAAAAAATAATGATTAAATTTTCTTCTTCTTTTTTCTTCAAACTTCCTGGATTAGAAATTTTTAACATTTTTACAAATAATGCAAATTAGTAAAAATTTGCATTTACATATTTTTAGTTTAAGAGATTGTATAATCATATTTCAGTTAAATTTGGCTCTACATAATAGAATAAGGATAAAAATCTACTATAGATTTTGGGAAACTTTCGGCAAAGGCAGTAATAAATGGGTACAACAACAGGAAAAAACATATTCTATCAGTCCTCATACCATTTGTTGCAAAAAAGCTTAAATTTTTTGATTCACAATTAAATTCTCAATAAAACTAAGTATGTAGAAAAGTTAAATATTAATTTTCACACCAATAAGTATTGATGCCCGGTTGCACCACCCAAAAAACAGTCTGTTGAATTGGCCAATCAACCGTAAATCGAAGCTGTCGTTTTGCGCCACCCAAAACGGTCAGTTTAATCGACTGAGTTTACTGATAAAATAAACCAACCGTTTTCGGGCCTCACAGTAATCTCACTATTTTGCGAACTTGTTTGGTGTTGTGAAGTTTGCAATTATTATTAGGCAATTTTTTTAATAATATTATTATAAGGGGTATTGTATTCACTTTATAAACATACAATCTACACATTTGTTTATAAGTAAGGTAATTTTTATTAATCTGTTATGATTTCATTGTATTTTATTGTGAATTTTAATAGTAGATCGTCAGTTTTGATCATAGATCAAGAGCTCAATCGCATAATGAAACTTTTTCCAGAAATCCCCTCCAAGAATAACTCAGATTATACACCTAAAACCCTCCGCGATAAAAATAATGTTTACCAAGCGGTATTAAAATTTAAATAAGTTTGAGTTTGAAATAAGTTTTTTTGGAATTTACTCGATATCTCTCTACCACTGACGCGCATGAATGTATTAACAAGGTTTTAAAAAATAATTTGGTTTGCCCCCATAGGCATTTTTTTAAATACGCCACTGTATATCGTTTTTAAAAAAACAGTCAGCCGGCTACTACATATTATTGGAGAAGATTTAATAGGTTCCGGTTCCCAATGCAAATGATGGTTGAAAAAGTATTAAGGATCTCAAATTGATTAGGATCAACATATTGAAAATCAAATTGCAATTGAAATTGGCAATCATACTTTTTCTTAAATTCAATTTCATTTCATTTACTTTCTTCATAATTTAATATTTTTACTTTTAATGCATTTGCATTTTTATTATGCTTAAATTCCTGATTTTTTAAT